>OX453251.1:14483915-14831036 GCA_949709985.1 Luffia ferchaultella | reverse complement strand
TTTTTTTAAATATATTTATTAATGACAAATAAACAATTATGTAAGTGCGGCTTGTGTTTAGCTGGTTCAATCAACATACTTTCGTAGATGTGTATTTTGCATTCTCAACAAATATATTGTCTTGTTATCTAGTAAAATTTAGAACAAGCTACGAGCTCAAGAACTGTTCAACGAGACGGGAACTATTTTAACTATTTCATCTGCCAACATAAATATAGCGTTAACTGATATTTATTGTCACAACTTCCAACAATAAAAATAGGTAGGACGTCATACGGCATCGAAATACACCGAAAAGCTACTGCCAATTTTTTTTTTTCACGGTTTCAAATGTTGTAGTACGTAATAGTTAGCGTAGGTTTTCATATAGAATGAGCAAATGCATTCACAAACAGCGCAGAATCTCACTTTTCATCATCATCATCATCATCAGCCCATTTTTACCCCACTGCAGGGGCTTAGGCCTCCCCCAGGGTGAGGAGCGGGGCTTGGAGCTTAAGTCCACCACGCTGCTCCACTACGGGTTGGGAACTGTAACGACCGCCATCTACTGACAGCGTCCGGGACCGACTGCTTAACGTGCCCTCCGAAGCACGGTGTCAGTGATATTGTGTACTTAAGTCAGAAAAACTCATTGGTACACGCCCGGATTCGAACCATGGCCCTGTGGGGCGTTATAAATTTGAGACAGGTTCGTTGTGCTCTGGGCTATCACACACGAATCTACTTTTGGTTTGCTGTAAATAATTCTTGTTATATTTTTACTGTCTTCATATCCGCCATGGGATGAGTTACTGCACTTCTTTATTTAAAACAGGCGCCTTTTATTTTTCTCGTCCGCTGTAAAATAAAAATAACTGGCATAAAAAAAATTACGTTAAACGTTTCATTATTATATTCGATCGCTTGCGTTATGTAATTTAGTGTAGTTTTTTTTTCTGAAATACATATAGCTTTGTTTAGTGAAGTGAAATAAACACACTCATTCTCTGTCATGAAACTAATGAAACGGTATATTTGTCACCCTGAAAATTCGAAATGTTTCAGGAGCAATGTGTAGTGGCTAATTTCCATACAAACGGCGTTAACGGTTGCACCCTATTAAACCTTAACCGATTGACACAAAAAAAAAATGGTATTCAGATTAACAAAAACTAGGTTTATACGTTTTAAGTTTTTTAAATATTTTGAAAAAAAAAAAATTAAATGCGGGGTATTTTTTTCGAGATTGATTTATTTTTTTAAAACATATTCAACATGAAACTTATTGCATTTTCACCATACCTCATCGAAATTCATAATTTTTCGATTTTTTTTTTATTTTTCCCAACATTTAGAAATGGAATTATTTTGAGATTCATATTTAGTGTCAAGAACTTTGTCTGTACAGCATATCAATCATACTTTACGACCTACTTACACATTTCACCGGGAGGCACATGTCACTTTCGAGCACTTAGAAACTTGGCTTCGTGTCCGTAAGCTGCGGCTTCATAAACAGTCTGTGCAACACTTTTTGTAGCGAAACTTCTTATGACACGGGGTGAACCTAAAAGGACACGAAAATGCGTCACGCTAAATAATATAAATGGGGGAGATATAAGGAACAATCGGCTTTTGCACGAGAAGCCGGTTGTTCCCTATATCTCCACTCTAACTGCTGAGTGTGGGGAGTAAGGACAGAGCGTTACTCAGTTTAGTGTCGCTGGCAGCTGCGTCATATATCCCCACTACTAACTGCTGAGTGTGGGGAGTGAGGCCAGAGCGTTACTCAGTTTCGTGTCACTGGCACCTGCGTCATTGCACTGAGTGTCAATAGATGTGAAAACCGTGAAAACCAGATTGATGTTGATAATTTTAATAGCATTATGAAAATTCAAATTTTAATACTAAATGTTCTAAGTTTTCACTTCTGTCGGTAGTTCCTATAACTGCAAATCAGTTTTTTATTTTCTTTAGTACCCTTTACGTTATTAACAGTTTCAACCATTATTTTGTATTGAACTTCAAAACTCCCGAATATTCGCATAGACATAGACGTATCCACGTAAACGTATTCTTTAGTTATAATATCTTTTATAGATATCTAATGGGCGAACATACATGAATACTTTTGTGTTTTAATTTACTAATTTACGAAGTTTGGTGTTAGACTAAAATCTGACCTCCTAAAATCCTACTTCATATTTTGTCTAACCCTATAAAACCCTACATCATAAGCACTGACACAAATTCATTTTTATGAGATAGTGATAACTTAAAAAAATTCTGAAGATTTCCGAGTTCGGATCAAACTTTTGACATCACCTATCACAATAATACTTATACTTGTGAACAGAGGTCAGTCAAAGAAGTGAAAATACGTTTTGCCAACCATCGTACTGAAGGGTTGAAATTTTACGGATTCAGATTCAAAGTTGTTATATCCGAGTGGCAGCGAGCCCGCTTCTTGTTTAAAAGGTCGTGGATCGAATACCAAGGCATGTATACCGATGAGTTTTCTCTTACTTATGTACATAACTATAACTGACTCCGTGCCTCGGAGAGCACGTTAAGCCGTTGGTCCCGGTTGCCGTCAATAGATGGCAGTCGTTACAACCTACCAACCTGAGCTCCAAGTCCTCTCCTCCCGAGGACAGGCCTTATGGTATGGTAGATTATATCTATACTTATAAAATTGAAATGCCACTAACGTTCACTCACTCATGATTAATGCCGATCAAAAACCGCTGAAGCGAATCACACGTTATTTAGGCATGAGGTTTATTTTGTGACGTAAGCATCCCCTAAGAAAGTATTTTTTGAAAGTCTAACCCTAGGGGGGTAAAATGAAATATGAAAATCTCTATGAAAATCCGCCATTTTCGAAATGTTTCACTGTTTTTGTAAAATTGTTAAAATACACAAATGTAACTATGCGAGCGAAGCCGCGGGCGGTCACTAGCATATGTATATTTAATAGACATATTCAACCTTTAAAATATTTGAGTCTCATTCGTTGTTCCTTGAAGTTTAAATGAGTAAGTATGTATATTTTACGAATGTAAGGTATGTAAATATAACTCACGTTCCGAGTTATATGCCGTTCTATATTTCCTAAATTTTTTATTTAACACAGGAAACAAATTAAGGAAAATTTATTTCCTGTCTTCAATAAAAAATGGAATTATTGAAAGGAAGAGATGCGGAAGAGCTCGTTATGAATGTTAATTCTGATTCTGCTGAGAAATCATCTTAATTAAAAAGCCATGGTTAATTCACGCTAAAATATTTTGTTTTCCTACCATTTTTAAACAAAATGTATTATTTATCGGAAAATTTTTATTTTCAGACGAAAAGCGATATAAAAATGAAACTCTTTTAAACGATTGATTAGCATATTGGTAAACATGAAATCTTTTAATAATTAGACAGCAAATATCTCGTTTGTATATAGAATATATATACAAATGAGATATAAAATTTAAAAAATTCACATAAACCATTTTGCATACCTAGCAAATGCGATTTGATAACTATTAACAAGAGAAATTGAATAAACTTGATAATTACAACAGTTTCATTAAGACCTTCAGTTTTTATTAAAATAATTTTGAAATTAGAATGTTAAGTGGTCGAAAATGGTTTCTTTTTGAGGTCATTATATTGATAATGCCTTCCCCTAGAAAGCTCTAACGGAATTGAATTTAATTGTTTCTATTTTACTAGGTACCACACTTTTAACCACACTAAAATAAAATGAAAATTTTACTATTTCGATTTTCCAAATATTTATGAAATATTTATATTATTTTAATTTATTTCATGACTTTGAAAAAATTTAGATTGGTTGGTGGTCTTCGATGCCCTTCAAATCAATGTTCTTCCCGGAATACGTCATTGCCACATGCTTTGATAACCTCCATTATTCTAGACATTACCTTCTACATAGTATGTCATGCAGAAGTTCTAAATATTAAGGAGTACTGTAGCTTCCATCATCAGCTTAGCAGCATGAGATGACTCCGAGACGCAAACATCAGAATAATAAACAGAGCTCAAACACGCTATCTATGCGTGTTTATAAAATTTAAGGGTTTTCCTCGATTTCCCTGAGTTTCCATCATCAGATCCTGAATTGAGGATATAGAAACCACCTCGGGAATATATCCTTCCCAACAAATAAAAAAAATCCAATTCGGTTCAAAATTGGGGAAATAGTCGCCTAACAAACATACAAAAAATGTTAATGAAATCCAAAGAAGCTCTATTTTTCTTTCGTAATTTCGCTATGTTTTTAATGGAAACAAGTGATTGGTTAATTTTAATTTTTTTCTCTGAATATAATGTTAAAACCTTTAGGGATGTGTAACACCAAATTATTGTAACATGAAAATATTCATATATGACAAAATAAAGACGCCGAGATATTATTCTATCTGACTGACCGATTGGCTGAGTGGTTGGAGCCGCAACTGCGGATCCAAAGGTCGCGAGTTCGATTCCCACCCAGTACAAATATTTGTGTGCATGAACATGTCTATTTGTTCCGTGTCTGGGTGTAAAAAGTATCTATGTGTGTATACATCATAAAAAAAGAATATTTAAGTGTGTATACCTGTTATCTAATACCTCTTAATACAAGCATGATACTTGCTTATTTTGGAACTAGATGGCGCTGTGTGGGAAGTCCCAGGTATTATTATAATCATGACGACCGCTTAGGCTAGTGGGCAGCGAACCTGCCTACGAAGCTGGAGGTCCCAAGTTCGAATCCCAGGTCGGGTCAGTATTTTTATGATGAATATTAATACTGGCACCGGGTCTTGGTTGTTATATGTATGTGGTGTCTTCGCTTGGTACCCAAAATACAAGCTAATGCTTAGTTTGGGACCTAGACGTTGTTGTGATTGTATGTGTTATTATTATTATTATTGTTATCTTGTTTCAATGCAGTGATTTTATCATTGCAATGCTTGCGTTGGGTAGTTCTCTTACCCAAGGAGATAGGCGGGACCATCCAACTTATGCATGGATTTAACTCTTATACTGACAAACTCGCATCCTAATGTGATTTTCATCGGATTGTAGCCAGTGTAATTGGCCTAAGTAAGTCACATCTTTAATTCTCTATGAAAATAGCGACGAACTTTCAAAAAATGAGAATGACGTACTAAATATTTGTCTTATGGCAAAAATTTTTGGTATACAACATCGAGCATGAAATATGCCATACGTACGGTCGTAAAAGACTCGGAACGACCGAATGATTTTTATGAGACAAACCATTCGGTCCTTTGAACTTCGAACGCATTGAACCGTATCGAAACAATTTTGCCGGTTTATTGCATTTCTTTAAAATACACTCCTTTGTAGTTTTATTGGTTGTACAATTTAAATAACCAATGAAAATTCATTAAAATGAACCAATGCTTTTGTTATTGTTATTAATTATTGTAATAAAAATGCACTATAACTTTTTTATACGCGTTTTAATCGAGAAACTGTAAAAAAAGAAAGAAACTGTGAGAAAAGGATAAATAAAACCACGCTTGAAAGAAACCAGTTTCATAAATATATCAACCAGTTTTTTTTTTTCATATCTCCTCAGTTTATTAGTGTCTTTGTACTCGTTAATGCATTTTGGTCTTTTCATGTTATGTTCGAGGTTACTTGGTTCGCATTGGAATCGCACTTCAGATAGGTATTGGTTGACTGGAATACACGTTAGGCTCAAACAGTAAGTATACCGAACGTTCGAATAGTAAGCCATCATCTTTCGTTTTCGTTTCTCAGAGCTGATACTCAATATCGAGGTTCAAATCCGTTCGGAAGTTTTATGAAAGCATTCGCAGCAAGCAATGCGCGTTGTGTAACGCTTATTAGTACATTATGATTCGGGAACCGCTTAGCCTAGTGGGTAGCAGCCCTGCCTACGAAGCTGGAGGTCCCGGGTTCGAATCCTAGGTCGGGTCAGTATTAATATGATGAATATTGATACTGGTACCGGGTCTTGGTTGTTATATGTGTGTGGTCTCTTGGCAAAAATATTTATATATGTATATATTATAAAGAATATTTAAGTATGTATATCAGTTGTCTAGTAACCCATAACACAAGCATAATACTTGCTTACTTTGGGACTATATGACGCTGTGTGGGAAGTCCCATGTATTATTATATTATATATATTATTATATATTATATATGATGCAAGTACGATAAGCTGCATAGCTGCACGAGGCGAAGCCAAGTGCTTATAATATACCGATGACTATAATAGCCAGCTTACTGAGTACAAGCATCATACGACGTTTTTCAAAACATTCGCGATTAAAATTAGGTAGATACTTCAAATGTAATAATGGCGGGAGCTACGGGATTACACATGCGTTACAAACAGAATGTTCGTTTGTGATCTGTGTAAAGTAAAAAGACCTAGTACTGTAAAATACAACATTACGGTACATTGTTTCGATGTCATTAAGATCGTATAATAGCAAATGTATTGAAAATTATTTTTATTGTAGATTTGAATCAATATAAATTTTAAAAGTTACCAGTCAAAAGCGTGAATTCGTCACGAAGTTATATTATAATAATTAGAAATTACAGATACATTATTACATAGTTACAGTGACGCGTAATTAAATACATTTATTATTACATTTGATAGTCTTAGTTTATTAGTTATTGTTTAAATAATTGGCCCATTTCTAGATATGGTGGCAATCTTCCAACATAACCAATAGTCCAATACGTCGTAATGTATATCATCATCATCATCATCAGCCCATTATTACCCCACTGCAGGGGCTTAGGCCTCCCCCAGGGTGAGGAGGGGGGCTTGGAGCTTAAGTCCACCACGCTACTCCACTGCGGGTTGGGAACTGTAACGACCGCCATCTATTGACAGCGTCCGGGACCGACTGCTTAACGTGCCCTCCGAAGCACGGTGTCAGTGATATTGTGTACTTAAGTCAGAAAAACTCATTGGTACACGCCCGGATTCGAACCATGGCCCTATGGGGCCTTATAAATTTGAGACAGGTTCGTTGCGCTCTGGGCTATCACGACACTGTAATGTATATATATAATATAAATGCGTTAGTCCAGATAATGTCGACTCTTTTTGGGGATTCCGATGGGCACCTACAAAATATTTGGCAATTTTTAGTCAATTCAAAATTTGAATCTAGAATATTTCTCTTCGACGTTCTTCGAAAAATGGTAGCTGTTCTATCTTAGGCCATTTAATGAGGATTTTTACATGAAAGTTTTATTCTACAACCAAAGAAATTCCGAGTTTAAACACTAAACTCACTCAACTTACAACTAAACTTACTCACTCAACAAAATGGAGTGAGTAAAAGAAAGGCTTGAAGGGCTGGATGCCAGGGCCATAAAACTCTTTGCAAAAATAACATATTGTACTTTTTAACGGTTTATGTTCATATTCCGTGACGATAAACTTAACACTGAGGCGGCAGCATGAAATTGTTACAGTTCAATCTACGTTTCTTTTACGCCGGCTCTCCATCTAGTTGCAAATAATCAAAGTCGAAAAGTTCAAAAATTTTTACCAAATACAGACGCTTTTGTATGTACAATAGCCATTAAAGGGTTCTGTAACGGTCGAACTCTATCATAGACACCTATCTAATCGACCCGTCGATAGACGAGGCCCGCCGCTGCTGTAGGTTTATCTTCATACCTAAACTATGGACTGACTGAATGAGCCCCAATAGCATAAACCGTTTGAAAGTAGGTCTGATTCAGACTCACGACGATACGTACAAGTCATATAAATTGGTTCTATTGTCACCTCTTTGAAGTAAGTGGCTATGTATTCAACAACAGTTGGTTCCGCTCAGCACTTGCGAAAAGTTAATGGATTTTCTTTGTGGTTTTAAATTTAAAAAAAGGCACTACGCAAAAAAAAAACTTAATTTTATAATCTGCAGTAGTACACGTTTATAATTTTCAAATTATTTTTCATCCTTATGGTGTCGGGGACCGCTAAGTAACCTTATCCTTAAGTATTTTTAATGGCCCTCATACCATTCAGACCTCAGAAAGCAATTTGTGTGGGATATTTTGTGCTCCACATTATTAAGACCAGAAATAAACCAAAATCGAAGAGTTTTCTATTAGCCATTGAAGAAGTACCACTATCTATTGTCCGGTTCCATTGTCTGAGTCTCGTCACCAAGTGTAAAAAAATACAACAGTCGATAAACTCGAGGGGTTTAATACTAGCTATTGAAGAGTTCCACTGTCCATCTCCTGGCTTTATCTTCAGACTTTGGTCACCAAGTTTAATATATAGGACTCGTTAAATCAAATCAAATATGTCCAAATTCAACGGGTTTACTAGTAGGCATAGAAAACTTCTACTGTTCACTTCCTGGTTCCATCTATTAACTTTAATATATAGGGTTCGTTAAAAATAATCGGATGAGCTCAAACTGGGGAGTTCACTAGTAACCATTGAAGAGTTTCACTATCCACCTTCCTGACTCAGATCAGCTCGATCAGATTATTAATCGATATTAATCCAGATGAATCGTGATAGCCCAAAACGCAACGAACCTGTCTCTCAGGCCCCATGGTTCGAATCCGGGCGTGTACCAATGAGTTTTTCTGACTTAAGTACATAACTATCACTGACTCCGTGCTTCGGAGGGCACGTTAAGCAGTCGGTCTCGGACACTGTCAATAGATGGCGGTCGTTACAGTCCCCAACCCGCAGTGGAGCAGCGTGGTGGATTTAAGCTCCAAGCCCCCCTCCTCACCCTGAGGGAGGCCTAAGCCCCTGCAGTGGGGTAAAAATGGGCTGATGAAGAATCCAGATACGGTCCTGTGACAGGCGGACGGGCAGAGCAGAGCCTTAGTAGATAAGGTTACCTCTTGGAAGTAAATGGCTAAGTATTTAACTTTTCAACTGTTGGTACTTTTTGGTCGGGACCCAGTTCCGTTGTTCAGGTTGTTATATTTTTTTTTAGTTTAGCTACTCGTTGTCTATTCCTAGTTACCCTATAATTAATTCTTAATTTTAAATAAATAAATTATAATAAATAAATAAACTTGGGACATCCCACACAGCGCTATCTAGTCCCAAAGTAAGCAAGTATTATACTTGTATTATGGCTTACTAGATAACTGATAAAAATACTTAATTTTTTTTTATATTTAATACATACATAAATAGATACTTTAACACCCAGCCACGGAATAAATGAATGTGTTCATGCACCCACGCAGAAAAAAGTTTGTGGTTATAAGTAACAAAAAATTTGATTACTAGTTACCTAAAAATAATGACATAACTATTGCTATAAGTAATCAAACTCAATTGTACCAACTTACCAACCAGTAGCTTGTATTTTAACTTTATTTAAAAATTATCAAAATGTTGTTGTTTTCATGGTAACACAACTATTTTTGTTATCTAGTTTTTTCAGTGCAAATATTTGTCTCGGGCGGGAATCGAACCCGCAACCCTTGGCTCCGCATTTAAGGTTTCTAACCACTCTGCCAACCGGTCTGAATTATTGTAATAAAACATAAGTTTAACCGTTTCGGTGCCTAACAGTCTTGAAACATGATTGTTTTTAAACATTGACCTCTGATTGGTCGAGATTAAATCAAAAAATTAGTCAAGCGCGACCTAGGCTGCGCAAAATAAAAATTCCGTATAGAATTTTCGAATATTCTGTTTTTTATTTAATATATCATACTATTAAATAACCATTTAATCTTGATATAACCTAAGGAAAGTGTATATAATCAGTCGAGCAATGGATGACCTTCATAATAAAAAACGAGGATTACAAAGAAGAAAAATATGCATCGGTGGAAATTATGGTCCGTAGTTTTTCTTTCTCGATTTCCTCGTACTTATGATGATCTCGATCATCAACTGCTCAACTGATGGTGAACCGTCATATTTTTTGAAGAACACTTTTCTCGATGTAAACGTCATTCTAGACGTCAATCTATTTATGTTTTTTACATTTCTTCATATATTTTTCTCCACAATTCCATGAAAACGCTTGTTTTATATATAAATGGAATCTGACGTGTCTCTTTACTTAGTAGGTAAGATACACAGGTATGTATTCATTATCTAAATTCTAAATTACCAATATTATTTTCGACTAACTCTGTTTCGAGCGATAAACTGCTATTCCAACAAGTTCCAAGTTCTCGAATAATTCTGAAATTCTTGCTTTATAACTTCAATAAGAACATAGTGTTTTAACTCCTTACCAGGATGGAAAATTCTTTGTAAGGATTCTGAAGAGATTACTAGATTAACAAAATCCCTTTGAAATGTTACAGATAACGGGAAAACAACAGTAACCGATGTTACACAGAAAAAATTCTTCTCACTAAAATTCTATATTTTATCTTTCATTTAGGTTTTGTTATTATAATACTAGGTATTAGCTTTCCGCCCGCGGCTGCGCTAGTGTGGACTACACACAATTATTGGGAACAGCTTTGATTCAAATCAATTATCAATTTGATTATCAATAATCAAAGTGCTAGGAGGCTGAAAAATTGCGAATAAATGTTTTTATGTCAGAAGAAAAACCTTTTTTTAATTGTATGAAAATTAAAAATATTCTAGATCTCGACAAAAGCGCCACCTATCGAGTCAAACTATACCTAAGAACCATCTTGCTGAACCAAAAAAAATCATTAAATCGGTCAAGCCGTTTAGAAGGAAAAGCATTACAAACACACGCACAACGAAGTTTTATATATAAGATAATAGACGCAATAAATAATTTAAACATGGTCTAAATGACACATCAGGCAAGAGCAGTGAGTACAAATATAAAAAACCTGTCTTTAAATCAGAAATCAGAAAACACAAAAAAACATTTTGTAATATTTAGTTTTCTAACACCAATATCGTTACTTTTAAAAAATAACTTGTTTGGTCAGCCAACGTGAAACTTCATTGTACTTCGGGCAAAAGCCCAGGGTCATATAATTTACATTATGTAATGACGTTTGACCTCCACATCAAATAGTTGAGTACAAGGTCAAACCAGTTCAGCGACTCTACGGGCTCATAATTCTTCTCCTATCTTGATAGGGTTCCGTTGCAATAAAGTGTAATGGAAAAGCCCTGTACAGAACAGACCTACAAAAAAATGGCTGCGGATAATAATTATTATTTACTACTTCGTAAATAATAATTCGTGGCTGTCGGGGTGTCGTGGCAGCCCAAGCGCAGCGAACATATTTCTGATTTAGAAGGCCGTGTAGCCGTGGTTCGAATCCGGGCGTGTACCAATGAGTTTTCTCTGACTTAAATACATAACTGCCACTGACTCCGTGTCTCGGAAAGCACGTTAAAATGTATGTCCCGATTTAAAATCCACCGACCCACACTGGAGCAGCTTGGTGGAGTAAACCCTAACCCTCTTTACTCTGGGGGGAGGCCTAAACCCCTTCAGTGGGCCATAATGGGCTGGTGGAAGTGGTGGAAATAATAATTATTCAAACGCTTACGGTTAAACTTCATATGACGTTTCTTTGGAAATTTAATTCTTGATAATAACGATTGTACTCTACATGAAAAGATGACGTATCAGACGACCCATCGAGTCACCACTAGTATGAAAGAGCACATTACATCTAGAATAATATAAAGAAAAGAAACACTTAGGATTCATATTTTTTTCAAAAAAATTCTAAGAATCCCTGTCGGTTTCAAAATTTGAGAAAAACGATCATAAGCTGTTATTCTACAGGTAGATTTCTTACGAAATAAATTTTTCACGCCATACCTACTTGAAAAAGTCCCATTATTGACCTGCGCAGCGGAAGCGAAATGCTTTTTTGCTCCTTGCTTAATCCTTAATCCAAGGTATGCTAGATTAGTGATTAACATCGATTGATATGAAATGTCGATTCCATTGTATAGTTCTAATTTTTATTTCGTAACTTTCCGTAGTCGTATAAACATTTTTTTAAATAAATTATATTATATATAAATACGCAATCACTTTAATTTTAAACCTAATATTTAACTAAATTAATGACTTGAAAAATATATGTTTTTTACACCTCTGAATTCTTTGATAGTACCCCAGGGTATTTGTCCAAGAAGTCGTTCTGTTATTCACCAATGAAAACGAAACGAATTCCATTTGGGAAATGACGTAAAAGAATGGGACATTACAGTCACGTATTCCAAAAATAGAGTCTACACCACAGAGCAACTAACTTGACAGCAGCATCCATTACAGTAAAGGTAGCAGTCGTTCCGTCCAATCACATAAATACTAACTTTTTGATGTATCAGTTGCTGGAATGTAGGCGAAACTGCTGACAACGCTGAATCCACCACCATTCGCAGCTTCCCGCTCACCCGCCTTCACACCCGCAATTTTGGTTCACGTTCAATTCAATTTAAACTGATAGTGCACAATCGAATAGTCAAGTTTTCAGAAACAACTCTGGTAGTCAATTCTAGATGTAAAAATATTATTGGATTGTAATATGAAACACGCTGTATACCTATACTATACCGTAATATATAAAATGCTTATAAAAGTCAAGATACGATCAAACTTAAGCGAATCGCGTGGCAAAACCGAAATAGCTTGCACGAGCTCTAATACGTTATATTTCACGTGATTGTTTTTTTTTGTTTGTTCATCGAGTTAAGTTTAACCCCTAAATACTCAGCGAAAGAAAATCAATTTGAGAAAACTCACATACAATACATTGTCTGAGTATTACATTTTCTCTAATAATTTTATAACTATCTGTTGGCGTCTCCGTCCGCGTGATAGACAGTTTTCCTTTTAACGTTCTGTAAAAATAGCGGTTATAGACAGTTTCCCTAGTGTTAAATGACGATTTTTATCGGTAGGTATGAATGTGCAAACATGAAATTTGATTTGGTTGTTCTGTATGTACCTAACATACAAACAAGAAAGTTAAATAAATATATATATTTTTACTTTACATTTACTACAAAAATATTTTAATTTACAAATATTCCGTTTCAGAATTTACCGGTGTAATATTATATCTACATTGATTCAATCGCATTTAATTTTCTTCTTTAATAAAAATTGACCGCAGTACATTAGAGTATTTGTGGTTTTGTATGTTGAGCATTTGATCTGGGCTCGAAATGGGTCCCAAAATAGTTGGAGCGTTCGAGAAGGTTCCTTTCAATGTGCGATGCCGTAACTCTGACCATTATTCCTCACTATTATGTTGGGAAAGAGCCATCCTACGTATTTTAGGTTAAAATATCCAAAGCAGCTGACCGACTAATGATCTTAGCGGTCAAACCTTTAATTTAAAGCTTCAAACAAAAGGGTTTTCGTAGAGCTTCTATTAAGAGGAGTGTGTAGTGAAAGGTTTTTTTTCGAAATTGATTCATTTTTCACTATCTGTTGAACATGAAATTAATTATAAATAACGCTGCTCATTTAAGTTTTTTTTTTCTCACGATTTATCAAAATATTCAAAAAATAAAAAAAATATTTAAACCCAGTTTTTGCTGATCTGAATACCATATCTTTTTTGCGCTAATCGGTTAAGGTTTAATGGGGTGCAAACGTTAACGCCGTTCGCATGGAAATATGCCACTACTCATTCCTGTTAAGAGTTTGCGGTATGCTAGAGCCTAAAACGATTTGAAAGGATCCGAATCCCAATTCTAATGTGTGCGTAGTGACACGCACAAACAAGACACGCCACACACGTCATGCATATCGTAATCGAAAACCGAACATGTCAATATTAGTATTATTTTATTTTGATTTTTTTTGTATTGAAATAATTTGCTCAATAAAACGATATTTATTTTGCGCTTACATCTAAAATAATAATAGTTATGTTACTAATAAAATCATCCCATCTAAAACAATACTTGTCAAAAAAACCAAGTCTCGCAACTCAGTTGTTCTGCGGTAAAAAGTTGTGAGATCCATGTAATACCAAGTCGGTTATTAATTTATTCGGTTATAAATATATTGAGACTTGGCCATCGCCTGAAAACACGTGTAAATTCAATCGCCTGAAAACACATGTAAATTCAATTATTTAGTGCGATGGCCAAGTCTCAATATATTTATAACCGAATAAATTAATAACAGACTTGGTATTACATGGATCTCACAACTTTTTACCGCAGAACAACTGAGTTGCGAGACTTGGTTTTTTTGACAAGTATTGTTTTTGATGGGATCTCATTTCTTTTTGTATTTTGTAGACAGTTCTATTTTTTTCCTTTTCGGTACCTTCTACTTATTGTATATATGTATATCTATATGTATATAGTTTTTCTAAGATATATTATACAACCTTACGCACTCGTAATAAGTACGAATACGCACGTAGGTACGTTTTTTGCATTAATAAATAATTTAATACACGTGTTTTCATGACGGGAATACCCATTTTTTGCTCGATTTGGCAGGGGCACTACCATGCGCCTATATTTATATGGGACTAGCTTAAACCCGCGGCTTCGCACGCAATATAATAATAACTGCCGTAATAAAACATCGTTACGAATAAAGCCAATATTGAAAAATTTAACTGAAGACTTGGCTGTATGGGCTTAATTTTTTTTTTGCGGTCTTTTCTAGATTTTTTAGTTTTTCCTTGATTCATACACCAAACACTACTTATATTCCAAATTTGAAGCTTCTAGGTCTGCTAGAAGTGCCTTAGAATTTTGATGATCGGTGAGTCAGTGAGTGACAAAATTAAGAAATTTGACCCGTTATAATTTCTTAAAAATACTGGTTCCAATTGAATGAAATTTGAAAATATGCTTATATAATATGCCTGCATGGTTACTGAAAATTTCAGTCTTCTAGTTTTATCCACAACGAAGTTACAGGGGGTCGAAAATGGTCTGAATTGCTTCGAGAAAAGGATGGTACGGCCGTGACGCTTTTTCGCTCGACTTTCGAAAAAATCTCTTGACTAACCCAATAATTTTCATCAGAGAGAAAAAGTTTCTCACAAAAAGTCTTTATCTGTACTCCATGATAAAAGTTGATATGTACAGAAGAAAAGTTTTATAGAAGTTATGGTAGGTATATGAAGAAAATAAACCACGCATACAAGTAGACTTACACAGGTGGAAAACTCTTTTATTATTTTGTTTTGTACCAATAAAAAAGCGGATGAAAATCTTTTTGCGTTCGCTTTGATCTTATAACATACTCGGGTAAAACTAACCCACATAAAATTTCCCAGGGGATATTTTACTCGTTCGTAGAGTTCCGTACCCCAAAAGAAAAAGTATAAGTTTATAGAGTAACTCGTTTGTTTGTCCATAAGTTTAGCAAAGGCGACTAACATGAAATGGGTACAGATTATACATCCAACGAGTCCATAGTTCCGAAATCTTTATCAAACAAACTACAGCCGCCTGACAGTCTAAGACAAAAACTAAGAATTTCTTTTCTGTTTCTGTATGTAGTGGAAACAAACGATTATCTCGTTTGTATACCAATGTTCCGTAGACAAATGGAAAAACAGAACCCTTATAATTTCGTTCTGTCCATTTGTCTGTCTGTGATAGCTATTATATTTGGAGAATATGTAAAGATAAAGTTTGGAAGTTAGGTGTAATCTATGAATCGGTATACGCTAAATATTTAAACAAAATATTTAATAATTCGTCGTACAATTAAAAAGGGACGGAAAAAATATTTTCAGTGCACAGTAACGTGTGAAGTACCTATAGATAGGACTTTAGAAATTATATGGAAATTTCAAAATTATTTATTGTTTAAGACAATAGGTTTTCAAATAAGCGCCTGAATGCCTAAAAACTATAGGAATAACTAATAAACTATATCCCCTATAGTAATAGTAACTTTTCAATTGCGGGGTGGAAAATTTTGAAAAAATTAAATTAATAAAACTTAAACAATTTCATGGAAAATTGGTATATAGGATATGTTCAGTAGTACACGAAATTTCTTTTAAATTTATTTTTTGTATTTTTGCCATAAACGTTCATCCCGACTGCGGAACCCTGCACTGTGCGTGGTCTTACACCCATTTACCTGGTTATAAAAAGTGTGTAAAAAATTATGTCCTATCAAATACAGAAACACAATTTCAAGGACGATTATATAATCGTCTATATAGTTTGTAGTTAATTTTTAATTTTCGACTGTCCCACTGGCTGAGTGGTTAGAGACCCTAACGATATAGTTTGTAGTTAATTTTTAATTTTCAACTTTTAAAATTACATTTAACGTACGTACACTTTCTGGATAAGTACATCTAAGTTACTTGGCATATATAATTCATACATTTTCATACTAAATTGAAGTATTGTTTTACGAAGATATAACGAACGGTTACATCGTCAATATTTCATTAATATCGACTAGAATTCGCTTTCAGGCTCTGTAATGGAAGTCCGATACGAACGACTGTACGTCAATTACAAATATCGATTGTTATTTAATTGAGTTAAAAATATCCACAATTTCTGTTAGGGGCTGTTAATTGATTACGTAATTTTACCATTTTTTGACACTCCCCTCCCCCTGGTAAGAATAAATAAGATTTACTTAAACTCCCTCCCTCTTTACCCAATCTTACGTAAGATCGTTATCTACCAAAAATACAAAGAAATAATTAGAAGGAAAAAAAGATAAAAATTCTTTTGTTTGTATTATAGGAAAGTAATGTTGTACAGCCTTTTTTGATGCAAAGTATTTGGAATACACTGAACAAAATTTTTTTGCCGAGCACATTTAAACAAATGGACAACAAAACAACAAAAAACGATGCTTTAGCCTCTTGGGTGGCTCTCAATCCGGGCGCTAGCCAGCGCGCATGGGACACCTATGCATCTGCGGTTCCATGGTGGAGGCCAACGGACACCACGCATTGAGTTGTCGTCGCTGCTCGGGGAGATTACCGCGACACCACGCTCTTAATGACATAGCCCGCAGGGCTTTAATTTCGGCCAATGTTCCGTGCGTGTTGGAGCCTCCTGGTCTTAGCCGATCCGATGGCAAAAGACCCGATGGTATGACTTTGGTGCCGTGGGAGAAGGGTAGGAGTCTACTTTGGGACGCCACGTGTGTCAGCACATTTACCGCCTCTCACCTTGGTCGTACCGTGGGAACGGCCGGAGCCGCTGCGGAGTCTGCAGCCGCCAGAAAACAAGTCAAATACTCTACTCAGGAGAGTAAATCTTGTTCGTCCCTCTTGCGGTGGAAGATGCTGGCTGTTGGGGGATTGAAGCCAAACGTTTCGTCGCGAGCATCGGTCGTCGTCTAAAAGAAAGGGGACTCGACCCCCATTCCGGTTCCTTCCTGTTGCAAAAAATTGCCATTGCAATTCAGCGCGGCAATGCAATGAGCGTCATGGGCACATTTGCGTTGGGGGCGACGAGGGGTGGATTATTAGATTAGTTTTATTTTTTATTATTATTATTTTTGTGTATTATTTTGAAATAACTGTAATAAAACAAAACTTGTAATGGATGTGTTTGAAAGGAGTAATAAAGTTAATTAACCTTTAAAGACAGTTGCAAGGTGTGAAGTTGCTTGTTCGCGTAAATTATAATTTTAACTTACTTTTTTGATCTTACGTAAAAAATATATAGACCCCCACCCGCCTTTATGTAAAAAAAATAAGACCTAGTCCGACCCCCTACCTCTCCAAATCGTCTTACGTAATTAATGAACAGCCCCTTAGATGGTTAATTACCCAACTGAGTACGTAAAAGAGAATAATGTATTTGAACGTATACGGGAAACGGAACTGTGATTATTGTTACCGATATCCTCATATCCGCTTTTCAAACAAAGCTTTTGAAAGTACACATTAAAAATATTAAGTAAAATGCAGGGAACAAGGATTTCGAGGGATTTTAAGATACGTAAATTGGTATAAATTTTAATGTAATAGTAAGCGTGTAGGGCTCCAAAGCCTACTTCTTGGATTACTTTGAACATTAAAAAAGTGCGTACCTAATCCACAAGTTTTCTATACCAATGTGCCCACTTAAAGTTATAATGACCCCTAAAAAAATTAAAATTCAAAAAGTTCCCCTTCCTTAAGCAGATAAATTTTGTGTTCAGAGCGCACTTCCTAATTGGTTGTAAAATGTAGTATATAATAAATTTTCAAATATTTCGAAATTTCCCTTCTGTGTTACATCATTTACTTTGCTTGTCCCTTTGAAGGGGCTTTATACCTTCCCACTCCGATCCTATTACTGCTACATAAATTTGTAGGGTTTTGGAATATTCGAAAACACGTAAAATCTTACTAACCAGTAGCATAGATATTTATATCTTGTACGAGAAAAATATTCACAATTTACATAAAATAAATTTTGACCATTTACATGTCTAGATAGAGCCACGCGATACAAAAACAATCAAAATTAGGTAAAATTTTGAATGCTTATTTATGTGACTAAACGGACCACACACTTTCGCCACGGTTATACTAACCACGTAGTAACCGTCTCTGCGTAGGTAATTTATAGACATAAATAAACAAGGAAAATAAATAAATATTGTTATCATTTCTGTAAAAATTTGGTTTATTAAATTGGTAATATTTCATCGCCTACTTACCAATACAAAACAAAATTATATTTATAATATTGTTACAAACACACAGAGTGGCGACCGCCATCTGGCGTCAACCAGTAAAACCGCTTTGTAGAATAAAAATAACACGAAACCCCTACTCAATACTAGATGGCGTTAGAGGAAAGAAAGTCTCGAAAAACCAGTACCTGCGTTGGACTTTCTAGAATTATCCAATCCGGTCGATTACGTTCGTGCGAGTGGAGTGATTTCTAGAATTCTCTCGAAGCTCGTTAGGACCCATATAAATATCCGCAGGAGGGCGAGCAAGTTCAGTTCAGTTTTTGGGCTACTTTCGAGGCGACTTCGAAGCGAAACTAGTGATACCAGTGAAACCTACGACTTGGCTACGACCTAGAACATTGTTAGTGCTTAGTGATTGGACTTAGTGCTTTGTGTTGGACCTAGTGCTAGTGAATAAAGTCTTCAAAAGAGTCAGCAGGTCTTTCTCTCCAAATTCTTCGAGCCCTAACACGTAACAATATTTAACAAATTTTTAATTAAATAACTGATTTCAGGCCAAGTGTTACCAGTTAGAAGATGACGTAGAACCTTTTTTACTAAGATGCCAGACATTTGAAAGTATGATTTAATTATTTTAGTAAAAAAAGTGTCGTGATAGACCGAGTGCAGCGAATACTTGTTTCAAATTTATAAGACTGTGAGGCCGTGGTTAGAATCCGGGAGTGTACCAATGAGTTTTTCTGACTTCAGTACATTAGCTATTGGTGACTCCTTGCCTCGGAGAGTACATTAAACAGTCGGTCCCGACCAACTAGCTAAAAGTGATATTATAAAAGTCACTGATGCGCATTGGTTTTGTAGTGTCTAACAAGTCCCAATTTGGGCACAAAATACAAGATATGTAATCCTGAATGTATCTTGTAACAACTTTGTAACATTCTTTCTTACAATGATGTATTACAGTGCGTTTACAAGCATTCTAACAATTATTAAAGCGCACATGTAATTTATACAAGACTTAGAGCAATTTAGGGTCAGGTTTCCATGACTATTTTGCTAGTTGGGCGGTTGCTGTCGATAGATCTCAGTCGTTACAATCCGCAAATCCGCATTGGAGCAGCGTGGTGGATTAAGCCTCAAGCCCCCTTCACCCTAGGGGGAGGCCTAAGCCCCTGCAGTGGGGTAAAATGGGCTGATGGAAGATGGAAGTAAAAATAGTAATAAAATCTGATTCTGATTGCACATTCAGAAATATTGCTGAAAAATAAATAAACGTACCTAGAATGTTATTAGACGAGCGGTATAAAAATGGTAGTAACTACTGACTCGGAATGGTAGACTTCCAATGCCGCCGGACGCCGCGACAATTGAACAAAAAGGCGACAAATGCCAGACCGTGTTCCTTATCTTCTGCCACTCTTGATCATTGTGAGCGATGGGCATCCTACATCTTCGTGTTCGCTGTCACAGTTTTTTTTACTGCGTGTATCATATGTGTTTGCTCACTTACATAAATTAAATGTCTTGTCTACATAATATTCATTAGTACGCTTTTTTCAACTTTCCGCTAAAAATAAAATATTTGGGAAAGTCATTTTCAGTCCAATTTTCTAAAAACGAGTTTTCATCAGATGTCGACGTTTTGAAGTTCCAGGAAACTATTCTATTTTCAGGGTGAGGTCTGAATAATAATAATACCTGGGACATCCAACACAACGCCATCTAGTCCCAAAGTAAGCAAGTATTATGCTTGTATTATAGGGTGCTAGATAACTGGTATACATACGTAAATATTCTTTGTAATATATACATATATAGATACTTTTTTTACACTCAGACACCGAACAAATAGACATGTTCATGCATTCAATATTTGTCCCAGACGGGAATCGAACCAGCAACCTCTGACGCCGCAGTTAGGGGACTAACTACTCGACTAGTCAGTTCAGGCTCGGTCAGTTAAATACCGAATGTGTGCATGTACACGAAGTAAACTCTCTATAGATTAGGGTCCTATGAGACATTTTTAATCAACTCAGACCTACAGAAAATTTGCTTTTGATGGATTGAATAGATTTTCAGTTACTACAAAAATACTATTGTAAAAAATATTTTCTCAAGCAACTATCAATGAAACAAAACGTTGAATTGCAAAATGTAATTGGTTTAGATTAAGCTACAAGCCCCTGCAGTGGGGCATAATGGGCTGGTGGAATGAAATGGAAAAAATCTGCATTAATCTCCAATAAATATTATAAAGCTGAAGAGTTTGTTTGTTTGTTTGTTTTAACGCGCAAATCTCAGGAACTACTGGTTCGAATTGACAAATTCTTTATGTGTTGGATAGTCTATTTATTGAGGAAGGCTATAGGCTATATATATAAAATAATACTATCTGTCTGTCTGTCTATTGGAGCAAATCTCCAAAACGGCTAAATTAATTTTGATGAAACTTAACAGATGTGGAAAGGAAAAGGTCAAAAGTGACATACACTACTTTTTGTATGTCTGTATGCACGTCCATATGTCTATTCGAGTTAATCTCCAAAAGGGCTAAACCGATTTTAATGAAATTTCACGGGAATGAAAAGGAGGTGGTCAAAAGTGACATACGCTACTTTTTGTCCGTCTGTCTGTCTGTACGTCTATTTGAGCCAATCTCCAAAACGGCTGAACAGATTTTAATGAAACTTTGCTGACGTGAAAGAAGGTTGTCAAGAGTGACATCAGCTACTTTTTGTGTCTGTCTGTCGTTTGTTTTCACTGATCTATCAACGCAGATAAAGCCGACACTACTAAGTCTAGGAAGCCGAAATTTGGAACAGTGGTTTATTTTATAACGTGAGTATTAATTTTTTAAGAAAGGAATATTTGGAAATTTCAAATTTAAGGAGGGTGAGGGGAGGGGCTTTGTATGAGAGTCTTTGTTCTTTAAAGTTAGAAACATAAAAATTTTAACATAAATAAATAATGACGTGTTTCAGGGTTTTTGGATTTCCATATTTTAAGGGTGGGAAATGGGAGGTGAAAAGTATAATAGTATCGGTTTTCTTAAAGGAGTGGGGAGAATGAAGATTGAAAGTTTGAATGGGTGTACCCAATATTAGTTTCAGCAAAAAGTACCTACATATAAACCATTTCGAATGTTAATACTACCTAAAACAGGAATGTGTAGTTTACGTTCTGGAAAAAGCTGAAAAATGTTGTACAAACCTAATAAAAAAGTTTTTTAAATTGCCTAGGACTACCTAGTTTACGAAATGTAGTCAATACATTTAATGAGTAGGTTAATTCTGAAGAAACTGATGATTTGATGAGTTGGCAAATATTTATTAATGATAATTCTATGATTTTGGCCTAGCTACGTGACAACTACAAATTAGGCATAAACTATTACACATGGGTAAACTGATATACAAGCTTAGATACGTGTATACATAGATACTTTTCACACAGAACATATTTATTCTAGGCGAGGAGCAAACTTGCCCAGTCAAATATGCATTACTTTGAGCCAGCGAGAGTTGAATTATAGCGCGACTCAACAAACACGAGGAGTAAATCTTTATTGTGAAATAATGTCAAAAGAAATAGTTTTGCACAATTTATTGTAAATTTAAAATGAAGTTACAAAGTTTTCCGAGTACCTATGCTAGAATGTACAAATCGTATAATTTTTGAGTGTTGAAAAGGAAATATAGGTACACTTGAAAAACTGGTGCCAAAGTAACATGCTCCGAAAGATTTGGATGATATCAGGAAATCGCTGCCAATCCCTCGCATTGTATTATTTAAATGTTACAAAGACGAGCTAGTGTTGCTGGGGAGAAGTCGAAAGAGGGTGGCGATGTCCTTGAGAAGGGCGTTTCGTCACCGGGAGGCTCGTTTGGGTGGCTCTTCTAAGGAAACTACTTTACGTTGTAACGTGAAGTACGTTACTACGTTAACGTTGGAGATTGAGGAATGTAATTAAATTATAACGTACGACTTCTCTAGTCCGACAGCGCTAAACCTATATCGTTGATTAGGTGAGGTGTGAGAAATGTTATCAGTGATCAAACAGCGATGTTTTAGTCCGTGAGGCACCCCGCGCGCCCGTCATAACACCCCCCAAATTGCGTTTGACGTTTTCGATACCGTAAAGCGACATTTCTGACTCTATTCAAATCAAAAATTGCTGTCAAATATATTTATTCTATGCATTGAACCTATGCATTCGTAAAAAAGTTTTGATTTTATATGTATAACTTATGCCCCAAAATTGATCCTCAAAATTGAAATTCGTTCATTTACCTACGCTATACTTTCGTGTCGTGGAAGCCCAGAGCGCAACGAACCTGTCTCAAATTTATAAGGCCCCATAGGGCCATGGTTCGAATCCGGGCGTGTACCAATGAGTTTTTCTGACTTGAGTACACAATATCACTGACACCGTGCTTCGGAAGGCACGTTAAGCAGTCGGTCCTGGACGTTGTCAATAGATGGCGGTCGTTACAGTTCCCAACCCGCAGTGGAGCAGCGTGGTGGACTTAAGCTCCAAGCCCCCCTCCTCACCCTGGGGGAGGCCTAAGCCCCTGCAGTGGGGTAAAAATGGGCTGATGATGATGATACTTTCGTGATTGGGTCTTTCATCTAACAGTTTCGGTTGTGACAGACGAACATACAGACACCAGAGTGATGCCATAAGATCATCTTGGATGTACGAAAAAAAATGCTTCGACAAAAATCATAAACGACGACCGCTTAGCCTAGTGGGTAGCGGCTCTGCCTACAAAGCTGGAGGTCCCGGGTTCGAATTCCAGGTCGGGTCAGTATTTACATGATGAATATTGATACTGGTACCGGGTCTTGGTTGATATGTATGTGGTGTCTTCGCTTGGTACCCAAAATACAAGCTAATGGGCTTAGTTTGGGGCCTAGACGTTGTAGTGATGTATACGTTATTATTACTTTTGCCGTTTTTTATTTACTTCCGAACTGTTTTTTTAATTCCCTAATTTAATTTTACAAGCGAATATACCTACCACAAGACATGTTTACACCATGTCATCTCGCGGCGATGATTTATTATCGGGAACGCGCAAGAAGAGTCAGGACCTCGTGTTAATGTCCTGACCTTGGATAAAAGTTAACAAACCGCGAAGAGATCGCGTTTCGTTTGGAAGACATCTTTAAGGCCATGACAGTTCTGAAGAAGATGTTATATATATATATATATATTTAATTTACCTTGAGGCATGGATGTGTCTTCGATTTTTATTCTTTAATTTCTGTTACTATGGAATGTGACTCATCTGGTAGTCGAGTACTTATTGAATTGCGCGGCCTTTCATACAAAGGTCGCGCATGTGTGTGTGTTTCCGATGAGATTTAGTTTATGAAAGACATTTTGGGAAAAAAGCTAAAATTGTGACCGATTTAACACAAAGATATTTCATAAATTATTGCTATCTACTTACTATTTACAAGATGCTTTAAGTTTATTAGTATGATAAAAAAAACACAACTTTCTTCTTATAAAAACACTTTATTCGAAATTCCAGCTAAAATACTATATCGAGTTGCTAAAATCTTACGGATAGATATACCTATCGAGTGTTTCTATCCGTTATTTATTTGTTTATTTAATTTATTTGATTATGTAAATGAAATTTATATTTGTTAAATTCAGTAAAAACGGATTAATCGTGTATTTATATTTTTTGTAGAGAACACACCCTCATTTATATAGTCACACTTTACACCCAATATTTATAGAATAGATTTTTCCATCGCTCGCCAAACTTTTCTGGCTGTTCGGTATAATCTAAAATACTTAATTTATGAAAAAAATGTGCAGGTTAAATTTTCACATTAAAATATTATTTCCGAAAGAATTATAATGGCGTTTACCAAATCAAACATAAATACTACGCATGAAAAAGATGCGACAGCGAGTGTAGCGCGGAGGGGTATCCCGCTGGCTGTCGCTGATCGACGTTATTGTCAGTCGCCCCGCATCGTCCGGTCGCAGACTGTTGGTCCCACCGCTTAGTTCCACCAGTGGGACCAGCAGGATTTTCAAGTCCTCGTGGTTCCACTGCACGACATGGGTGGAACTATTACGATTTGTAAATCCTGTTGGTCCCACTCCTGTTGTAATAAAGATACTAGCCCTACAAGTGCACTGACACTTGAAATATAGGTCCTTGTCATAATTATCAAACACAGAAGTGGCGTAAATTGCAAATAATAAGAGATATATTTATATTATAGTTCGCCTCAAACTTCATGGCAGATCGGCATACAACGCTTTAAGCGTGCTTACGCAGGTGCAGTCGTATACCCCTCGCTCCACTGCGTCCCGCTAAATCTAAAACTGGTTACTGCGACGCGACTTGTGCCTATGTTCACATCCGCCATAAAGTTTGATTGGAACTGTAAATGCCCAGAAAAATT
The DNA here is from genome assembly GCA_949709985.1 of Luffia ferchaultella. Lineage (NCBI taxonomy): Eukaryota > Metazoa > Arthropoda > Insecta > Lepidoptera > Psychidae > Luffia > Luffia ferchaultella. The sequence continues at coordinate 14,806,026 of OX453251.1, read as the reverse complement.
AATTTACAAGGTAATATCAGTTGTCCATTGTTCAGAACAACTTCGATAAACTCGTTATGGACCTGAATTCACTCTTTCATTTATCTTTATTCTAATTAAGGTAATATTGTGTATCAGTTTTGGCAATGAATATAGATGCAACTATTGGAAAGTTGTAGTTTTACGTAATAATTTTTTGGTAACATGCGTAAAAGTATACGAATCGACTAGAAGCCCTCTTCTGCGTTTACCGTCTAACCACTCATACTCTAGCTGGTGCAAGATGGCGAGTTTCAGTGCACGAGGTCCCCGCGCGCCGGTCTTCACCCCCGCGAAATTGCGTTCGACATTTTTTATTTGTGATGTGACATTTATGGCTCTATCGAAATCAAACGCTGCTGTCAAATTTATTTTCTCTGTAATAACATGTTATTAATGAAATAAAATAAATAAGTAACTATTATTCAGTTAAATATTAATTTATTGCTTAACATATTTATTACCTAATTTTTCTTACCACAAACTTAGATAGTAAAGTAACTTAAACCCATCCCCCGATATTGATCCATAGAATAGCTTTGGTTTCATCAAAATTCATTCAGCCCGTTCTGACGCTAGGTAACAACGTCATGCCAACATTCTAGATCACACTCTAAACGTATACCCACTACAACGTCGGTCAATAGGTAAAAATTATAAAAACAAGTTTTAAGCAAAAATCATAAAAAAATATAGTTTAAACATTGATTTAGGTGCACATTTTATTTATATGCACAGAGGTATATGTAAGCCTCGAAGCATACATGACATTACACATTTTCTATATATAGATATATATGTCAAAGGGATGTTTTAAGGACATTTTTTTTCTGGGGTGAAAAACACCCTGCTGACTCATAACAATGGAACCCATTTTGGTTTTTTGCATATATTCTAACAATTCAAAAGTTATAGAGCAATCCTCGATATAATGGATATTTTGAAGACAGTACGATATAACGGTTACTTTGAGGACATGTTCCCGAAATATTCGTTTAACATATGAATCGTATAAACAGTTATATGTCATTATGAGTCAGCAGGGTGTTTTTCACCCCAGAAAAAAAAAATGTCCTCAAAATATCCCTTTGACATTTACCTATATATATATTAATTATGTGTAATAATAAAGGTTTTTGTTGAAACTCGTCAGTGGGACCATAAGCCAAAAATTTACTCGTTAAAACTAGGACCGTTGGTTCCACCACCTAAGTGGAACCACGAGGATTTGAAAATCCTGCTGGTCCCACTGGTGGAACTAAGCGGTGGGACCAACAGTCCGTAATCCATCGTCCCGGTAATTCGATAACTTTGTTGTACCATATCTTAATATTTTAGTATTGATTGATACTAAAAAAAATATGTCCATAATATTATAAGACAGGTGGTTAAAAAGTCACCGGTATCTTGGTATTCTGGTATATGAAAGGTATCATCATATTATATGTCAACTGCTTCCAGAAATGTGTCTGGATGCAGATGTCGTTTTGTCTGAAAAGAGAGTGTTTGTGCAAAGCCAATCTCGACCCGAGATGTTTTTCTCGCTTTCACGTTCATTACTCTACGTAACGTCGACACACTGTGTATTTATAGAAAACAGGCTCGTTCACGGGTCGGGAATCGAGACATATTTTTACCAAAGCGAAATATCAGGGTAATTTCTATTTTCATGACATTTTCATAACAAGGATATATTTATTTTTCTACGTTTTGTTTACGTAAAGATAAAATAAAGCATTTTTATATGTGTCAATCAGGAAATTTTACAACAGATTGCCATCGTTTGTATACCAGGCGTTTTAATAATTTAGAATAAAGTATTTAATAATAATAATAATAAATATTTAATAATTGCGATTAAATTATTATATTTATAATTAATAATAATAAACATTTTATTTATTATTATTATAATTAATAATAATAAATATTTAATAATTGCGATTAAAGTATGCAAAACACTTAAGTGGAACTAGGCAAGACATATGCTAAGAGAGAAAAATGAGGAATGGTGTAGAATATGGATGGCAAAAAAAGTTTAAAGTCGACAAAAGAACCGTTGAAAAGATGATCTCCAAAGAGTTACAGGTCCAGAATGGATCAGAATTGCAAGAGACAGAGGTAGGTGGAAGCCTTTGAAGGAGGCCTTTTTCGAAAAACAAGCTGTTTTGGAAAAACCGATCGTCAGCAATAGGTAAATGTAATACCCGTGTATTATTATATTGCAAATTATGGTAAAACAACATTATCATAAAAGCTTATTTATTTATTGGAAAAATAATATTTTTAACTGTCTATGAAAATAAGTACTTTTTATTTTCTAAAGTATTTTTTAGGTTTTAGCGCGTGGAAGATGGTTAGCGTTCGGGTGATCAGTGAGACACTTTTTCGTTTACAAGGATTTTGTATTTATAAATCTCAGGGCGACAAAATTGACAAGATTACTATAACACCCAAGTTCTGAAACGTCAATTAAAATTAATCTTTATTTAAACTCGGATTATTTACAATTTTACGTGCACAAACGCTTTTCAAACGAATCTCCAATCAGCTAATTGTCTCAGAGATAACAATGATCAACTTACTTCAAGAAGGAGCATAATTTGGAGTGCTAGAACGTCGATTAGCGCCATTTCTGTTGTCAAACTCTTTTCAAACCCGAGTTAGTAAATCGCTCATTGATAGTTGATTAAACAGTGTTCAGCACAATAATTTAGGACAAAAACTAACATTTCGTTGTAATTTGTCAATAATTGATATTAGTGAGTACTATTTTGCAATCTTAATAGTGTCTGGAACAAAATTAAATTCTTTATAGTGAATTAAAAATATAACTTACAATTATAGCGCTACCAGTGTTCTACTAATAAATTACTTATTTATTATAAATTTATACCTTTATCAATGGTTAAAATATTAATACATAATAATAATATTAATAATAATTCGGACATGCCGCACAGCGCCATCTAGTTCCAAACTAAGCAAAGCTTGTATCATGAGTACCAGACAACTGATATTCATAGTTAAATATTCTTTATAATATATACATATAGTATAGATGTTTTACATACAGACACGGAACAAATAAACTCGTTCATGAACACAAATATTTGTCCCGCGCGGGAATTGAACCCCTGACCCTTGGCTCTGCAGTTAGGGTCTCTAACGACTCGGCCAAACGGTCAGTCAAGTCAAGTCAAACTATTAAAAATGTATAATGTTTAAGTAATTAACTATAAGTTGTGTTACGTTTTTCCAGGTTGCCAATCATGTCTGATATGTCATCTTTATCGTGTAGTGATGAAATAAACGAGTACCTACTTAACGCAAATGAAAAAGGTTGGTCCAAAACCCGAGCAAAAATCTTTGTAAAAAAGTTACCCTCCAATGCCCTCCAAACGTCATAATGTCAAATCGTTTTGTGTTAGGAGTGATAGGGACAGCGCTGTACATTAGAATGCGAACGCAAATGAGCGTATGAACGAATGTATTTCAAGATAGGTAATCGTAAATTAACTAATCAGCCATCGCTTGTGAGTTAATTTTCTTCTAATCACTGTTTCGGCACTCCGATCAAAATTAAAAGTTAATCGTCTTTTAGTTGAACAAAGATTTGATCGACGTTTCAGAACTTGGTGTAAAGGTTGCAGTTGAGTTTTCAAAGATACGTGGCGCGACACAGTGTGACCTTTCGTATTGTAACGCTCGGCCGAAGGCGACTAGCAGGAGGCGAGCGCGGGCGTCGCGTCGGTTGGAGAGGAGATAGTCCAGTAAAAATAAATTTTTGGATTGCATTAAAGACACCTTAAAAATTTATTTTTACAATAGTAATACTGCTGTATAGTTATGCACTCATTATGCTTTGGTTGCATTATGAGTGTTGCATGTTGAGAAATACCTAAAGATGTGTTTGTCTAAATTTCAACCTTAACATTAAATAGTGGGTAGGTGACAAATTAACTGTATATCTATGGTAGCAATATGAATTTGATTTAGAAGTAATCCCCAGTATACATGTTATAAATACTGAATATTACGAGATTTTATTTAATTAAAAAAAAAGTTAAACTTACAAAATCGCACTTTTGGCGATTTTCTGTTTTAATACTCTAGATGTAAGCCATAATAGTTTATTAAATTATCACCTATGTGACTTCTCAACAACCATTAAAAAAAGTCTTTTTTATTAATTTTTACGACGCGCATTAAAGACACTCTAAATATTTTACTTAATATGAGTCAGTTTTAATATTCTTCATCAAAAATTAATATAATCCCTTATTTATGTCAAAAGCGTTATTCATAAAAACGAATAATTCTAAATAACTCACTAAGATAGGTAACGTACTTTTCGTCGTCTGCCGCATCTCGCTAACATTGAGAAAAAGGGACGGCAATATCTCATAGCAAGTATTTTTTGAGCTATTTGTTAAGTTAGAAGCATGTCGATCTCTGGTTAGAAGTATTATTTATATTGCATTATTATTATTCTTCATCATAAATTGATATAATCCTTTATTTATGTCAAAAGCGTTATTCATAAAAACGAATAAATCTAAAGTACCTATCCAGTATAGGTAACGCCCTTTAAACTGTGACTATTTACGCATGACCTTAGCCGTCTACCGTATCGCGCTAACATTGTGAAATCGAAGTTGCAATATCACATATTTCTTGTGCTAAAATTTGTTTGTCGTTAATGTTAGTTAAAAGTATATTTTTAAGAATATAACTATTGCACTAAGTGTCCTTTGAAACGCCGCGCGCCGACACCTCACTGAGACAAAAAATTCACAAAGAAAGCCGCCACACGTGCCGCCGTCACCAAGGAAACCGACAGTATTAGTTATTAACAGGTGCGGCATGTTTTATGGTTTAAATAGTAATTTTTTGTCAATAGTACATAATGAATAATTTCTTGAAATTTGGGATTGATTTAGGGCAATAAAGCAATTATTGGAGAATAATTTCCTATTGGGTTATTGAATTTACTCCTTTTATACCTGTAGTATGCAGTGATATTAATTGGTGTGGTACATCGCCTAAAACGTTGATAATACATTAAAAAAATCGGATAAGTGCGAGTCGAATTCGCAAACCGACTGTTTCTTACCGCCACACAATATATTTTTCTTGCGTAATTACAATAAAAAAAAATAATAATGGCAAAAAGTATTTTTTTTTGTGTTATATGATTTCTAATGAAAGATTTCACAATTGTAGGTCAACGGAAAGTATCGTATAAGTTTTGATTTAGTTGCGAGTGTCAAAATATACGACATATTTGACCGTATTATTTATTGCTCTAACGTAAACGGTTGATTTTTTTCACAGTTACAAAGGACCATTGATTTATCTTTTGATATCAATTTCAACTTAATACTTTTAATCGTATCATTTCTGAGGGTATTCTGAGGGTAAAAGGGTATTTACTAAAAACAAAAAAATTATATTACTTTAAATTATAGATTTTCAGTTTTTTTTCTTTTACTCGTGCTGAGCCTTGTTTATTGCAAATTTCATAATTCTAGGTCCACACGAGGTCTGTATTTCCAAAATCAGTCATTATAAACATTTAATTTGCTACTTAATTTTACAAGACATTTTACAAATTTTCAAACGGGTGTAGCGAACTTGAAACCCTTATAATTTTAGAGTAATAAAAATAATAATAATAAAGTAATATAACATTAAGATTTTTTTGTAAGTTATTTTTTTTCAAAAGTCAATGGTATTTATGCGTTGAACAAATCTAAGTTTAGAGTCAGACCCAATGGTCGGATCTGTCTTTGTTGGCTAGGATAGAAAACAAATAATTTTAAAAATTTTTATATTTCTTATATATATATAAATACTTATAATATTTTTTTACGTACGAAAACAAAACGTTAATTTACGGGACATAATTCAATATTTGAAAGAAATACAACACATAATGTAACACCGACTTTGTATGTAAGTACATATTTTAAAAATATATTTTGCATTCTTTTTAAACAACAACGAAACGTTAATTTTATTTACGAGACTTAATTATATAGATATTTGCGAAATATTTATATATACATACTCGTATAAATATATAGTGAAATTATTTTTGCAAGGACGACTTTAATGTCCTATAACTTCTTTATTTGTAGATACATTCTTATGATTCACACTTTTGTTTTATTTAGCTTAAATTTTAATAATAGCGAACAAAAAATTTTTTAAACCTCTCTATTGTACTATTTACTTAAAACATGTTTACTTGCCATTCTTTACACACAAAAACAAAGCGTCTCGAGAAACATAAAGCGTGGTGATCTCTTTTTTGTGCTTAAACCTCATTAATATTATAAACGCAAAAGTTTGTATGTATGGATGTCTGGATGTTTGTTGCTCTTTCACGCAAAAACTACTAAATGAATTTTAATGAAACTGTAAAAAATATAGCTTAGGTATACATCAGAATAACACATAGGTTATAATTTATAAAGATACTAGCTTTCTGTCTGTGCACTCCACTCGCGTGGACTACACAGTTACACGCTGATTTTTTAAATTCTTTCACCTATAAAAAGCTACATTATAAGTGAGTAACATGGGCTATATTTTAATCTCAAACTAGCTTTCCGCCTACGGCTCCGCTCGTATGGACTACACAGTAGTACCGGAACGGCTACAATTTTTCACATAGATATAGTTTATAAACTGAAAAATGACATAGGCTACTTTTTATTCTGGAAAAAGGGGTCCCGGTACGACTGCGTAGTCCATGCGAGCGGAGCCGCGAGCGGAAAGTTAGTTAAGTTACTAAATAAAGCAAGGTGCGGTGCGGGCGGACGGCCCGCGATTATTGCTTCAACGTAACCCGCCCCGCGCCACACCGCACCGCCCGCCGCGTACCAAGTAGGTTTTTAATAATTATTTTTGTAAAATAGCTTGTAACGCTCAACAGATAGATAAGGGATTTCTTTTAATTAAAATTAAAGATAATTATTGGAGCATAAATATACAAAAATATTTAAGGTGTAATTAAAGCTAGGACCCAAAAATTAAATAAATTTTCACCAAAAAAAAAGTAATGGAGTCACGTAGGTGATAAATTACTATATTGTATACAGTACATATTTACATGAAGTGTCAAATTATCGCCAACCCAAAAATTATTGTTTTGGAGTTATCATTTATTTTACATAAATATATAATTGCCTACCACATATTGTGAATAAACCTGGGGATTCTCCTGAATTTACACAGAGTGTATTTAAAAAAGCTGTCGTATAGAAAATCACCCGTTTTTAAATTTTTGTTCACACATAAATATATTTTTTAAATCTTATCGGTTGATTCTACAAAAATTAATTAACATAAATAAGGGATTATTATGTATTTATTATCCGTGAATATTTTCTTTATGATATTGTAAATAATCCCCTAAAGTGCAATTAATGCAATGTGCTCCTAACAAACTTTGCTAGATTGACTGGAGTAAGAGGGGTGGACAGGCAGGATGCATACAACGGCGGGACGCGCCGCCGCGCCACGATTCGAAAAGGCTAGACGTTACACGTGCATATTAATTAAATAAAGTACACATCACAATTCGGTAACGGGCCAAAAGTCGACATTCCTTCTTTGAACGTATCTACGGTAAATCAAAATGTAAACTTCCCACAAAACTGTTTCAATAATAGTTGAAAGAAATATCGGGTCACGTTCAAACAAAGGCGTCTTGGGAAAATTTTAAATATAACAAATTATATTTTCAGTCTTGAAAAGTTTCGAAGTTGTGGAGTTGAGAAAAGTTGAAATTTCCTCGGAAATTTCGGCGGTAACATGTGCCTAGAATATTAAAACTACGTTCAAAGCTATTTACGTTACAATGAAGTTTGTTTACCTAAAAAACGAGTGGTTTAAAAATGTAACGGTATTTTAAGATTATTATTTCATTAATTCGGCGATTTATGAAATGTGGATAAGTAGGTACCGAACTAACTTATAATAATAATAATAATAACGCATATTACAACAACGTCTAGGCCCCAAACTAAGCATTAGCTTGTGTTTTGGGTACCAAGCGAAGACACCACATACATATAACAACCAAGACCCGGTACCAGTATTAATATTCATCATATAAATACTGACCCGACCTGGGATTCGAACCCGGGACCTCCAGCTTCGCAGGCAGGGTCGCTACCCACTAGGCTAAGCGGTCGTCAATTATAAGGAATACTTGCAATTTGTGAAAAACTGCTATCATGCGTATCATGCTATTATATATTTACTAATGATGTCTTCATCGTGGTTATACGAGCTACTAGTTTTTAAAAAAAAAAACGAACGAAGTTTTTTGAATAAATTCATAATAAATGATTTTAAAATAGATTTTCATTCTCATACAAATTTTTGGTATCAATTTATACAATTTATTTCATTTATAAAAAACGATAAGGGTACATATCTGTTGTCGAAACATATTGTTTGGTAATCCAAAACACATATTTTCAATTTTCTTCTCAGTTTGAACTTTTATGACTCAAGAATTACTAAATAGATTTCGAACCTTTCAAATAGATGAAATTATTGTGACACCATCAGGGTGCTACTTTAGGAGCAAAGTAGTTTAAAGAAAAGTATCGAAGCATACTAATTAGACCGGTTAGTCTAGCGATCGCAGAGGTCGACTGCAGATACAAATGTTGCTGGGTTCCAATTCCGTGCCGGACAAATATTTGCGTGCATGAACATATGTACTTATACGTATTTGTTCTGTATCTAAGTGTAAACTAAAATGTATTATATATTTAAGTATGTTAATTGTTTAGTACCTATAATACAGGCCTAGCCTAGTTTGAAACTAAATGACATTGTGTGTCCCACATATGATTATTGTAGTTTATGGTTTTACAAAATAGATCAGATTAATTTACAAAATACAGTTTATCTAAAGACTTCAGAATTGTATATATGCTATTTATGCATTTATGTCAATGTACTTATGTAGATTATCTACCAAATGAAACTTAAATCTACCGAAAATTCAATTTTCAACTACCAACGTTGATTAGATATTGAAATCGGTGATAAGCTATAAAATCCATCGGGGATTCGTAGATTACGTTTTCATCGTCAATTTCAGGAAGTTTTCAAACTGAATTACACAAAATATCTTCTCTTACCAGCACAACGGATCTTGATAAGCTGAATTCATATTAACTTTTCACAGACTACGCATATTATCATTTACGTTCACTACAAATTATTTTTCATAATACCTATTCATATTACTCTGTGAATAACACCATACTGTTACCATAGAATTACCATACTTTGACAATGACATTTTTTCCCTCATTATTTGAATAATAATATCTTATCCACAAACTGTCATACTATAAAAGTGAAACAGAGGTCAAACCAAGGGCGAATAGTTAAATTTATTTCTCTTGAAATAATAACCATCTTACTGTTTTAAGAGCTCCTAATAGCAAAATATGCCTTAGAAACAATTCACCTCGAAACGGTTTTGGAATTAGCCTAATCTATATTTTTACATACCGAATTGGCTTTTTCTTTAAAGAAAAGCAGAAAAACCTTTTTATGAATTTAAGGAAGGGCCGCAATTCCCAATCGAGAAAAGGATGGTTTATGATTATTCCAAAAAAATATTTCAAAACGACTGTTTCCCCGTTTCTCTTACTTATCATTTCATTGAAAGTTTTTCATAGATAATTTTAATATTATCAATTTGATCGTACGGTTTTTTTTTTTGCTTAGTTTTATTATGCTTATGTCCAATGTGCACGGTCACAACTAGAACTTTTCTTTCTTAACAATTATTGAGTTGACGGACTATGTGAGTAATAATCATAATATACTGTCTGGGACATTCTACACAGCGCCATCTAGTCCCAAACTAAGCAAAGCTTGTATTATGGTTACCAGACAACTGATATACATACGACGAGACTGATATACGATGACGGGATTCTCGGGACGTACACGAGGTTACTAATATTTCGTGGTGGATTAAGCTCCAAACACCCTAATTTCGAGGGGAGGCCTAAGCAGTCGGGCATAGTGGTAACTTTTTGTTTTGGTAGTGACTGAAGTTTCTCTTTATCTTAAATTTCTTCATTTCGTATCTATTTCATAAATATACTTAAAATATAATTAAAAAAAAATTTGTACATATTATTAATACCCAGTTTATTATATTTATAACATAACACTCAATCTTGTTTGTCCGGTTAACGATTTCATACGAACAGAGGATCTTACAGTATTTTCCCACCCGACCTTGTGATCCGGGGTTATCGGATTGAAAATAAACCTCGGAATTAGCTGTTGACGCTTCTGTATTTATTTTGTTTTGTTAACTTTCTACCCGTGAAACACTCTTATAGATAGAACCGAAATTGTATAAGATTCAATTTAGATTTTAGGACAATATTCAATGTAAGCAAAATGAAACTGTTCCCTAATTTTCTACGCTTAGAGGTGAAACATTTTCTTCAAATTTTAATGGGAAAAACCTCTAGATATATACGCCCCATTCAATAAAAAAAAATTAATCAAATTGGTTCACAATCGGCGAAGATATTGCATAACATACAACCAAAAAAATACAATCGAATTGCGATACAATTTTTTTTAATTCAGTTAAAATGTAAGCTTGAATGCGCCTTTGTGGTGACGTTTTTCCACAAAGTAATAAAATTCACTCTTATGACGTATTTCAAGATTATGTTACATAACTACGAAATAAAGATATTTTGATTTGATTTGATTTGAAAAAATAATAATAATAACGTTTATTTACCAAATAAATATAATACAAAATAAATAAACACATACACTCGAAAAACATAACCCTCATTCTGTGGTAGTCGGGTAAGAGACAAAATATATCCAATTACAGTTTCATTGAATATAGTCAGTAATAATCTCTATATTTGTTCACAGGTGGTGGCTAAAGTCGATCTACAATCGTAATATCGTAGTTGGAAAATATTGACTGTTGTTATGTGTCCGGACCTCGCGACCTTGAACTTGGAGCCGGTGCGTGACGTCATGAGGGGGTGTAGGGTAAAATGGCGGGTGGCCGTAACCCTCCGACCCCCACTCCGAGAGCGGTCCACGCACCTGCGCGGAATTCGGCATGAGGCTGGATTAAACAATACCCTGAACGTTTCTCCAAACAAAACTTGCGATTCCTTGTCGAAAATAAATAAACTAGCTTTCGATCTTCTTGTTTGACAACATCGATTTTAATTTTGACGCTGACCTGAGACGTTTCTACTATGTAAATATACGTTTCTATATACTCCTATAAAAGTACTTGTAACCTGAAATCACAGATTTAAAGGCAACAGGATTACATTAGTACGTCAAATCCTTTGGAACTGTGCGCGCTACATTTTTACATGATTCACAAGTGTTTTAAAAACAAAAATATTTACTGTTGAAACGAAATATCTTGATTGACTAACTAAACGGTTTTTAAATTATATTGTTTTGCTACGAAAACAGTTGTAAGAAATTAGAGATGTACCCTTACTTTGGGTACCTCTATAAAAACTTATTTCATTTACCAATCTCACGAATAAATCATGCTAAAAATTCGTTCATCCTACGTGCGGTACAATTAACCGATACAATGTGACATTTTTAGATTTTATATGTCAACTTCCCCCAGATGAAGCGGTCTCTGAGACATATTGGCAAGGAAAACCTATAAACATGCAAATTTGTTGCTGTGAATTATTTTAATACCGATAATCCACGTATTTTATAAGGTCTTCCAACCTCTATTAGATACGTTTTCTTACTTGTAAATTATTGTTTACTATAAGCAGGTATATACAATACCATCAGCCCTTTAATGCCCCACTACAGGAACTTAGGGCTCCCCTCGGAATGAGGGTGCTTGGAGCTTATTAACTTATCCACCGTGCTCTAATGCGGGTTGGTGTATTTTAACCGGGACCGACGGCTTAACGTGCTCTCCGAGGCACAGATTCTGATAGTTATATACATAAGTTAGAAAAACTCATTGGAACCTACCCTGGGCTTCGAACCACGGCCTACTAAACAAGAAGCCCGCTCATTACCATTCGGTTATCACGACATAGATATACTATTTCAATACATAGACATACTGTGTGCTTACAACATAACTTTCAATTTATTTATTTTGCAAAGCAAAGATAGGCGGTAAAAAAATGAAACTTTAAACATGTTTTTCTCGGTAACCGTTAGTTTGTGTCATCTGCTTGTTTGGAACTTTATGTTTAGTTTGGTAAGCTCTACTCACTTTACAAGTTTAGACTACATTCAGCCAAACGCGGTGCATACTATACTATACATATAGTTACTTAATTTAATATATATTGTTGATTCGATATTGTTTCACTTCATTTATTAAGTCTCTATTAGGTCGTTATTGTTTTTAGTGGGTTAACTTTGTCCTTTCTTCTTTTGTGTAGTCTATTTTGACTCCGTGCGAGTTTTGCCCATACTCATGTTATTTTTGTACCGTCTGTTTACTGAATAAATGAAAAAGTAAATAAACTCACCGCTGTTTCACACAAGGGATCGACATAACAAACGTTATCTCCATATCACCAAGTCCGAATATATGTACCGACCAAGCAGGAAAGCTTCGGTCCATGTTGGCTTATACCTATTATCTCTATAACTATGGTTTTGGTTTCTATAATTCACTACTTTTGGACACATATGTGAGTATATGAAAAAAAGTAGTGTTTCCCGTCGTATGGACTATCTTTGCATCAACCTAATTAGTTACTAACGAAGATAGATTCTAAACATTATAACAATAATATTACCTGGCACATCCCACACAACGCCATCCAATCCGAAACAAGTAAAGCTTGTATTATGGGTACCAGTCACCCGATATACATACTTAAATATTCTTTATAGTATACACATATATAGATATTTTACAGGCAGACACGAAACAAATAGACATGCTAATGTACACAAATATTTGTCCCATGCGGGAATCGAACCCATGAATTTGGTTTTGCAGTTAGAGTCTCTAAGCACTCGGCCAATCGGTCAGTCAAACATTATGATATTATAACAAAATAAGTAGGTAGATGTGATAAACTACAAACGAATATGTGAATCCAATCGCACTGTTATCTCGTTTATTAGATTAACATAGACATATTTGATGTAAACGATCTGACATAGATTACAGAGTCGTAATCACAGTGTACTCCTATTTGGGTGTACGAGAGCCGTCTATCGTAACGCCTACACAACACCCTCTTGAAAGCGTAAGAAGATCAATAGAATGGTCTGAAGTTTTGTTTGCGTATCATCAAAAGCTACAAAACGATCCATTACTATCAAGTCTGTCAGAGTCCGTCGATTAATTCCGATTTACTCGAAACAAATCGGCGACCAGCTTAACGTGTTAACAACGACAAATTGTAGACTTTTCGATGTTTGTAGTCGGGATATCGTGTAGATAAGATGCACGTATTCTTCTGTCATCTTGTTCAGTAATACTATAGTTAATTTTTGACAGTGGCGTCGATGCATAGGCTATTCTATAAGATTCGATCGCATATTATTATTGGCATAACATAACTGACCGATTGGGTAAGTAGTTAGAGACTAACTGCGGAGCCAAGGCGTATTTGTGTGCATAAACATGTCTATTTGTTCCGTGTCTGGGTGTAAAATATCTATATATCAGTTGTCTGGTACCCATAATACAAGCTTTGTTTAGTTTGGGGCTAGATGGCACTGTGTAGGATGTCCCAGGTAGTATATTATAGGTATTATAATATACAGAACATCCTGTGTATTGTCGCTGTCTTGAAGTAAAAACTTTGCTATGCTCCGCGACCGCCTCAGTTAATTTTTTTATTGTTAAATAAAATATTTGATCATTAGTGTATTTCGTTTATATTTATTTTCATACTTAACCTGATCTCCTGTATTCGTTGTACAAAATGACGATATTGTATGTAATTAAAGCTAACATCCAAATAGTTAGCAAATATTGAGAATTTGGTCAGCCCTCACGAAAAATTTTCCACCACATTATATTAAGAAGCTACTTTTGGTTGGCAAAATATTTGATCAGCCATTAAAGTCAAATCATATAAATACATTGAGTTATTGTTAAAGATAATTAAATGCATCTGCAGGACAATATAGTAATTATTATAATTTTTCCATTCCTTCCGCACTTTTTTATACCCCACTGCAGGGGCTTAGGCCTCCCCTCAATCAATATATATTAATTATTATAATAATAATATATTAATAGTCAGTAAATAATAACTCACATTTTTTTAAATAGCTACAAAAAATATTTTGTCTCCAATAAACTCTGTTTGTACACAACAAACGTGGGAACTTATTTGCTGGGTTCTTTAAAAAATAATTCATAGCGAAAATATTTTATTTTGTAAAGTTAATACAAATTAAATACGAAAAAACATGAAATCAAATCCCGCCCACTTTACACACACCACACATTGCCGCCATTATTAGAAATGTTTAAGCGGACGTACAAAAACGTAGATGATTTCATGTAAATTTTAAACTCCTCAAGAACATTTCTATCAAAAAATATGCCAAGTCACGAAACACTTTTGCTGTAAAACTTTTAAAATACCGAGAAGAGCCAAGATCTATTTTATAACCTTTGGCTGTGATTTATCAAATTAATCGACAGTCGTCTTAAAACTATAAAATAAAAATTTATATATAAATAATATTTTATAAATGTTTTATTTTCAGTGTTAGTAGATATGTGTCATTGATGACATGACAACTCCCACTCCTACTTTTTCTATCAGTCTTCAAGGAAGCTTTTAAGTCGCCAGAAAAAGTAATTCATTATTTTAAAATCACGTCAAATTCGGTTTATCGGTTGCACGTTGAAGAATTCTCTATTCTATTCTCTTTTGGACGGCTTTATTTCAATCATGAAATAACTTTGTTAAAGTTGAGTGTAAAATCAAGTCTTGTCCGTTACGATTGAAACAAGTTAAAGCGAAGTCGGTATAAACCACAAGTTTTCCTTAAAAGTTTTTCTCAAAATAGAAAATGTCCGATGAAAAAGAAACGTTCCCGCTTCAGTATTACGTTTAGTTCAATTAACCCTGCGTTATGGTCGATCGCGTGCAGTCATTTACAGTGACCATCTGTTTGTTTTGAGCCATTTAAGTTAAATACCGAGTAGAATTTTTATATGTGTGAGTATTTCTGAGACATCGAACATTTATGTGATTTCTAAATATTGTTAAAACTCTAGTAAAACTTATTGCAAATTCTTTTACGTATATTTCACTTTCCAACAGTTTACAGAACACATTCTGGCATTGACAACAACCCGTTTATTTTATTTTCTAATTTGCGGGCTTTGTTTTCATTTCATCCACTCGAGAATTTAAATCTATCCATTTAGGCTGTCTAGTTCGCACTTGACGGTTCATACGCTACAGTGCTTTCCAGAAAACTTCCTTGAAATACAATTATTTTCATTTGTTTTTCACCAAACTCTCTGGCACAAAATTAGCAATAGAGAAGTCTGTAAACGTCGACAAATGAGAAGGGGCTCCGTCGTTTATCACCACGTTTGAGACACTTTTTATTTATTTATATACCGCTTCCGAAAATCAATTACTAATAACGGAATTTATTTCGTCATATTGTACATCTGTCCATCTGATTGTGAAATTCAACGTCTTTTTGTGTGAACTGATCAAATCATTGATTAATATTTTCATCATCATCATCATCATCAGCCCATTTTTACCCCACTGCAGGGGCTTAGGCCTCCCCCAAGGTGAGGAGGGGGCTTGGAGCTTAAGTCCACCACGCTGCTCCACTGCGGGTTGGGAACTGTAACGACCACCATTTATTGACAGCTTCCGGGACCGACTGCTTAACGTGCCCTCCGAAGCACAGTGTCAGTGATATTGTGTACTTAAGTCAGAAAAACTCATCGGTACACGCCCGGATTCGAACCATGGCCCTATGGGGCTTTATAAATTTGAGACAGGTTCGTTGCGCTCTGGGCTATCACGACACTCCATATTTTACGTATGTGTATAACTAAGATTAGACTTTAATGGATGTGGATGTGTGAGGTGCTTCGTTTATTAGTTTATAAAGTTTATAATATAAAAGCTTATAATATAGTAATCCTTTAAGTTGTAACTTAAAGGATTTTTTTTTAAACACCCTCTCAGCAAGCTTCTTTTCTCATATAAAGGAAAATGTCAAAAAAAAAATAGGATCGAGCTCTATATCTACGCCATTCTAGCGCAAAAATAAATTATGTCTATACTAGCATTTTATTTTGTAACTGCACTCGGGAGGGCTTAGAATTTTAACGACGGACTTTGGACAAATTCTCGGTAAGTTTTTTAGGACGTGCCGAAGGTACAAAAAGCAAGGCCTTTGAATTTAAGGTTTTGTAAATAATTCACGAGTGACTTAAAGAATGCTCGTTCGAAACTCGTTCTAGTCGATAAAAAAAAAGTTTTTAAAAGCTCTCTTTTACATGATAACTTGTTGCGTTGAATGAAACTAACGTGTATTGTATATGTTATGTATATTATATAATATATATTTTGATTGCCGTTTTATTTGTGCTGAAATCTTGATTAACATGCTCGATTGATTGATTGATTGATTTATTGATTGATTGATTGATTGATTGATTGCTTGATTGATTGATTGTTTGATTGATTGATTGATTGATTGATTGATTGATTGACATGGCTATATTAAAACATAACAGAAAAGCTTTGAGAATTTCGGTACGTGATTGAGAAGTGACGGCGCTCATTAAACAACAAGAAAAACAGATTTCTACTATAACATTTATTTATTCTAGTATCGAAACTCCCATATACATACATAAGATTCCTGGATAGTGATAGTACACTGTCTGTTTTAACTATGTAACCGCAGAGCGATTGGCTGGATTTAGCAGGGTATACATCTCGCGACAGTAATAATTCGGCTGTCTCATATAAAAATTAAATGTGACGTAACGATAGAGTCTAGTTGCAATGCAATAATCAATAGTCAAATATCTATATTTCGTAGTTATGCAACAACAAGAATGAGTTTTTTACTTTGTGGAAAAACGTCATCACAAAGACGCATTCAAAGTGGCCTGTTTCTTTTCAGAAGAATACGCAAAAAACTGAGGGACGCTCTTTTTAACAAACATATAAATAATTTTATTGATAATAAGTGCTTAAAGATTAATATTATAGAAACAAAGCAATATTCGAGCGGCTTACATCCATGGACTTTCATCATCTAAGAAGTCCGATACTTTATAATAAGCTTTTGCATAAAGCTGTCGTTTTATTGTAGCTTTAAACTTGTTAAGGGATAAATTTTGAATGTCAACTGGGATCTTATTGTATAAAAGCGTATACATTGCCCTTCAAAAGATTTTGTAATTCTATAGAGACGGCTGGCATGGTTAGCTTATCAGTTAGTTTATCTTTGTTTCTTGTTACATTATGCCGATCCCAACTTTAAAATTATTTTTTACGTACAATATGTTTTCAAATGACATGATGGCCACCGTAATCACCCACGCCGGGCAATACGAGCGAGCAATGTAAGATTCATTATCAAGATTAAGTAAGATTGGTATGTATGAAAAGGATTTTCGCTAAATTAAAATAAACACGCGCTCACCTGTAGGCTATATCACAACTAGCTCATATGGGAATATCCTCTCATCTCCTCCATTCTAAAAAATGCGAGCCAACTAAAAAAGATTTTACCCTTATAGTTGGCGTTAAATGAATCAAAGAACTATGATCATATACATTTCAACGATCATTTTTGTCGTGGTAATGTCGTCATGTATGTCGTGATAGCCCAAAGCGCAACGAATCTGTCTCAAATTTATAAGGCCATAGGGCCTTGATTCGAATCCGGGCGTGTACCAATGAGTTTTTCTTACTTAAGTACACAACTATCACTGACTCCGTGCCTCGGAGAGCACCTTAAGCAGTCAGTCCCAGGTGCTGTCAATAGATGACGGTCGTTACGATCCCCAACCCGCAGTGGAGCAGCGTGGTAGATTTAAGCTCCAAGCCCACCCTCACCCTGGGGAGGACCTAAGCCCCTGCAGTGGAGTAAAAATAGTCTGATGAAGAAGAAGATGAAGATAATTTTTGATCATCATAATAAACATTTTAATTGACCCTAACTAACGCCTTCATAGACTCAACGAAATCAAGATCCTTGAACAGAATTTTGTTTGAAACAACGAAATGTTTTAAAATAATCAATTGATCTGTTTATCCTATATATATATATATATTCCGGTTCTCATATATTTACATGTCTTTACATTATTTACGTCCAATTTTTGTTCGTGAACGATGTTTTAATTATATTACTATGTCCTAAACCAACACAATTCAATTTAAACTGCAGCCGTTCGACCCTTATTCATATTAATCATAATAATATATCAATTTGGCCTTTAATGATTATCTTCAAATCATTACAATAGGATTTTGAAAACAATAAATAATAATGAAATATACCTATATATATAGAATAGAAATGAAAAAAAAATATAACAGGACCTGTTGTAACATAAGCATATATTTTTTAAGTGACTGCCAAAGGAGACTTTTTCGACTAGATACGAAACATCGGTCACACAGGTATTAAAAAATCTTTATCCTTGTATAACACAACCAAGGGTTGAATATGAGTTTCCTAATAAGTATATATACAAAATATTATGAATGAGAATGTCCTAGCGAATTTTAATTACAACTTGATATTACTATTTCATGGTACTTACTACCAAGTGTTGAATTAGTTGAAAATTTTAACCATCATCATCTATTAGTTTAGGTTAGCTTCATCATCGTAATATAAACTTACATGTATAATATGTCCTGCGGCCATAGGATCAGTTTCATGTTATAATTTTCAACTAACTCAAAACTTGATAGTACCACGGGCAAGTAAAAAATGTCCCGTTTTACAACCAGTTATAAACGGGCACATAGCACGGGCGAAAAATTCCTCCGTGGATGAACCGGTATACTCTGGCAAAGTAGGTGAAGATTCTATAAGTAGAACGTCTTCGCGATAAATAGGTGACATAAGTGGAAAGAAGCGGTGCGGTGGGGCAGAGGATGCTTCCCGGCCCACTACCGCGAACGTTGGTTGAGCAAACAAATAAGTTTTAGTTAATTTAAAAAAAGGTATTAAAATATCACAAGAGGTTAAGTGTGTCTAAAAATAGATTTGATATATATGCGAAGCTACGAACAAAAAAGATGTTTGATCGTACCTAATGCGATGTCGACATCCCCACACGTGTATCCCGGGCTAAATATTAGTAAACCGGCGTTGGTACCGAAGATGACTTTGCCCCTGATAGTAGTACCACGGGTAAATCATGTTTCATACGAGTATAAGTTAAAACTTGGCAACTTAATTTAGATAAACGAACGCTGCAGGTACATACTCAAACATAACTCAAACATAAATACTCAAAGCACTACATACAATTTGTACTATTTTAAGTACACAAAATTATTCAGAAAATAAACGAAAAAATCAAATCAAGAGAAAGCTTGACAACATTACTAACGAAAAAGGTAGAGCAGAGCTAATTAATTAAAACAAATAACAAAAACAAAAAGACATTTTCTTTTATTCATAAGGGTACAATATAAGGTCAGTGGCTTCCCCTCGTTGTTAAGCCGGCATAACCCAATTTGATTTCAGTGAACGTCCGGAGATTTTGCGAATTTTTTTATTTCAACTTGTTATTCTGGACGTTGTTTTATGATTTGTATAAATGTTTTCGATACCCGAATAAAAGAACAGTTATTGCTTGGACTCGTTTCATTAAAATCATAATTTTTCATATTTTATATTATAAAATTGGTGTATTATGCATAAAATGACATTTTCATGGAAACACGATTGTTGTTTATCACACAGCCTTCTTTGGCAAAGGTTTAAAATTGAACATCAAACATTTTAAATATGGAATTTCCAGGAAAGATTAATCCTTGAAATCGCGAATTAGTGACGCTCGACATAAATAAGTTTCCGAACGTTTCATGTTTTTATTTATGACATTACAAACCAAATAATCTTTGATTATATAGTGTCTGGATGGAACCTCGCAAAACAGTGTAAACAAAAATGACAGGCTCACGTTTACATACATTTGTGTGTGACTCAGCAAACCACATACTCTCGCTGTGCCATACTAACCAAACAGTAAAACGATATTTTTATCTACGTCTTTGACGCTGACTCTTTATCCATTATGGAATAATAATAATAATAACGTACACATGACAACAACGTCTAGGCCCCAAACTAAGCATTAGCTTGTGTTTTGGGTACCAAGCGAAGACACCACATACATATAACAACCAAGACCCGGCACTAGTATCGATATTCATCATATAAATACTGACCCGACCTGGGATTCGAACCCGGGACCTCCAGCTTCGTAGGCAGGGTCGCTACCTACTAAGCTAAGCGGTCGTCATGAATGATAGCCAAATAATATACTAATTTAATATTTTAAAACTATTTATTCAATTTATTTCTATAAATTGAAAAAATATCGTTAAACTGATTGTTCGATCCTTTATCTCTTAAAATGAGAATATTGTTACGGACTACCGGTTCTAATATTGATGATGCACTAAAACACTGATTTTAGTTCACTTTACTTTATTATAATTCCAAATCACAAAATAATCCAAAAGCAAACAATATCAAACACTAATTACTCGGTTAAAGCACTCCGCACTTCGTAAATTATCGCGCTTGACTTACTTCCAAAAATCAACTGCTCGACGCCTCCGACCATCGCCTGATATAGTTCTCTCCCTTCCACTAGTCACCGTCTCGAATATTCTATTTCTCGAAATTTATCAATTACATTTAATTTCTCGACCGACCGTGGGAACGGAATTTTGGCGCCTGGCGTCTAGAAAATGAGCGTTGATTTTTCGAAATATCGCGAGTATTCCTTTGAACAAAAAGCGCCTCTATTTTAAATTTGTGGAATTTAATTGTTTATCCAGACTTTTCGGTTTTATTGAATGGCTGTGGGAATTTTTCTCGTAATTCCGATGACCTGTTTTCGTACTATTGTAGATTGGTGTCACGCTTTTTCTAGTGAGTTCGATACCAGTCGTCGTGAGAGTCGATAGGCGTCACAATATGTATGAATATAAAATCCACATTGTCATTCGCTTCTGCGACTTTTGTTTTTTATTTATATGGCTGCGATTACACCTGCAATAAATTGTAAACAGTGATATTGTCTGTCTTCATAAACGCTATCTCTGAGAGTAGATTTTGTTAAATTTTGATAGTGTAAACACTTGTAAGTGTCGTTCATCTTGGAATACGAAAATTTTACTACTTGATTCAATGTATTCTATTACGTCATGTAAGTTCAAACAAATTGTTGTTTTAAGAGTAGATAAAAGTAGTAAAATATATCATCCTCTTCAATTAAATCAGACCTACTTTGCTTCTGTCTTCTCCACGAAAATATGAGATGAAATCGAACTTGTCTTACCACTTAAAAACTTCTGTGTTTCGGTTACAACCAGCCAGTTCTAGATATATGCATTAATTCAGACGTGACGCAAGCGCTTGGTGGAATGTGATCCATTTCTGGATGTAACCGTACTTAGAACAAAGCTTATTTACATAAATATATTTTAATTTGATGAATTTTGGTCGATTCGTGTTCTTTTTCCGTGTTACAAGAAGATTGATACGATATGTTACATTGTGAATGTGTTAGTGGATTTAGTTTCTTATTTTCTTCTTTCAAGAAATATTTTCATTTAGTATTCATTCATTCATTCATTAGTATTCATGATATTACGGAAGTTTTCGGAATGGAAGTTTCAGAAACATTCTTAAATTTAACAAACTAAATAAATATATAGCAATAAATTCTAGGGTAACAGAAAACACTTTAATGTACAACAAATATCACAAAGCTTATTAGATATGATTTTTACACACATTAACGCGTGGCCATTTAGACTGTTTCATGGCCGACGCGCAGATATTTTTTATGTGTGTAAATTACCTTTAAAAATGTGTAAAAAACAGTATAATATATATACTTTAACTTGCAGCAACTATGTAATCTTCAATACTTCGTTGAATACTTGAATGTATTGAATAAAAGATTTTTATCTTTGTCACCCGATGTCACATAAATTATCAAGTGACTTATTCTTCCATTGTGACCTTTAATATTTAAATATTTTCAAATTGCTTCACTACTGTATAACTTCGCCGAGGAAACGCTGAGCCTTTTCAACGAAATTCGAAATGTGGATCCTTAAAAGTTGTTCAAAGTAACCGTTTCATTTCTGTTTACAGTCTTCAGTCGAGTTTGAGTTTAGACCTTTCATGGTCACGACCGAAGCCAACAAAGTTATCTAAATCGACCGGCCACCACCGGCCAGGTTATTAAAAGTTAGAAGATCCGCTTGCCCACACTTACCTCTTCTGAGACGGTTCGCTGTTTCCTATAAACATGTCTTCTTTATCCACAATGGTCTTGTTGGAATTTTTATTTGGATGCAGTACATAGATTCAAGAATCGATTTAAATCGTGATCACATACTTTTTTATCGATTCAGTTCATTATACTATAACCACATTTTGCGTATAATTGCACCCGCAAAATAATTCATTTTTTTCATTCAATATTCAATTTATTTCTTTTTTAGTTGGGGTGATTCAATTCAATCAAATCAATAACGTTGTACAAGACCTATTCAAAGACATCCTATTTAAATCCTGTAATAGACATGGCATTGACCCGGGGGAGTGCCATAGTACAAACAACGCCAGTAGAAATTCAATATGCCGGACGTTAGATGCCTTAATGTACTGAAAGACCGATTTATCAACGTTCCGTAAATCAAAATATATATTTACATAGTTGTTCTTACTACTTTGAAATCTATAAATAAAAATGTAATAATTGCAAAAATTTTAATAATACAATGACATGTTTAAAACCTTAAATTATAACTTTGAAACGTGTTAGTTAATGAAAAATATAAAGTGAAAACAACAATAAGGTAAAAAAATCATTATAAAGTTAATTCTTTAAAAAAAAAATACTGAATAGTAAAAATTATAATGCCAAACATGACATTTCTTAAGAGTTACCTTTTTTTTTCTTTTATAAAACCTATATATATATATATGTATGTATTCTATATACATATATGGAATGTATGTGATAAAACATTACAATCCACATTCCGCATACTATAAGTCTCCAAATCTGTAAAGGCATATTTTCCAAGGAAATGTCATAGATTATCATTTTAAGGTTCTCAATGTTTTTTTGGGAATATTAGTTTAGTCATACATACAAGCTTACAAAAGTTGCCCCCTTTTTTGTTGGCATTGTATCTCATGGCCCTAACTGGACGTACTTAATAAAACAAAAATAACATAGTTAATATTATTTTAGTGTTAACATGTTTTTAACCTTAACACAAAGCAGTAACTTTTGTATAGCTTTATTTTTTTTTTATTTACAGTCACTAACATCTAATATTTTAGTAAACAAATACGAGCTATGGCAGGATTTTCGATTACCAAACGCTTCGAGTTATAAATGGTAAATACATACCTAATAAAACGTTAAAAAATAAAAACGTTTAAAAAACACGGCGCTATGGCATGACGTAGAGAGGCATAAAGAAAATAACGAGGGCCGGAGTAAATTGAAAATGATGATTGCTATCGGTTGTAAAACGAAATATCATAAAAAAACAGACTAAGTGCGAGTCGAACTTGCGCTCGGAGGGTTTTACAGGTACCGTTATATAACGTATTTATAGCTACTCGCCGCCAGATATCGCGAAAAGGAATGTAAATTAATTTTTTTTTATTTTAATTTTTTAATTGGGGTGGTTCAATTGGAACAATAACGTTGCATAAGACTTATTAATTATATTAATAAACTACATTTAAATTTAATTTTAAAATTAGAAAATGAAACTATAAAATATTTTTTATGTGATCTGTCTATAACTAAACAATTTTCGGATTTGTCCCTTTGCTTGTGTTGTGAGATATTGTTTCTCGCTAAATACTTTATAGGTTTCAAGTTGATATACCCACGTTAATGCACTTTTCTGTGATACTCTTGTCAGACAGACGGAGCAACAAAAGGACAACGAACTGATCTTTTAAGGCTACTTTTTTTCTAAAAATCCTAAACACGAAGGGAATTAACCTAGTTTAAGTAAAAGAAGCGGCCAAGTGAGAATCGGACTCGCACACGAAGGGTTCCGTACCACCATAGAATATAAAAAAACGAGCGCGACGTTAATCAAACTTAACCACTAATCGTTATTATTATATAATTTTAGAATATTTATTTACATATATACAATAGTTAATTTTCCATTTAAGATCGTAAATATAAAAAAAAAAATATTTTATATTTAAGAATTATTGTATATATTTCATTTTTATTTCGTTAGTTATTTAGAAGACGCTCAATCCTCTCTGGCTAGTCCGAAAAGTAATAACATGAGTGATTGACAGCTAGAGACAATTTTTAGTACTTATTTTATTATAGTGAACCTTTGACTTTTAGTATCGATTGTGAAGAGAATAAGCTCTGCAAAGGAAAGCGTAAATTTATGGTACCTAGTAATACAATGTAGTTTTCATGATAAAATGCTTTTTTTAAATTATCTTTTACAATAACATCACAAAGATAAAATGCATCTAGTTTTCGCTTATCCAAATTATTGATTATTTATATTTGGTGGAAATATACATATATTTTAAGTTTACTCAATACTAAAATATTGAGATATAGAGCAACACAGTTATTGTATTAGCATGAGATTTTGCGAGTGACTGACGATTGTGTCGGTCGGCGACCACCAGCGGGATACCGCACCCCGCGACTCCCGCAATAGCTCCTTTCTCATGCGTAATATTTACCATTGACTTTGTGATCACGTTGTACTGATGATTTGGGAAAATTTTATTGTAAACATTTGACTTTCCTATTTTTTTTTTTAATAGTTTTAATATTACATAAAAACTAGAAAAAAGTAAATGGTGAATAAAAATTCCTTCTAAATAAATACTTTGAAAATCAACACTCGGCTTCTTCTCAGCACATATTAGTTACTTCATGTTTTTATTTGTGATATACTTAATTTTTATTTTTTTTTGCTCAAAAGCAATTTGTGTCCATTGGGAATTGGGGAATCATTTAACAAAAACTATTCGAGGATTTTCTTTTTGTTAGCCGCCTGCAAGTTGGTGAACGACGATATTGATTCATATTTACAGACTATACAAAAAATTACTTTATTTAATCAAAATGAAGTCAGTGTGAAGTTGGGTCGTGTATGGACCCCAGTAAAGTCATACTTTTTAACAAAAAAATTTAATGTTACCAGACTCGCAACAAAATAAATTTAACAAATTTATTAATTAATGTTTACTAAGGCGAAGCACAAAATTATTAGTTCTCATTGAGGTACAGTTTTAGACTATAGTTTGACCGAAACCGCTGTACCGCGCCTTAGGTATGTGGGCGACGAGGAGGGATGGCAGCCCTAAGCGTTGACGACGGACTGACAGAGCAGCTGTCTTCCTCCGCGCCGCGCACATACCTAAGGCGCGGTACAGCGGTTTCGGTCAAACTATAACTGAAAATATCACAAATACAATACAATAATTAATTACACATTTAAATATATAATGTCTAGCTGGACTCTCGCAATCAATAACAAACCAAGTTCTACATAGGTACTTGTGTGTGTGACTCAACAGACTAAATAATCTCGTCATACTAATCATGTATGTAGCCACCCTGTCTACTAAGCTGGAGGTCCCGGGTTCGAATCCCAGGTCGGGTTAGTATTTATATGATGAATATTCATACTGGTACTGGGTTTTGGTCGCTGTATGTATGTGGTGTTTTCGCTTGGTACCCAAAACACAAGCTAATGCTTAGTAGTTTGGGGCCTAGACGTTGTTGTGATGTATACGTTATTATTATTATGTTCAAACCGTCTCTGTGTGCCTGAAATATAACCGAACAATAATTGGGTGATATTTTATCAACGTTTTTGACGCTGACTCTCTATCAAGACATTGTAATAATCAAAGAGTTACAGAAAAATAATGACCTATTCCATGCCAACCACCGTTCGTAAACAAAAAATCAGAATTAAACGGAAACAACGAGAGTAAACATGTACATTTCTAGTACAGTTAGTGATGCAAAAAATATTTAAGCCATGAAAAAGTACCTAAGGCGGAATCTTCTATACCATACAAGTTCTTGCAATATTAAGAAGCTTCAAAATACATTTGTCCGTCTGTCTGCGCGTTGAAAATTTTTTTTTTAATGTTGAAGCATTTTATTTAATGCTATTATCATGAATTTTCAGATGCTTTTGTAGTAAGTTGATACGAAATCATATTGAAGTACACACAGTAAATTATTTCGCCTTGTGACAAAACGCGTGACAGCATTACTAAAAATAAAAATTAAAGCTACTTATACTCCACCTGATACCTGATGTTAAACCGATTAACACTTTGTTGTGAGAAAATACCCAAAAAAATATCATATCATTGTTGACTTTGTCATAAAGGTTTCCTCATATGCCTCGTACCAACGAATCTGACAATGCGGTACTTGACATTTTTTTTTATTATTTTATATGATAGTGAAAGTACTTAAAAAAAAAAATCATTATTAACAAATTTACTAACGTATAAAATGTCCTGTTAGACAGAGAGGGCAATACCGCACGGCGTATCTATGTGTGACGTCAGTTCATTTAAAATAATATTAAATATCGTTTTGCAAGAAAGAGACAGCGATATAATTTTAATAGCTTATAATTTTTGTACTCTTCAAGCATATATGATTCAGTTCATTAACATTGTTATCGTATAAAGTCTATTTTTATATTTCCTCGATAAATATAATATTTTCATTATTAGTACAGTTCCAATCAACCTTTATGGCGGATGTGAACATAGGCACAAGTCGCGTCGCAGTAACCAGTTTTAGGTGTAGCGGGACGCAGTGGAGCGAGGGGCATATGACGAAACCTGCTCAAGCATGCATAAAACGTTGTATTCCGATCCGCCATGAAGTTTGATTGGAACTATAAACTACCGTATTATAAATTAGCAAATTTTTAATATTAATTACCACTGTCGACCCTCTAGGCCCTATTCATACTAAATGAGCGTTCTAAGTTGATTACATCTGAAATTGCGGCGTGCTCATCACTTTCGTGTGCTCGTATGTCAAGGCCCACTGGTCTGAGGCGCGGCCTAACGCATTAGCAAACATCACCGATCGCCATACAAACTGTAGATAGGAAACTATGATAATAATAATAATAAAATTGTTTGTTGCCAAAAAATAAAACAATAAGTTTTTTACATTACTCATCTACTATTTTACACACAATTTATTACATTAACTGGCAAACGGAATCGGCTCAGCATGCTGAAAGCCTACCACAAACGGACATGACCATCGCTGGTATTCTGCCGATCCCATTTCTCCTAAAGTTAAAAAGTTTCCAAGAGGCCAACGTACCTAAGAAAAAAAAGGGGGGCGAGGAAATAAAAAAATAATTACTAGATTAAGGTGTGGGGATTAAGAGACAAACAATTACTGGATTGCAGAGGAGGATAGGAAGTGTAATATATGCGGAGCAAATGAAGATTTGGGGCACATGGTGGAACATGCAGGATGAAAGACAGAATGGGAAATAAGAGAACTAATTGAGGAAAGTGGAGAGGATAGAGCAGTGGAATGGGTGCGGAGAATTGAAAAATTAAGAAAGGAAAGAAAGGGAATAGCAAATAAGTAGTAGCTATAATGAAATATCTCTCAGAAGAACATACCGTCGATTTGGATGTGCCTAGAAGCAAAGACAATTAGAATCGAAAATCTAAAAAATACAATATACAAAAGTTTTAGTGATAACAGTAATATTTTTTGTCTTTTCAGAAGGTATTAAAGGTAAAAATATGATAGGTACAAAGACTAACAACTTTTTAGAAACGCAAATATTTAAAATCATTTAGAATTTAGAAGCACGTCAAATAATATATATAAATGTTTGTGAACTATATAAATAAAAGCGATATTAGTTTTCTTTGATATCGTCGACGTATTAATTATATAATCAATTTTTTTTAAATATATATTTTAAAACGTACCTACGTCTACGTGAATTATTAATCGTATGTGCTTTCTGCGTTTCGCAATTAATCTTTGTCGCCAAACACAGTATCGGGCGCTATAATTTAAAATACAAACACAGGTGTTTCATAAACCACAAGTCATTGTGTAGAGAAAATTGCGATTCTACGTAAAACGGGCCAAGTCCAAGTAGATAAAGACAGTTGACTTGACAGTCGGATTATTTGCGTGGATTATTATATACCTATATGGGTACGTATATTATCGCATCCTTTCACATTGATTATATACACCAACAAATCAATATACAGATAGCTTGGAGGTATGAACGTACACGCGCCCTTAGGGAGTAAACAGTTTTTGTTTCAAAATGCGTGTTTGTCAATGTTCGGGAGGCTGAAGTACGCGTTCAGGTGCTATAAAACGAGACGACGTCATTTGTTAAAATAGTACAGCTATAACAAAACTCATGATCCAAAGTCAAATTTGTGTCTTGTTCGACCTCGCCGAACTTATTTTACGCTTCCTCCCTAGGGGCGGGGTGCGCAGTGCGCAACCACTTCAATAGATACCTTCATTCTAGATAGAAATATTAGATAAGTAGAATCTAATAATCATCAGCCCATTTTTACCCCACTGCAGGGGCTTAGGCCTCCCCCAAGGTGAGGAGGGGGGCTTGGAGCTTAAGTCCTCCACGCTGCTCCACTGCGGGTTGGGAACTGTAACGACCGCCATCTATTGACAGCGTCCGGGACCGACTGCTTAACGTGCCCTCCGAAGCACGGTGTCAGTGATATTGTGTACTTAAGTCAGAAAAACTCATTGGTACACGCCCGGATTTGAACCATGGCCTTATAAATTTGAGACAGGTTCGTTGCGCTCTGGGCTATCACGACACGACAGAATCTAATAATGTGGAATACAAATTCATTGTACACTACGGAACAGAAAAGTGTGACCAGCCGATTATTCCGTAAATAATAAAGATATTTTTAAAATCAATCTGATATTGCTTGACCATTTGCTAAAAAGGATGTATTTAAAAAAAGCTTACCAAAAAAAATACCATAATAAAACTGAACTTTTTTTCTCCCTAATTTTTCTAACATTTTTTAATACTTTTCGATATATTAAAAAAATATTTAATTCTGAAGTCTACTGGCAGGTTATATTCGGGAATTTTGTCGTAATTAAGTCGTAGATTTATTTAGAGTGTAAACAGGACTTTCGAATGAAGTTAAAAAAATTAAAAAAAATTTCAGTTTTGTTTTGATATTTTTTTCTTAAGTATTTTTTTCGATAAACACACTTTTTAGCAAAAGGTCATCTATTTTGATGAGTTTAAGTCATAAACAATCGGCTGGGCACACTTTTTTGTTCCCCACCGTATATTACAATATTTAATACTGGTTTTTCTAAGGAGGGAAAAGAATACGTCAACTTTTATCTTCTCACATATAGTTCAAAAAGTACAACAACATTAATACATAATAGATAAGGGAACACAATGCTCTGAATATTGTTAGCTTATCTTAGAAACATACGCTATAAATAAGATGATATCGTGCGTAACTCCCGCGAGATCTAGACGAAATACGCATAACGAATTTTCTTATAAAGACGTAACATGTTTATAACTTTTAACACATTTTTTTTAGTTTTTCTCCAAAAACAAGTTCGGTTATTTTTGGAACGGTCGCTACGATCTGTTTACATCAGAGCGAATAAGGACAAATGGTTCAACAACTGTGTTAGGGTGTGCGTTGGGAGTGAAATAAATTTTAATATTGTGTTAATATAACATTCCAAAAGTGTACATTTAGTACTTTTCCAAGATTTATAGAAATAGACCTCTTACTTATCCGGAACTGAAACCAGTCACTTGCTTGGATTTACCATCTTTTTAGGCAGTGGTTGTTCAATCGAAACCAATATTGGTATTGAGATTCTTTATACAGAAAAAAATATTTCATATACCTATATAACTAAAATATTCTATCAAAATAAGTAAATATTTCTTTAGACCAACAAGTCTTGCAACAACAATACATTTACTACATTTACATTTTCACGACCGCTTAGCCTAGTGTGTAGCGACCCTGCCTACGAAGCTGGAGGTCCCGATTTCGAATTCCAGGTCGGGTCAGTATTTATATGATGAATGTTAATACTGGCACCGGGTCTTGGTTGTTATATGTAAGTGGTGTCTTCGCTTGGTACCCAAAAAACAAGCTAATGCTTAGTTTGGGACCTAGACGTTGTTGTGATTGTATGTGTTATTATTATTATTTACTTATTTTGAGAGAATATTCTTTTCGTTATATATGAAATCATATTTTCTTGATTCAAGAAATATTTTTTTCTGTGTACATCATCTTCATCATCATCGTCAGCCCGTGTCTCTCCATTGCAGGATATAGGCCTCTCCCAAGGCTCGCCACCACACACGGTCCTCCGCCTTTCGCATCCAACTACCCCCGGTATGGTGCTTCAAGTCATCTGTCCACCTGGCCGCGGGGCGTCCAACGCTTCGCTTTCTGGTACGTGGCCGCCATTCATGAACTCGTCGGACCCATCGGTTATCAGTTCTGTGTACAATAAAACAAAAACTACAATATCTTGCAACAACAATACATTTACTTATTTTGAGAGAATATTTTTTTCCTTAAATGTATATGAAATCATATTTTCTTGATTCAAGAAATATTTTTTCTGTGTACAATAAAATAAAAATAACAATATCTTGCAACAACAATACGTTTACTTATTTTGAGAGAATATTCTTTTTGTTATTATATGAAATCGTATTTTCTTGTTTCAAGAAATATTTTTTTCTGTTTACAATAAAAATTTGCATTTCACTTGAACAACGTTAACAAACACGGATAGATTTGCGCCCGAGCTCTACCGACGGCTCGCTCAAAAAAGATCTTGACACGTTTACTTTATCTCCGATAGCAAAAACTCGTTCGCCCTCAGACCGATCAGTATCGTAAAGACACGCGCAGTTGAGTTTTTAATGTTGTTTTTAACGGCCGCTTCCACAACACATATTTAATAGCAATGTATACAGAACGAGCTACAACTATACACTTCCTTTAAGTGCTACTAAAACAAAGATATAGAATTGTTATAGTCTCAGAATGGCCGTCGGGCGCCTTAACCGTCATAATGTCTATAATATGACGACCGCTTAACCTAGTGGGTAGCGACCCTGCCTACGGGGCTAGAGGTCCCGGGTTCGAATCCCAGGTCGGGTCAGTATTAATATGATGAATATTGATACTGGTACCGGGTCTTGGCTGTTATATATATAAAAAAAAAAAAAATTATATATGAATATATTATAAAGAATATTTACGTATGTATATCAGTTGTCTAGTAACCCATAACACAAGCATAATACTTGCTTACTTTGGGACTAGATGGCGCTGTGTGGGAAGTCCCATGTATTATTATTATTATTATTTATTTATAATAGCATTTTGTTTATTCCTTGCATTATTTTAGTTCTTATACAGAAAAGGGCGAGCGCAACTAAAAGCTTCGTCTTTGTGCAGATACCGGATTTTAAATCAATTTGTTTACCGTTTATAATGACCGTCGTTTAAACGGTAAAAAAAAATGATTTTGGTAGCTCTGAAAGTTTTTCTGCATCAAATATAGATATTTCGGAAGCTGCACAGGCGGCAATTAAAGTTATATTGATCCGCATTAAAGTTGTCTATATAGAAACTTAATTAATCAATTATTCTCTATTATAATGGCAACAAATTAACAAAGCAATTGTCTTCACTTTTCATTTGTGTTATAAAATCCCATTCGAATGTCTACAAAAAATGTTTGGCACTATATCTGATTCGCATATTTCGAACGTTCCGCCGCCTTACATCTTAGGACATTATGATCTGGTGGACATCCTGCGCAACATAACGCAAATTCGCTACATGTACCTTTACATCACTGGCGTATCCAGATCAGGTATTAGAGAAACAAACAGTCTACTATTTTATAGTTTTTACGAAAATTTGTGACAATTTTTAAAAGATTTTTTTTCTATGTTATTAGGTGGATTACTATGCAGCTATTTACATCTATTTAGTATACCTGTTAAATCACGAACTAATTAATTTAAATATAACTAATTAATTATTAGAGGAATATATATAGAAATAAATTTCGTTAAAATCTTTTTTTTTTCTGTCTCAAAAACATTCGGGTTCCAGCATGACCGATCCCGCAAATAATGTGCGGGATCGGATTTCCTAGTTATGGGTATAATAGATTTTATTAATAGTTTTGCACTCCGAGTGCATAATAATCGATTATACTAATTTGTGGAAAAATATATGCGGAATGGTAACACTAAACTATAATTTCAACGAATAGTTCTTTTGCCGTCACTTTGGCAGCATTGGCTGTCCGTAGAAATCCATGTTGCTGATTGGTCCAGATTAAAAAATGTTCAAATGTACACCAATCACCAACATGTATTTGCGCTGACGGCCAGTGCTGCCAAAGTGACGACACAGGATTTATGACACATGGTTATAATTGAAAAACAAATTGAGGAATATTTCTGAATATTTCTAAAAATGCGAAATTTCAATTCGGACGGGTGTCGTTTGAAAATACAATACACTGTTATAATTAACACACCCGCTGAGTGTGTCAATTATAACGGTGGAAAGTGAAGCAGGTAAAATGCAATGCAAAAAACAACTGGGAATAACAGTAAATAACAAAATTGTTACCTACCAAAGGTTGGTATGATATTCTTTTTTTTTAATCTTAGTTTTTAAATTTACATGGAAAACGAAAAATATTAGTGAAGAGAACATGCGTCTAAAATATGTTTGCTTAATTCAACTAGTCTGGTGGTTACTATCGTTGGGCTGTGGTAGCTTATTTAAAAGAAAGAGTCTGTTTAGTGTTTTGGAGTAGATTTAAAAGACATACTAAATGAAGCGATGATTTATAATAGAACTCCCCCCGACGCGAGCCTGACTCGCACTTAACCGATATAATATATTTATTAGGTTGTATTTGCATTTTACTTTTATCTCCAAGAATTCGGTTGTAAATTTAGACAAACTTTCAGCCAAAAACATTAATTTATTCAGGGAAGAGAAAAAAAGGTCGATTAGACATCGTTTTTATTTATCTTTAAAAATGTTTTTATAGCATTAATTAATTGTACATTTTTGTAAATTAACGAATTTTGTGTATAATATTTAGGACAGCGACCTTAAAACTGTATTCAAAACAGAATAGCGCACGTACTGTTGATCGCCGACTCTGAGCGCGCGAAACTTCTATACATTCTTCGAGGTTTTATTTAAAGAAAGGAAATCTTCATATTTATCACGCAATAGCTTACACCAGCTTAGATCCTGCTCAATTAATATGATAAACATCATAACTTGTGAAACCAGTTTGACGACACAAAATCGGTTTTTTACCTACGAGGAAAACACACAGTTTTGACACGTCTCCCCAAAACAAAGAAACCATATGTCAAAGTTCTTTAATTATACAAAATATTGGATAGCTATACTCGTTTAAATAAACAATGTGACAGGAAATGAGATGAACTGTTTAGTATGAATTTATGTTAATAAGTTGCAACGCAAAAATAATATAAAATATCAAAGTATTTTTTTTTTCAAATTAGCAACACTTGCTGACGCACCTAGGTATGTACCTATCTCACTAGTACTTGTTTTTTTCTTTGTTCTGGAAGAAAGAAGTAGTTTATTCAGTTTTAATTTAATACTCGTACGACCTGACTTGACAAATGATTTCTGAATTATATTTATTTATTAGTTACTAGCTGCTGCCAGCGGCTTCCCCTATTTGAATTACAGGATTTATACTTTTTACTTCTCGGTTCCCACCCTGTCCTGAAAAATCACTGAAAAAGTAGTTCCTTGTCTAATCTCTAAGTAGCGAACCGTCTTGGAATTAGTCCTGGGTTACGACTAATAAATTAAAAAGTTTCATCGAAATCGGTTCAGTAATTCTTGAGTTTATAAACAAATTATTGTATTGAGTGTAGTGTCGTCTACATAACCCATAACAATTTATTGTTTCAGAAAAATTGCTTATGTACACGATTTGACCTCGTAAAGACTTTATTATATGCATGTACGAATATAGATTTATTGGATTTTGCTCACGGATTTCGGGTTTGTAAAAATTTCATCAAACTCGTTTTGGTAGCTTTTGATTGATAACAATAAATTACTAATTATTAATTAATCTTCAACGTGAGCCAACACTGTCATACTAATTTTATAAGCATATCATTACAAATCATGATGCAAAGACAGAAGAAAGGAAAAAAATAATCGTTTTTTTTTCACATACATGAATTTAAAATTATTATTAATAATTAAAAAATATATATATATATCCTTTGCCTCAAATTGGAAATTGTGTCTTAATTTTTTGTACTGATATATGTATGTGCTATAAAACATTCATATTATATTGTGGAGAATACAATTTTATGACCTTATGAAAAACATATCGATTCGTAAAAGGCCTCACACTTGGGAAAATTTTGGTTCGGTGCAGTTAGACGTCAGTTATAATATAAAACTAAATACTAAAATCGATATATATAGTAACAGTATTTTTACATGATTCTGCAATCGGCAGCCTCTGAGAAATACGAAGCCGGTCTGGTTGTTCAATACGCGTGAAGGATAACCACTTATTATATACTTAGGTCATTTGATGCTAACATCAAAAGCTGTTGCTAGTTCAGCTATAGTTTGAGTATCATCAGCTTCCACAATCGCCTCAATTCATCATTGTTAACCAATGTGGCCAGACAACCACGAGGCTCATTATTCACGTGATAATGCCTTCGTTTGTTAAGTTCTCTCCGTAAACGTTGTTGATGTTACGTGTCGTTTGTGCCGCATTGATGCCACGACGGAACTCCTATTCCATAATTACACGAATTTTAAAGGGTCCATTATGACGAATAATGTTCAAATGTAATGAAAACACAACGCTAATCAATAAACGAAAGACTGACTTTGTAAAAAGAATGTCATGTTTTTAAAACA
Source organism: Luffia ferchaultella (assembly GCA_949709985.1). Classification (NCBI taxonomy): domain Eukaryota; kingdom Metazoa; phylum Arthropoda; class Insecta; order Lepidoptera; family Psychidae; genus Luffia; species Luffia ferchaultella. The sequence continues at coordinate 14,770,644 of OX453251.1, read as the reverse complement.
AAATTAAATTGAATTTAGAATTCACAACCAATCAAAAATTTTTATTTTTTGTTTGAAATGGCCAGTACTGAAGAACGGCTACTTCATAGGCTAAGGCCTAATATATAGATTTTCAAAATAAGTAATTTGATTCCCTGTTAACGTCACCGATTTTTCAAAAATGTGAATATGCAGTTTTGTTTTATAAAAAATCGAGCTCATGACTCCATAAAACACTTTTCTCTATTTCTCATAGTTTAGGATTTGGCAATACAGTCCCATCTGAAAAACCCATTCTGTTAATAGATTTTAGCTTTCTGCACTCCTACTCCACATGAACTGTAACTATGCTGAATCTCACACTCCTTAGTGCGCGTAGTATGCTTAAAAAGGGGTCTAAAGCTTTTCCTTCACGTATTTTAATATAGATTACTTTGAGATATCCGATTTGATTTAGCAACAACTATTGTCTCTTATAGGTGGGAAATGAAATGGAATGAAAGTGGAAGTGAAAACACACTAATGACACACGTGGTATATTATAGAACGTTCCATATAAATGATTGCCAATGGTAAACAAAAGCGTGTCACGTGGCCGCATGTGTGCAGCCCATTCAATGCGCAAAGGTCATATTAGGTAACGCTAACTGCCGTTTCTAGTTGTGACACATGACAGAAAAGGAGTGTATGAAAAATGGCAAACGTACAAATTACACCTGATAGTAGGCGAAGGGCATAATAAAATATAGAGTCGCAAAAATAAACCGACGATTTTATACATTAGCGTTTCCACTCAAAATTGGGTACATTAAAAAATATTTTATACCTACTGCAATTTCGTAGACATTTTATGATAAAATAATATCATTATAATATTATAAATATGACGTTAATTTAAACATTAATATTTTTTATACAACATCGAAACTGTTGTCATTATTAAATGATTAAATAATGATTTGCTTAAATATTGTCTCATTACAATATCTACAAAAATTACAGGCCAACTTTTATATACTTGTATGTGTGATTCAAACAAACTACATACTCTCGCTACCCCATACTGACCATGTACAAACCGTATCTGTGTGCGTGAATTATAACCGAATAGTTAGGCGATATTTTTATCTACGGTTTTTTGACTCCGATCCAACTCTCTTGACGACCGATTGGCCGAGTGGTTAGGGAACCTAACTGCGGAACCAAGGGTCGCGGGTCGATTCTCGCCCGGGACAAATATTTGTGTGAATGAACATATTTATTTCGTTCCGGGTCTGGGTGTAAAATATTTGTACATGTATGTATTATTTAAAAACAATAATAATAATTAAGTATGTATATCAGTTGTCTAGTAACCCATAACACAAGCATAATACTTGCTTACTTTGAGACTAGATGGCGCTGTGTGGGAAGTCCCAAGTGTTATTATTATATATTATTATTATTATCCAGATATTATAATAATCAAAGATCACTACATCGTTGTTGTCGTCGTCTCAGTGCCAAACAACGTCTACTCTTTCTACTCTTTCCTAGATCTGCACAATGAACGATCCTAGGCTACTTATAACCAAAGAAGGTCCGTGTAATTTTAAGAGCCTAGTAGTAATAGGGGACTAGTAGTAGGAACTCTGCTGCAAGAAATTGAGACCTATAAAATATTTCTAAAATAATTTAACTTCACTCTTTAAGTAAACAAGTAGGTACCATATTTCTTGGGAAGAATACACGAGTATATTCCTTATAATCTAGATTTTATGACATTTTCTTCACATTTCCGAGCTATGCGGTATTGGGAAGAGTTTAGATAAACTGATCCTGGAAATTCTACTTCGGGTTTTGGTTGCACCTAATTGTATGTATTGCTGGTATTTATAATGTAAATTAGACATGAGACGGGTAATGATTTTGCCGGGTACCCGGCAGCGGTGACACATAACTACACCTGCAATTTCTATTTACAGCGAACGCGTATTTTCTGAAAAAGGATTAATTTACAAGAAGAAAAGAAGTAGACTTGATGCCAATCATGCTGTAAAACTAGTACTCTTACATCATAATTTGCCAATTTTATATTACAAATTGTGAATATTAAATAAAAAGAAGAATAAAATAATAGAAGCATTTGTAACTATAAAAGAAAATTCCTTGACATAATTTTTTTTTTTTCAATGAATACTACTCATTATTTTTCCTTTAGCAAAATACTCGGCAGTACTATATACCCGGCATTAATACCCGTTACCCGGCCGGATCCTAAAAAAGTGCCGGATCCGCCGGGTACCGGGTCTGAACCGGGTACCCGTCCCATGTCTAATGTAAATATGAATTCCTGCTACATCCAGTTAAGACACACTTCAAGTGACCAGTACCAATAAAAAAGTCTTCCGCCATCTCTCTTCTCTACACGCACGCTAGCAGGAGGTAATTTCTGAAATTGGCCTAGCCTTTTTCGACTGAATATTTGGATAGAAGTGTCTTCTAATTAAGTATACTCCTTGCACAACTTCTCGTATAATATTAGAAACTTGTTCTTCATAAACTCCTGAATTTATATTGTTTCAAGTATATAAAATATTGTATTGTGGTCATTTGACCTACCGATTAAAAACAGGAGTATTTGAATAAAACCTAAAGCCTAGAAAAATTTAAAGGTAATAAAAAATCTTCCAGTAAAACGAACTCAAAATAACCTCGACTACGCAAATATCACACTACTAGGATCAGCTAATTGGAATACGAACGCTTAGGTATATAACTGACGTTTGAGTATATATAACCCGAATAAACTAAATGGTCAACATGTAATTCGTGACTGTTAGTAACTTACTGATATCCAAATTGGTCGGTTTATAATACACGACCTATTTCGTAATCATTTAGCACTCAACGTTATGACGCTTACTTGTTATATTGAATGAATGTTAACGACCAATTTTGTTTTATAATTAACCTCAGAGGTCTGAGTAATTTGACAGTCGTCTAGTTTTGCTATTCTTTCAATTTAGAAACTGGTCTAACATTTGTAGGTGTAGGATGTGGAGAAAAAAATTCTTAAACATTTTTTCATTTTTAGTTTTCACTTAACGTTTTTTTTTCTTGTAAATTTAATTAATTTCAGTATTTTTTCGTTTATGAATCATATATTTTTAACCTTGCTGGCTATCAGGCTGCTATTGATGTGACGACGACAACAACGTCTAGGCCCCAAACTAAGCATTAGCTTGTGTTTTGGGTACCAAGCGAAAACACCACATACATATAACAACCAAGACCCGGTACCAGTATCAATATTCATCATATAAATACTGACCCGACCTGGGATTCGAACCCGGGACCTCCAGCTTCGTAAGCAGGGTCGCTACCCACTAGGCTAAGCGGTCGTAAGATTTGCTTGTGCTTGACACAGAAAGAGATCATAGAGCATCACCATAGTAGATACACACTGACTTTTAACATTGTAATTAAATAAATAAAAATCCTACACATTTAGTTTAATTTGCCACATGGACGTAGATACATGTACCAAATACACGCCATCAACTGAATATACGCCACTTAACTATACTATACACGCCACTGTTTTAACCTGTGAAGTAGAGTTTAGTCTGACGTGCATGTAAAATTTGTACTGGAAAATCAAATAAGTTTCTATGATTACATTTCATGAGTAAACTAACAAAGTATTTAAAAAATAAACAATAATAATAACATATACAAGCTGTCCCAGATATCGACGTCAAGCCGAAACCGAGTGATAGGCAAAGTCATAATAGTCATAAAAAAAGTATTTTAAAAAATCTTAGTCATGTATTTTGGAAATTATAGACATTTTAAAAAAATCGAGAAAATCTACATCTTGTGACAGTTTTTTCACTCCTGTTGCTTTAAATCTTTACTTTTATATTTTTATTTTTTTGTTATCTAATCTGTCTAATTTCTAATACTATTATTTTTCTCGAATTTTTAATCGTTCAGAAATATCTTTTTTTATGTATAAACTTAATAAAATACTTTTCAAATCATAAAACAATTCGAACAGACATACACAAATATTACATATAACACCATTTTTCATATTTTAATACATATTCGCTCTCCACCTCAATAAGTATAAGTCAAGGTTCGAAATAACTACGTCAAGCATCAAGCATTATGTATGTACGCAACACGATTAATTGCCTTGCCACATATTGATGTGACCTCTATAAATTTGGCGTAATATATTGTTTACCAGTCCACAATCTGTCAATGATATTATCAAACTAGTTTCTGTTTTGACAATAGCTTAAAAGTACTGTTGAATCTAGGTAACAGTTACATACCTATTATCGTGCACAAAACTTCATTGCTCCATTATACCCTACTATTAAGTACTCCGATATCCGTTTTCATTGTTACAATAGCGATAACGTATATATTTTTCATTATGTATATCATAACGTAACGTGACGTATAATATGACGGGCACCTACTACGAAACTTATGAAAACGTGTTATGTATTTGCTGATAGGTACTTGCCACCAATAAGTGCGGTTCTAAAGTGCGATCATGCGAATTGCGCAGGTCCGTCATAGTTCCCGCCCATGCTTGTATGAAATAATTATACTACTGCGACGTCTTTGTGACTAATTTCAAATGTTAACAGGCCACAATTGCTACTCGCTGTCTTGGGCGTCGAACAATTGGTATTAATTTTATATTTGTAAAATGCATAAAAGTTCGAATTAACTAGAAGCCCTCTTTTGCGTTTGCCGTCTAACCACTCATACTATAGCTAGCTGGTTCAAGATGACGAGTTTCAGTCCGCGAGATCCCCGCGCGATGGTCTTCAACCCGCGAAATGGCATTTGACATTTTCGATGTTGTGAAGTGATATTTCTGACTCTATTAAAATCAAACGCTGCTGTCAAATTTATTTACTCTATGGTGAAGTATAAATATGTATTAGGTAGTCGCAAATTTTGCGGCCTTTTATAGTAAAAACAATAAAGACATTTTTCAATGCCATGAAATCTTTATTAAATGAAGTAATTAATGTCCGTTTCATTCGACAATCTTTCGCCATTTTTAAATCTTTATAAACAGTTTTCTCTTGAATGTAATTTTACTCTGGTTTGAGGATTTTGTAAAGAGCGGAATAAATGAGAGGGCATAATGGTCCATTTTATGTGACTTGTGTTCTTTCTCGGGTAGCCATTTCATATAAACTCCAGTCAATATAGCAAAGTTAGTTAGGAGCACATTGCATTAATTGCACTTTAGGGGATTATTTACAATACCATAAAGAAAATATTCACGTATAATAAATATGTAATAATCCCTTATTTATGTTAATTAATTTTTATAGAATCAACCGATAAGATTTAAAAAATATATTTATGTGTGAACAAAAATTTAAAAACGGGTGATTTTCCATACGACAGCTTTTTTAAATACACTCTATGTAAATTCAGAAGAATCCCCAGGTTTATTCACAATATGTGGTAGGTAATTATATATTTATATAAAATAAATGATAACTCCAAAACAATAATTTTTGGATTGGCGATAATTTGACACTTCATGTAAATATGTACTGTATACAATATAGTAAATTATCACCTTCGTGACTACATTACTTTTTTTTTGGTAAAAATTTATTTAATTTTTGGGTCCTAGCATTAATTACACCTTGAATATTTTTGAATATTTATGCTCCAATAATTATCTTTAACTTTAATTAAAAGAAATCCCTTATCCATCTGTTGAGCGTTACAAGCTATTTTACAAAAATAATTATTAAAAACCTACTTGGTACGCGGCGGACGGTGCGGTGTGGCGCGGCGCGGGTTACGTCGAAGCAATAATCGCGGGCCGTTCGCCCGCACCGCACCTTGCTTTATTTAGTAACTTAACTAACTTTCCGCCCGCGGCTCCGCTCGCATGGACTACGCTGTCGTACCGGGACCTCTTTTTAAAGAATAAAAAGTAGCCTATGTCATTTTCAGTTTATAAACTATATTTATGTGAAAAATTGTAGCCGTTCCGGTACCACTGAGTAGTCCATACGAGCAAAGCCGCAGGCGGAAAGCTAGTTTGAGATTAAAATATAGCCCATGTTACTCAGTTATAATGTAGCTTTTATAGGTGAAAGAATTTATAAAATCATCGTGTAACTGTGTAGTAAACATAAAAAATGGCAAGTAAACATGTTTTAAGTAAATAGTACAATAGAGAGGTTTACAAATTTTTTTTGTTCGCTATTATTAAAATTTAAGCTAAATAAAACAAAAGTGTGAATCATAAAAATATATCTACAAATAAAGAAGTTATAGGACATTAAAGTCGTCCTTGCAAAAATAATTTCACTATATATTTATACGAGTATGTATATATAAATATTTCGCAAATATCTATATAATTAAGTCTCGTAAATAAAATTAAGGTTTAGTTGTTGTTTAAAAAGAATGCAAAATATATTTTTTAAATATGTACTTACATATAAAGTCGGTGTTACATTATATGTTGTATTTCTTTCAAATATTGAATTATGTCCCGTAAATTAACGTTTTGTTTTCGTACGTAAAAAAATATTATAAGTATTTTATATATATATAAGAAATATTAAATTTTTTAAAATTATTTGTTTTCTATCCTAGCCAACAAAGACAGATCCGACCGTTGGGTCTGACTCTAAACTTAGATTTGTTCAACGCATAAATACCATTGACTTTTGAAAAAAAAAAAAACTTACAAAAAAATCTTAATGTTATCTAACTTTATTATTATTATTTTTATTACTCTAAAATTATAAAGGTTCCGAGTTTGCTACACCCGTTATGAAAATTTGTAAAATGTCTTGTAAAATTAAATAGCAAATTAAATGTTTATATTGACCGATTTTGTACGCCGCACCTGTAATAACTAATACTGTCGGTTTCCTTGGTGACGGCGGCACGTGTGGCGGCTTTCTTTGTGAATTTTTTGTCTCAGTGAGGTGTCGGCGCGCGGCGTTTCAAAGGACACTAAGTGCAATAGTTATATTCTTAACAATATACTTTTAACTAACATTAACGACAGACAAATTTTAGCACAAGAAATATGTGATATTGCAACTTCTATTTCACAATGTTAGCGCGATACGGCAGACGGCTAAGGTCATGCGTAAATAGTCACAGTTTAAAGGGCGTTACCTATACTGGATAGGTACTTTAGATTTATTCGTTTTTATGAATAACGCTTTTGACATAAATAAGGGATTATATCAATTTATGATGAAGAATAATAATAATGCAATATAAATAATACTTCTAACCACAGATCGACATGCTTCTAACTTAACAAATAGCTCAAAAAAATAGGTACTTGATATGAAATATTGCCGTCCCTTTTTCTCAATGTTAGCGAGATGCGGCAGACGACCAAGGTCATGCGTAAATAGTCAGACTTAAAAGTACGTTACCTATCTTAGTGATTAATTTAGAATTATTCGTTTTTATGATTAACGCTTTTGACATAAATAAGGGATTATATTAATTTATGATGAAGAATATTAAAACTGACTCATATTTAGTAAAATATTTAGAGTGTCTTTAATGCGCGTCGTAAAAATTAATAAAAAAGACTTTTTTTAATGGTTGTTGAGAAGTCACATAGGTGATAATTTAATAAACTATTATGGCTTACATCTAGAGTATAAAAACAGAAAATCGCCAAAAGTGCGATTTTGTAAGTTTAACTTTTTTTTTAATTAAATAAAATCTCGTAATATTCAGTATTTATAACATGTATACTGGTGATTACTTCTAAATCAAATTCATATGGCTACCATAGATACTAGATACACAGTTAATTTGTCACCTACCCACTATTTAATGTAAAGGGTGAAATTTAGACAAACACATCTTTAGGTATTTCTCAACATGCAACACTCATAATGCAACCAAAGCATAATGAGTGCATAACTATACAGCAGTATTACTATTGTAAAAAGAAATTTTTAAGGTGTCGTTAATGCAATCCAAAAATTTATTTTTACTGGACTAATAGTGTGTAGTATTGAAATGTTGTGTATGACTTAGTAAATTTTTTACAATTTGATGTTGATTTGTAATTTGTAGTTTGTTTTAATTTTGATTGTTATATTATGTTATTAACATATAGGTTGTAATGTAGGTGTTTTACTAACAAATGAGTCTTTGTTACTTGATATAAAATAATTAACAAAAATGTGAAACTGCTATGTCTGGATTATGTGGAGGATGTTTTACAACTTTCCAGCCAAGATCCATCAGTTTTTGTTTAGTCAAAAAGTTGCAAAGTTGCATGTATGCAATCGAGCATCGTCGTGATGGGAAACTGCACCTTTTCTATTCTTAATTCCGGGCGTTTTGATTTGGCTTGTTCCAGAAATGCTATAATTGCTGACAATAGACATCCGAATTAATCGTTTGAGCATGTGGCAAAAACTCTTAATACACAATACTTTCTAGTCCCAATATACACACAATATGGCTTTGTTCGGAGTGAGGCCAGGCTTTGGGACTATTACGATGGTACATCTCGCTTAAACCTAGGTGGTTTACGAACATTTTTACTGTAAAGTCAGCGAAGTTAAACTTTTTATTTATAAGTGCCAAATGATATTTATTATTTATTTTTAACTGAATAAATAAATGTACTTACATAGTACAAAATAGATGTATTCATTCAAAGATAAACAAAGATATGGTTTTGGCAACATATAACAATTTGTGTGATTTTTGATGTTGCCGGGTTTTAACCAGTCACTTATAAATATTCGCCTCTTTTCTTGAACAAGGGATTCTTAACATATTTTTCAGGTGGAAGTCAGACAGACGATTCCGATATTTATTTTTGCGTATTTCATTTTTGAATATGAAGCTGACAGTTATATGTTAAACCATAAAGGCTAAAAAGCTTAGTCTTTAATAATTTTCCAGTTATCTGACACCATTTTCCAGTATTCTATACATTCTTTGCTGACTCTTTTTTTCACTAAGAAGGCTAAAAACATAAACGGGTAGTTACCTACCTTTATTATAATAGTCTGAGGTTAGAACTAGAACTAGAACTAGGGCCGCAACATTACACAAGAAGAAGGGTTGAAGACCAATGCTGTAGGTAATCCAGTCCATCTTCTGTTATTAATCTCTTCAAAAATGGATCGACTTCATTTTGTTTGGGCAACATATCGCTCACTGGAAATTCTATTCACCAGTTTCTGTCACAGAAATCGTACAACACCAAAACCTCTTGGTTTTTCAAAATCCTGTATATGCAGGTGAACCAGAACTGTTTGATGATGAAGGCCAAGTTCTTCTGCATTTCGTTGACTGTTTATATACATTTACTTTACGAGAAACATCTTTGACATTAAAATTACCAGACCTAACTTATTGAACCATTTTTCGCGGTAGTTTTAGAAAATAATGCATAATACATGGAACATCCCACACAACGCCATCTAGTCCCAAAGTAAGCAAGTATACTGTATATAAAAAATAAATAAATATTTAAGTATGTATACAACTGGTATACATACTTAAATATTTATTTATTTTTTATAATATACTATACATATATAGATATTTTATACCCCGACACGGAACAAATAGACGTTAATGCACTCAAATATTTGTGCGGGCGGGATTCGAACCCGCCATCCTTGGCTCCGCAGTTAGGGTTTCTAACCACTCAGCTGATCGGTCAGTCAAAAAAGTAATAAATAAATCATCACTACAAAACAAATCTTTTTTTAAGCAATAGAAGCATTCAGTTTTATTGCAATAAAATGTAAAGCATTTTTATTTTTTTCGTTTTTAACATCTATTTAAAAATCATTAAATATATAAAAAAGCAACAGTCATTTTCATTTCAATTTTACCGCCTTATCATGAAAATCAGCTATTATATTACTTTCCCCCTTATGTTCAGTGCTGCCAGAAATGTATCACGCTAAGAAAAAGGGTGCGAATTTTTTCAACTACCTATTAAATAAATAATAACAATACAAAGTCGAAGTGTTTTAACAAATTTGAATAATATTGCCGTTTTTTCTACAATTCCGAAACAATATAATATTTTTAATGTTTTATATTTGTATGATAACAAAAAAATTTGAGGGAATAAATAGCATAGGAAAATTAAAATCCAAATTATACGACACTCGTATTACTGTTTAGGTCTTTTTAAGATCAAACACATTGTATGTGTATGCGAATAGGTTAAGTAGGTTACGATTGCCTTGACGTTCTATGCATTATGTTGGTATGTAGGTAAGCGGTTTATTTATTTTTTGTATTGGTGTATTTAAAGTTGTATCAGTGATTTATATCTATGTCCTTTTATTTCATATGATTTATTTATGTATACACTTAGGGTGAAAACCCCCCTCCCTCCTCTCCCTGGGGGAGGCCTAAGCCCCTGCAGTGGGGTAAAAATGGGCAGATGAAGTGAAGTAAATGAAGCGTATAGACTTGATTAGATTGGCAATTCGGACGACCACATATATACATATACATAAATTGGAAAAACATCAATATCACAAGAACATTTTTTCGTCTGTTTTTGTCAAAGAATAGTAGTTCTGTTTTTACTTTAGTGACACAGCGGTAGAGTTGTTGTATTAATTTTATTAATGTTCCAACCAATTAGGAATTTTATTTATATTTTTTCTCATGAACAAATGTAGCAGAAAATCGTTCATTTTGTTTTCGTCGTGGCCGAATCGAAACATCATTTGATTCGCTTTAGTCAATTTAAAATTAAAGGATAACCATGCACAATTGTATAAAAAAATCCTAATCCTTAGGTAAAATATATTTTGTCCTTACCTTTTGATTGTGACATTTGACTTGAAAGAAAGAGACAGAACATAGCACGTCACAAAAACGTGATTAAACAACAATTAAAAAATGCCGTCGTGGGTATTAAAAACGTGTAAAAATCAATCAACTGCGAAGAAAAAAGATAGTGCCATAACTTTTCGTCGATAATTATTCAAAACAAAACGAAAACCATCCAAAACTTATGTTTGTAGGTACCTACATTATTTTCTACCGCCGCCACCGCCATACTTGCCGCCATACTTGTTTTCACTACAAGTAATGTCACGACATGTATAACACTTATTAAGGACTTCTATAATACTTGCAGTTCTGTGTATTCAAGTGGAAACGAACCAAGCATAACATGTATGAGACATGTATAATACAGTGTATTATACTTGGTAGAAAAATCAATACGGTAGAAAAAAGGTGATAGTGCCGCGCGCATATATTTTGTTCGAGCCGTCAGTTCTATAGTATGTAGTTTAGTGACTGAAATGGACAGATTGGGTTTTGTTAAGTCTAGCAATTTTAAAGACATTCCTAAGAATGTCTATAATCGCGAACAATTAATATAATTGTTACGAAAAATATAATTTCGAAGCTGGGTTACTATTTGTTATTAATCAGATTTTTGTTATTTTTTAATTTTTTCTTTTCGCTTTGTAATCGTTACTTTTCTAGGACGTTTTATTTGATAAACTCCCATATGGGCCCTTGGAAGATTTGATTCATGTGTACCACCACGTCGTCTCTTGTTCTGTTTATTAGGCTTTATTTGTTTTATTCGCTTTCTAATATTTTAATTTAGAAAATCTCGTAAGTTCTGTCAAAATCAAAACTTACAGAAACTCAATTACGAAGCACAAGTCCGTATAGTTTAAAAACAAATATGGAACCGGTCTCTCGATATTATATGTCATTCAAATCAACCGGTTTCCAATAATTATTTTTAAGTAGCTTTTTCCCGCGTCTCTACTCGTGTGGACTCATGTCATTATAATCGCCTTTATGTTAACATTAACAAAATATGGACCCCACTCTCTTGTCCATGGTTCGCAAAGAAATCCAATTATCAATTGACAAGTCTATGAGATCCATTATTGATTCCTCTCTGAAGATGGAATTCACTGCCATAAAGAATGAATTGACTAACTTGAGAGAATTAAAAAATAGTATAGAGTTTCTTAGTGGTGAATATGACCGCATGAAGTCGGAGCTGAGAGCGTCTGAAGAAAAAGTGAAGACATTATCGAAGGACAACGCGTCACTGACTACTAAGGTTGAGGAACTTTCTAAAAGGATGAACCTGATAGAGCAACATTCACGTGAGACAAATATCGAATTGAACGGTATACCCGAGAATAAATCGGAAAATTTAATCTCCATAGTCAAGCAACTGTGCTCAGCTATCTCCACTCCAATACAAAGCAGTGATGTACTCTCTTGCACACGTGTTCGGAAAATGGACGACTCCAGCAATAGGCCTCGTGCGATCATAGTGAGACTTCCTAACACCATTTTGAGAGACACAGTTATTGCTGCCGTATCCAAATTTAATAAAAATAACGTTGCTGATAAATTAAATTCTGGCCATTTAGGATATGGCGGAACAAAACTACCAGTTTTCGTCTCCGAACACTTGGCCCCTTTTTACAAAGCACTACATGCTCGCACAAGGAAGGTGGCTCGTGAGGAAAAATACAAATATGTTTGGATTCGTAATGGTCGTATATTCGTGCGGAAAGATGACAAGTCTCCGGCGAAGCAAATAAGGTGTTATGACTCACTTAAAAATTTATAAATAGATTTGTAAATGAGTGCCCTATTCATTCGACCGCATGTTTTGCTTACAAAATTCAGGATCTATTATCAGAATTTCAGAGGTTTAAAAACAAAAACCAAAGAGTTGAGGCTTGCAACACTTACCACTGACTATGATATAATTGTCGGTACCGAGTCATGGCTTGATGATGATGTTCAGGATAATGAGTTGATTGCTGCAAACTATGTGATGTATAGAAGAGATCGTTGCTCCACTTCTCAATCTAAGAAAAACGGCGGAGGCGTGTTCATTGCGGTGTCAAATTTACTATTTTGCAAGAGGATTAACCATTTTGATAGTAATCTTGAGGATATATGGGTCTCTGTCAAGCGGAGTGCAACTGATTTGGATGACTTGTTGATTTGTGCAGTATATCTACCCCCACCGGTAAATGTCTCCGCATTGGATTTGTTTTTGGATAACGCAAATTTAGTTTTACAATCTCATATTGGAAACGTAATGATTTTGGGAGATTTCAATTTGGGTTTTGTAGGGTGGAACGATAATAAGGAAGGCCAAAACTCCAAATGTCCTTGTAACTATGAATCTACTTTGGGATATCGTTTAGTAGACTTTTTGTCACTAAATAATTTATGCCAGTATAATAATATTACTAATAAGAATGGACGAACATTGGATCTCGTGCTATGTAATTTTGAATGTATTACAGTACATGAAAGTTCATCTCCCCTAACTAAACTTGATGCTCACCATCCTGCATTAGATATCATTATAAAATTGGACTTACCTAGTTCAACCTTACGTAAACAATTTGCAACTCATAATTTTAAAAAAGCTGATTATTCTGTCATAAATGAGAAATTGAAACAAGTTAACTGGATCTCAGAGTTGGCAGCGGGGGAGGATGTAGATGTCACAGTCTCAAAATTTTACAATATTCTGTATTCAGTTATTGATAAAACTGTACCCAAAACAAAACGCCGCAATCTAAAAGTACCATGCTGGTTTACTAGAAATCTTATTAAGCTAATTAAAGAAAGAGATAAATTACGTAAACTAAGCAGAATTTACAACAATCCTAGAGATAAACATGAACTCAAAATTTGCAATAAACGAGTAGAATCATTAATTTCCTCATGTTATTCGGATTATGTTAGTAAAGTGGAAAACTCCATCAAAAAAAACCCGAAGACGTTCTGGTCCTATGTTAAACAGCATCGTGGTGGGTCATCTGATTTGCCTGGTGAAATGTATTTAAAAAATGAAACTTCACATACAGGAGAAGAAATTTGTAACCTTTTTGCTTCCCATTTTGCCTCCGTCTATTCACCTGTTGAGGGAACCTCACCGCCTGAATTAGGTGATCGCTTCCCACAACTGTCTTTCGGTAATATTGATATCACCGAGCGTGACGTGGCTAAGGCTCTTAAGTCAATCGATATTAGCAAGGGACCTGGTCCCGACGGAATTCCCCCTTTCTTCATAAAAATGACATCAAAGTACTTGACCCTTCCCTTGTTAATTATATTTAAAAAATCTATTTCATTATCTAAATTTCCTACTGAATGGAAAATTGCTAATGTAGTTCCTATTTTGAAAAAAGGTAATAGAAGCAATGTTAAAAATTAACGCCCTGTATCAATTCTGAGCATATTTCCAAAAGTTTTCGAAAAAATTGTCTGTCCATCCATTAGCAAATTCTTCAAGAATATAATTTCTGACACTCAGCATGGCTTTTTAAAGCACAGATCTACCACTAGTAATCTACTAACTTATATATCAAATGTGGCTAAGCATGTGGATCAAAATATTGCTGTGGATTCTATATATACTGACTTTAGCAGCGCCTTTGATAAAGTGAACCACAAGATTTTAATCTCCAAACTTAGATATTATGGGATTCATGGAAACTTATTGGAGTGGATTGAATCATACCTATTAAATAGAATTCAACGCGTTGTGGCTCACGGGTACAGATCCCATGATTTCAAACCATCGTCGGGCGTACCCCAGGGTTCACATATCGGTCCAATCCTTTTTTTAGTTTTTATAAATGACATTACTGAAAATATTAAATACAGTAAATGTTCAATTTTTGCCGATGACTTAAAATTATATATGCCTATAAAGACCCAAGACGATGTCAATCTACTTCAAGAGGACATAAACTCCATTTACACATGGTGCAATACAAACAAAATGAAACTTAACGTAATGAAATGCCATCACATTAAATTTACCCGAAAAAGAAAAACATTTTCCTCTGATTATGTAATTGATAATGTGATATTGGATAAGTGTAACGTGATTCGTGACCTGGGGGTCGTCCTAGACGCTAAATTAACTTTTGTGAACCACATTGATAGCATTTTGTCAAGTGCCTGGAAAATGCTTGGATACATAAAACGCACATGCAACGATATGAAGGACCCTATCACTATACTTACTCTTTATAATGCCCTCGTGCGTAGTGTTCTTGAGTACGCTGCTCCAATCTGGAGTCCTTTCTATAACGTCCATATTGCTAGGATTGAACGCATTCAACGCAACGTCTCGCGATATTTGGCTCATAAAGATCGTCAATGTCCATATCG
Organism: Luffia ferchaultella; assembly: GCA_949709985.1. Lineage (NCBI taxonomy): Eukaryota > Metazoa > Arthropoda > Insecta > Lepidoptera > Psychidae > Luffia > Luffia ferchaultella. Next base: position 14,755,452 of record OX453251.1, on the reverse strand, counting down.
TGCAAGTTATACCGAGAGATCATCTTATTTTAATATGTGTACCCTAGAAAATCGTCGCAAAATTTGCGATTTAACAACTCTACACAAAATCGTCCATGGTGAAATAACATCGATTGAATTGCTTCAAAACATTAACCTCACTGTTCCAAGAAATATCCCTAGATACCCGTTAACTAAGTCCTTTTCACTCAATTCTTATAGGACCAACTTGGGAAAACATTCTCCCCTAAATAGGATTGTCAATACATATAACAAACTGTGTGATTCATCCGGTGACATTGACATTTTCCAAAGTAGCTTACATAATTTTAAAATCTCATGTAATAAAATCTTAGGGGTTTGACTGTGATGTCTCTGTTGGTAATTTTGTAGTTTTGCTGCTGAGTACTTTGTCCATTACTTATAATTGCTTTGATTATTTTTGATTGTTTAGATTAGATAAAAAATCTGTTTCATTAATATAGATGATTGTTTTTGTTTTATTTTTTAATTTGTGATGTTTAGTCTTAAATATTTGATGAAGTAAAATTATCATTGTTGTGTACACCTGTAAAGGTTTATAGCCTGGTCTGTTAATGTTGTTGTAATATTTTTTCTTGTATAGCTATAGTTATGAACCGATGGTGTAACTTTAAATAAATAAATAAATAAATAAATAAATAAATAAATAAATTCACTGCCACCACTGACTTGGAATTTGGTTAAATGTCATAGCCACATGGCCATATCTCTTACTGGTAAGAAATTTTCGTCTATGCCCTAAATTTTGCTTGCAGGTACAGTATAGTATATTTAAATAAAAAAAAGCTTAATTTATACTTATTATAATAAAAGTGATTTTGCACACAGAAGATATTATTCACCTTTTGTTCTTTTATGTTTCTTTGCCTGCTCGTATTTTTATTTGAACGTTTATAATTGAAGAACCACTAATCCCATTTTTGCGACAAAGAGTGGATAGATTAAATGTTTAAAAAAATATATATTAATTTATAAATATTTAAATTCATATATAATAAAATAATTGGTGCGCTCTTGAAAATAAATAGTAAATAGAAAATAACTTTTAAATTCTTTTAGTTGTAAATTTATTTAACGAAAATTTTGATAAAGCTTCCGCAATCAAAAGACTAAATAATAACTCAAAGTATAGTTAATAATAATAATAATGTATTGCATGAAATAGATGCATGGCAACAGACAGAAAAGCAGTTCCATTGATACATTATTACATGGACAAACGCCATATTTGCACATGGTCCGCTGATGTATGTGATGAATCACATAACTCAATAATCCCAACAATCTTTTCATAGACTTTTTTATTTTTGTTTGATTGAAATTTGGCTCAAACGTAGGTATCTATGGTGACAACCGTTGTGATGTATATTTCACTACATACAACAGATTTGCAAAAAAACACAGCGTATCCAAAGATATTATATGTGATTACATCTAAAATTTAATAATAATAATAACGTATACATCACAACAACGTCTAAAACCCAAACTAAGCATTAGCTTGTGTTTTGGGTACTAAGCGAAGACACCACATACATATATATAATAATCAAGACCGGGTACCAGTATCAATATTCATCATATAAATACTGATCCGACCTAGGATTCGAACCCGGGACCTCCTGCTTCGTAGGCAGGGTCAGTACCCACCAGGCTAAGCGGTCGTCAAATGCAAAAATGCATATCGTCCCATGCGGGCGAACCCTCACCCTAATCGACGTGACGTTTCAGTATGGGTTTCAGTCCAAAACCGAGCAATCCGATATCGTTCCAATTTATGAATTAGTGTACATTTTAATTTGACAGCAGCATTTGGTTTTAAACAGTCATAAATGTCAATTCACAGTATCGAAGTGACATTACGCAATTTAGCGGGGTTGAAGACTGGCGCGCGGGGATTTCACGGAGGTGCAGACTGGCGGGGACCTTGCGCACTGAAACTCAGACTAAAACTCGTCATCTTGTACCAGCTAGCTAAAGTATGAATGGTTAGATGGTAAACACAGAAGAGGGCTTCTCGTCAATTCGTACTTTTAGGATTTTACCTATAATTAGAAAACCTCACTTTAAATTACTAAATACATGACAGCATAGCGAGAAATTCAATAGCTGAACGTAGTTCAAACTTACAGAGCATGTAGAGCTTACCAAACACCCAATAAAGCACAACTAATTTCTTTTTTTAAATCAAGCAAATTTCCAGAACGAATTATAGTTTTGAAGGAACAGTTTTGGAACACGTGTGCACATTGTACGTGGCATATTTACAAATGCTTCTTCATGCCAAACGTGCCCATGAATAAAATTTTTAGTCTACATTTAAAAAAATCATATTTTAGGATTTATTTATTTACTTATTTATTCGAAGTAAACTTACAGCTACACACACAATCGAAACTTAAATTCTTTCGAATATACATCTATAAAGCCAATTACAAGTTTACGCGAATCACATTTCATACAAGGCGATAAATGATGAGAAAATTATAAAATAGCAATTAGCAAAACCATAGCAAAATTTGGGAATTAATTATGAATGTGTGTGTTGTGTATATGTCGTTTGATTGTGATAGTCGGATCATTGTGCTATTATTGTCTTTCTAACGAAATAGTTCGTAGTACGTGGGAAATATAATTGTCTATAGGATTCAATTCTTTTTTTAAATCTAAGTAAATACGATAGGCTATAGAAACGGTTGGCTCATTTAGTGTTTGTCCCTCGTCAAAGGCAGCCTGTGGGCGTAGACGCGTTTTCTATAGTTCATGGTAATAACTAGTTAGGTATTCGTTAAAAATAAAATAACAGACGGTCGGTGAAGCAATTATTTTAATGCACTCGTTATGAGGCCGCACGTCACCGCGCAGTGTGACAACAGTAAGAAACATGAGTTATTTTCGCACTGGTAGGTACATAGACATGAGAAGACAATACATAGACCAATTTTGTCGAGAATAAAACAGCACACAAGAAAAAAATCAAAAAAGGACGCTGGCACAAAGATTTAATTAAATTTAATAATTAAAAAATTTAATACATATATGCAGATAGAGTCTGCTACTTTATTTAAAACTTTTACTGAAGCTTTGTCAGATATTTTTATTGTCTAATATATATTTTACTTTATGATTTCATTTAATTTAACACATACAATTGTCACGCAAATTGTAACAATTGCAGAAAAATATTACGCTTTAAATCGTGTTCGTGTTTCAGTAGACTAAACGTTAAAATTTTATAATTTTCAAAATAAATAAGAATGAGTTCATAAGAAAGTTTATTTTGTTTACTTAATGCTTTTTATATTATTATTGATTATTTAGTTAAGTACGATATTTTAAGATAATCCATTACCATTGTATAATACAGTCCACACCATATGTATAATAACACAGACCAAGCCACCATCTCCCATATCTCACCTCTTTCCAAATCCTGGCTGTAGCACTAAGTGTACTTCTGTTTCTTCACTCCGTTCAAATAAGGTACACTGGTGTCGGCCTTTTGAGTCAGAGGTGTTGGCTGGTCGGGTTCAGGGATATGTAGTAATTAATAAAAAAAAAACATTCAGACATATAAATGCCCTACGCTATTAACCACGGTGCAAAAATAAGGCTGACATGTCTTCTGTATTGTAATGTCGATGACGGTAGTGAAATATTCAAATTTATTTCAATAACTTATTAGTCATTCTTGTGTTAAGTTACGATTTTCGTACTTACGTAGTTTTACAGACATTGCTCTCGATATTGTAAGTTGGAAGACATACGACAGAATAAAATATTTTGTACATAAAATATGCAAGTGAAAAAAAACAAACATGGTTACTTACTCCTCACATAAAATTGAAGATAGAATAATATGTAATAATTAATTTTTGCGACAATGTTTCCATGTGTTTCCAAAACATAGGAAAAGAAAAATTAAAATTTTAACCATATTTTCATTTGTAACTTTTTTAGCTATTTTTTAACCCGTCATCTACCAATATTTCAAAAATTGCTGTGAGTACAACTAAAACATTCTTCTAACATATAGAACTAAATAATAAAACAAACAAATTGTTTTTATACATATAAAAACGCCAATATTTTTGAAATGCATCATATTTTAACAATAAGAATGTTTATGCACAGGTTTATGTAGGCATAACTTCCCGAATAAAAATGGCGAAATTAACACATCGATGTTTTAATATATGATATTTCCTAACATTATTTGAATTACAAATTATTAGTAACGTTTAAATTTCAAAATACTTAAACCTCAAAACATAAATTCAATAATAATCTTTGTGGGACATCACACACAGCGCACATCTAGTCTCAAACTAAGCAAAGCTTGTATTAGAAGTACTAGACAACCTTACTTAAATATTTATATAATATTCACATATAGATATTTTACACCTAGACATGGAACAAAGACACGGGTGGGCATCGCACCCGCTAGTAATATCGGAGTTTATTAATTAAACAATATTAAAATTCATTTTGTTTCAGTCTCAAGTTCTATTTTACGAATTGTCTCTGCCAAATAACAATATATTTCTCTGATCAACAAAGTAACTTGGAATTCTGTCGTGAATTAAAAATATATCTATCAAAAGGCGTTATATAGTCTTGTACATTTAAATACATATATATGTCTTGAATTTATATGCTTTCCGAAAAATCTAGAATGTGCAAATCGTGTAAATTTTATGCAGTCGAAGCATTTACATTATTCTACGTACGTTAATTTGTAAACAGATTACAAATACTCTGAAATCGAACACGTTAAGTGTTTATCAGTATAAATATCCATTTCAGTGTAAAAGCCTTGTCGTTTATTATTCGAAAAGCTGTATAACAGCAATAATGAGATCGAGTCAACGGCCCTACAGTTTATGTATTTGCTTATTGCAGATATACCTTCATGTATCTAAAATATCACATCGCGTACGTATTAAACTGACTGTTATTCGTCTTGTGATAATTTCAGTCTGGTAATTAATTTTAACCGTTAATAAACATAGGGACTTCTGGTACTGCAGAAGAATTCATAAATTTCAATTTATTCTAAACTATACGAAAAAGCCCATATCAAGGCGGAGTCATAGAATATAGAGCTGTTGCACTTAATAGTACATTATGATGCAAGTACGGTAAGCTGCATATTATAGTCGAGGTGTTTATAGGCACAAGGCGAAGCCGAATGCTTATAATAAACCGATGACTTTAATAGCCAGTTTACTGAGTACGAGCATCATACGACGTTTTTCAATACATTTGGGATTAAAATAATTAAAATAATACTTCAAATGTAAAAAAGACGGGAACGAAAGGCGCGAGCAGGTTGCTTTTAGCGTTTTACGCATTACATGCATCACAAACAGAATTCTCATTTGTGATTGGTGTAAAGTAAAAAAGCCTAGTACTGTAAAATATAACATAACGGTACAAGTTTCGATGTTATAAAGACCTTATTAATAGCATATGTATTGAAAAATTATTACGGTCCGAGACAAGGAACTTGAAGTCTGAGCGACACCTGTAGGGATAAAAGGCGAACTTACACTCCTTTAGTGTAAAGTGGCCACGCGTATCTAAACTGGCCAATCCGCAAACACAAGCGCGGTTATTGGCCAATCCGCAAACGCAGATATTTGTCGCCACATCCCGTTACGCTTCATACCGCACTGCAGTTTTAAAAATAGACATCTGCGCAGATAACCTTGACACTTCATGATCTTTGTCTTGAACTATAAAAAATAAATTAAAAATCAAAAGCCAGCTGATTACTGTTACAAAGCAATAAGATTTTTCAATAATTTGTGACAACTAGCGACATCTAATGCTAGTGTGATCCCAACATTCTGGTGCACTATTAAACGAGGATATAATTGGAACAAGGAAACTACATCCTGGATCATTGAACTGCGCTAAGGTACATATATTTACTGTCACATATCGATGGGTTAGCGTTATAAGAAACAGATGGTCGCGTTTAAGGGTTAACAGTCTCTAAAATTATACCAGGAACCGGATAGAAGCGTTCTCGTTTCGTTTAACATTAAATATTTGCCTGGTAATTACTACTTGGAATCAATTAGTCGGTTGGGTAATTCATGTGCTCGTTTACGAAAAACCTGTTTATTTTGGCCAGTGGTAAAAACTGGTACAAAGTGGTTTTGTTTAAATGTAAATAATTTACTAATATACTAGCGACCCGCCCGCAGCTTTGCTCGCGTGGTATTCTTTCTCATAGGAATAACTTCTCTTTTTATCTTCTATTCTTATGTCATTCCCGTTCTTCCATTTCCCGTTTCCGTTCCCGTCACACATATTTTTATCTTTTCCAATCCTGGGCGTCGTCCCGTTTTTATTTCGATTCTCACCAAGAATCACTTTATTGTCTCAATCTTATCTAATTCCCGTTGATCGTTTTCCCGTTTTCGTTCTCGTCACATAAATATTTTATCGTTTCCGTTTCTAGCCCTCGTCCCGTAACGTTTTCGTTTCCATTCTCATCGAGCAAAGTAGGCGGGGACGGGAACATGGGGAATTATACAAAACCCATTCTATGGCGGTCGTATATCATACGTATACTATACATATTTTTGTTTTTTTTTTATAATAGGTTTTCGTATGGCATTACCTCAAATCTTATAAAGCTCGGCTTTTTTTAAAGGACCACCTTTATATTTTTTTTTAATGTTTTCTTTGGTCTAGGTTTTTAAAATTTAGAATTTTTGTTTTTATTAATTAAATCCAATCCACATGTTCGACGCAACAAGCTGATAGAAAACTACGCAGAAACAGCAATACGGCTTATATGCTCTGCTACCCATGCGAAGCAAGGACAGGTCGCTAGTATTATATAAAAATATTATTCACAGTATTAGTTCATCTGAAAACGGAGCGCGTGTAACATGTTACTAAATATAAGGTCAATATTAAAGGAGCTACCTTGAGCACCGAGCACGCACCTCTCAAGCAATTAATTTAACCCATGAGACCACATATTTATTTACTCATGAATATAAAATAATTAAGTTTATACCCATATCAATTATATTATTACTACAAATGAAGGTAGGGAAGGTAGAGGGAGTAGGTAGTAGGGGAAGGGAAAAACGTCAAGATTTGCATTATATAATTTTCGTCACCATAAAATAAGAAGACAATTTAAATTTAGGAATCTCTACTGACTCAAAGTACTAAATACCTATATACCTATTATCTGTTGATAATAACTAGCTACTCGAGACATCTATCGCAAAGGTGAAGGGAGATGTATATATATTTTTAAGAAACACTTTCCTTGTATTGGGAAATCCCCTAGTTTTTTTATTTTTGTTTTTTTTTTATTTATTATTCGTTAGGACATCCACCATAATAACACATATTCTATGAGAAATTTATCCGGCTACTTTTTTATAGTTCAAAAAATTCAACTCTATAAAAAAGAGACTAACGGCGTAGGCTTAATAATAGGACCCCGTTGTCACCTTTTGGGTACGGTAAAAAAAGATGTTGATTTGAAGACCGCTTAGCCTAGTGGGTAACGACCCTGGCTACGAAGCTGGAGGTCCCGGGTTCGAATCCCAGGTCGGGTCTGTATTAATATGATGAATGTTGATACAGGTACCGGGTCTTGGTTGTAATATATGTGTGTGGTGTCTTCGCAAAAATATTTATATATGTATATATTATAAAGAATATTTAAGTATGTATATCAGTTGTCTAGTAACCCATAACACAAGCATATAATACTTGCTTATTTTGGGACTTGATGACGCTGGTGTGGGGGAGTCCCATGTATTATTATTAAGTATATTATGTATTTCTCGAAAGAAGAAAATATTATTTCATATATACTGAAAAGAATAATCTCTCAAAATAAGTAAATTATTTCTTCTTCTAAATCTTATATCTTGGATGAATAAAAATGTTTTGCAACTACATAATTAGATATTTTAACAGAATATAGTTTTCTATATATATGACATAATACTTTCTTAGTTTAAAAATCTTTTTTACTGTAGAGAAGCACATCAAGACGCGTATTCGTCTAAGGGGGAAGCAATTTGTCTATGGTACTAATGCGGATTTTCTCGTACCATCAACCCTCTTTCTCTATAGTTACGGCATATCAAAATTTCTGTTTATTATCTTCGTTATTTCGTAGATTCCTGACTTTTACACCATCTTATACTGAACTTCCATAAACGAATCATCAATTTTTTCCCTCAAAAACTAATATTCACCTGCTGCGGCGTCTGTTCGGACCATAATAGCTTCCTCTAAAGCACAGTTTTTAAATAAACACCCTTAAATGTATTTGTCGATAGGTTCCATGCTTCCACTACTGGAGTACCTACAGCCATTCCTCAAAACTCAGTTAACAAGTTTGGATCGTAAGCGAACTTTATTTGACTTGAGTTTTAATGATTAGAAAACCCATTGCTCAATATTCTTATGGCAGGAATCGAACCCAAGACTTTAGTATCGAAGGTCACTCGGCCACCACAGCTCATCAAATTTCTCAAAAATTAAAAGATATGAAATATTTTTGATTTATCAACGCGAAAATTTAACGAGAGTATAGTTACAAAATTTCCTAAGTATGCTAAAATATGCAGTTAGTGTATTTTATTTTTTTATTTTAGACTTATCTGCATGCAATCGAATTACATCGACAGTGTAATTATCAGATTGTAAGTTTCCGTTACAAATTAATTATTATAATTATTTTTCTTTGATGAACTTGTGCTTTCCATATCACATGAAAACCGTTCGGCTTCATGAAGTCTATTTTCATAAATTTTCCTTAACCTTAATGCTCGATTTTATTAATATACATTATAACGTACACACGTTTTAACTTTTGCCAGTATACATTTCATTCGAGCTGTTACAGAAAGGCTGGTCATTTACTCAAATATTAATAATGACTAGATATTTAAAATATTTAAATGCAACTTAAATTCTCTATTTAGTCAGTACATGGAGGATCTAGATCAGATCGAGTGATGTCCACGAATAGAACATTTAACGTTCTATTCCTACACATTCGACCAGATACGCTAACCTTATTCCGCTATCATACACAGTATTGTCCTCGCCCACAAAATTCAATTAGTCTAAAATCCAAAACAAATATCAAGGATGACCACTAGCGATAGCTAGTAATTAAATATAGCGTGCTACGGTAATAGCCACTACATTTTGGCAGCTTTCTATAGAACCCTATCAGCTAAGTGCCCGTGTTCATTCATCCGTACGTAGTTTAGTGCGACAGCGAGGTACATTTTCTGTGCTTTCAATGTAAACGCACCTATTGCCAAACTTTAGTTCAAAATAAATCCGTATTTCTTAGCTTTTGCTTGGTTTCCTTTACTTTCAAGATTTTAAAAATAAAAACGTGTTTTTCTTTTGATTGATTTGATTGACGATAAGACGTTAAATAAAATATTTAACTAAAGATAAAGATAAATACAAACTCTATAATTTATAGAATTTTATTTATATAATGTAGAATGGACAAAGCAATGTTTTTGTTTGATATCCACTTAAATAATAAAATATTATAATAATAATATAAGTCTTTATTGCTGAATTTACAAAAATTGTATTACATGCCACACTTAAACTACTAGTATTTCGGTAAATCAATTCAGCTTGTCCCCTCGACATAGGCCTTCTTTAAGGATTTCCACTTTTCTCTGTCTCTTGCTTTCTGGGTCCACATTGGTCCTCCAATTGTTTTAATCTCATCTTCCCATCTTTTGTTTTGTCTGCCTCTTATTCTACAGCCGTCTCTTGGGTTATAATGTATAATACATAATAGTATAATAAATAATAAGATATACTAAAGTATAAAGATGACTTGAATGTTATATTAAGGTACGTATTGCAGACGGGGACAAATAAAATTACCAAAATATATTTGGCACTGTTCTTTAATTGGAACTTTATTTTAATTTATAATTCAAGTCAAGATAGTAGCGTGAAAGTGTTATATATATTTGGAATTGACGATTTACTAGCTTTTATTTCATTTTAATGTGATTAAAAAGTCATGTCGTGATAGCCGAGTGGATTGCGATCTTATGTAACGTAGAAAGCCGAGGTTCGAATCCCAGGGCATGTACCAATGAGTTTTTCTAACTTATGTACATAACTATCACCGACTCTGTGCCTCGGAGAGCACGTTGGACTAAGCTCCAATCCCCTCATCCCGAGGGGAGGCCTAAGCCCCTGCAGTGGGCTATTAATGGGCTGATGGAATGATATGGTATGGTATAATGTTTTTTTTCATTACCCCGCTCTTTTTCTTAATTATCTGATGCCATACCTTGGTACTTAAATATTTCTACCCAATGTCACTACCACAATAACGATTCTAACGACACCTCATATGTTAAAATTCATTAAACCATTTAGGCTACACAGAGTGTACCAAAGAAATGAATAGGCATAATATGCATATATGTATACGTACCTACACTCGAGAAACATAACACAACTGAAAAAATTTACAGTCAGCATTTAATTATGTATGTCAAATGATGCTAGGCTGTTGTATTCATTTCATGTACCTAGACCTACAGTAGATAATAAATAATGTGTATTTAAATCGCGCTAGAATCGAAAATAATATAATAGTCAAATTCTAACTATAAATCCACCCGCGTTGAATCGTCAATCGTGTTGATACCTTTTTATATAAATGGCATATTTTCAAGGAAAATTTTTTTAGCGACAAAATTAGGCTAACCAATAAATAACTAGTAAACTAGAACACTTCTGTTTATCACACTATTCTGAAAAAAATAATTCTGACTTAAAATTAGCTTATTGTATGGTAATTTTAAACATACTCTGTTATAGATTTTACGCACCGTATAGGATATATATCTAAGTACATATTTTATTTCTCAAACATATGAAAACGAGTAACCGATACGTTACATTTTTGCGAATGAAAATGCTTTCAAACACAACAAAGCCAAAAGAGAAAATCAAATCATCGTCCGAAATTGTTATAACTCTACAGTATGGGTTTTAGAATAAATAAACCTTGACGGACATTTTAATATAAGAAGCTGCCCTTCGGCAAGTAAATATCCCGACATTAAAGAAACTCCTACAAAGGTTTCGAATATCTTGACCTACGAAAGTAATCGATGTTATTTAAATAATACTCTTCTTAATTTGGATTTCAAATATAGGGTTTATTTGTTATTACATTGTTTCAACGTATTAAACTATAGTACAAAGTATCACGAACTTAAATGGCTTACTCAAGATGGACGATGGAAATCTGAAGAAAATAACAAACTCATAGATTAGACCATGCATCATTGTTTCAAACAAGCATTTTGTTTAACTACGCATCAAATCTTATTTCAGAATCTTCATTTTATTTTCCAGTACGAATTTTACATGTGTATCACTCTAAATACTTATTCACAGTGAATATGTCAAAACATCAAGTGACGTATATTTGGTGTGTGGCGTAATTTTTTGCTCACATCTTTGTGGTCACGACGCGGTATCTCTATGTACTTCCAATAATCACGACATATCAAACACAACATCAGACAGTTCAGTTTGTGTGTTTATCCTCGACAACAGCTCAAAGCTATCTAACACGGTTTTCGCAATACGTAGGCGTATTATAATGAGTCTACGAACGCGTAACCTTGTGAAGTTGTTCCGAAGCGAACGAAAATGTTTAACACGTCGCAAAGAAAGACACTGCAGCTCATAATTATGAAGCAAAATGTGACAGTCATAATATAAATAAACATTTGACAATAAGTCTGAAGTTCGAGTGAGCGGAGCCATGTATTACATAGCTACAGCAGAAAGTCTATATAAGCTTTCAACTGTAATAAAACTTACAGAAATTGCTTTTTTTATTGTCTATGTTAGTAGGACACACACAATCGAATGCAATCTGAAACGCGACCAGGCGACTACGAGACGATGCGACGCGACGAAACAGGCCACAAAATAATTAACCACATTGCGCGCAATGAAAACAATTAACTATCTTGAATAGAGTAAAGTAGACTGTTAAATCGAGGAGGCAAAATAGTATATACACGGTAATATTGAATCCAAAACACAGCGAAGGTTCTACAATAGAATCCCCAGCACAGGATTCTAAAGTAAAATTTTGAGCGTAGCGAAGGATTCAATGCTACCCCGCGAAGGAAGTAATTTTACACCTGAGCCCATGATTACATCATTATATGTTTTCACTACCCCTTACCAAAAAAAAGATGCTAATTTCAATTGTGATTGTGTATCATAGGGTTAGGTATAAGCTCAGTTACATTTTACATATATTTAAAACTAAAAACAATTTTGTAAGGTTCAATATTGTCAATAAACTTTATTTTCCAAAGAAATTATTATTTTTTTTTTTTAATTTATTCAGAAAACAAAAACAGTCGTGTACATGGATTACACATAAAGAATAATAATAATAAAGTTTAGAACATTGTAACGACCAACAAAATGCTTCCAAATATTTATAACCTATTATCGCTACATTCACACAAGAAAACACACGAGACACACGAGAAAAGAGAAAATTAAACAAAAAATAAATGAAATGAATTTTGCCAATTTCAATCTTTGTGTCGTCTTCAAATAGATTTGCTACAGAATCTGCTAAAAGGGTAAGTTGGTAGACCTTCGCCTGAAACAATGTCTTGTATTCAGTTTAAGGTTTGGCAGTTTTGAATAGATATAATAATTATTATTTAAGAATAATTTTGTTCTTATTTTTTCTCGCTGTGGCACGTATTTTAATTTTCGTTTTTCAATACGTCAAAGGTTACTACCAGCCAGTAATATTTTCTAAATAATCAAAGAAACGTTGTTATGTATATTTTAAACTTGTATTTAATAAAAAATATTTCACTGTACCAAAATACTGTAACACTGAATTCAAATTAATACAATTAAATTATAATTTTATTTTTTTGTATTAATTACTTTAGATTTTTTTGATATTTCATTTACACTATTCGGTTATTAAATTTTTAACTAGAATGTATTTAAAATAAATCCTTCTTCTAATAATTGAACTGGTGTAATAAGCTAGTTGACAATTTTTTTTATAAATTATTTTATATGAATGAGTTTTCTAAATAGGTATATCATAGCAGTGAAATGATTTTAAAAAATAAATCATTATTAACGTAATGAATGTTTAAAAATCCTATTAGACAAAGAGGGCAATACCGCATGGCGTGCCTATATGTGACGTCAGGCCATTTAAAATAATGTTAAATATCGTTTTGCAAGAAAGAGACAGAGACAAACATTTTAATAGCTTATAATTTCCATATTGTTCAACAGAATATCATTTTGGTTTATAAGTTTTGTTATCGTATGAAGTCTATTTTTATATTTTCTAAATGTATATAACATTTTTCATAGTAGTCGAATTGCATACAACCTCTTTAGCCTCGCCATGTGTTTCACATATCTATTCAGATTAGTTTAATAAATTTTCCTCCCTAAGGAGCAAAGACGTATTTTGCTACCCTCCGTAGATTAATAATAACGTTTTTCGAGTTGGTGGAAAATTTTTTTTTTTTCATTTGTTTTGTCTTCATGTCAATCTATATTTAAATACAAAACGCACATACAGCTATATCCGCGAAATATATGATTGTTATGATCAAGACGTTCATACCTCTTTAGAGCTCAACTAACGACAAAGATCTATCTAATTTCTTTTATTTTTATAAATATATAGGTAAATTTGTAATTGTAAAATCCTTTTTATAGAAAAAATATATAATAGACGTCTCCAACATGAACATGTCTGATAAAATACCAACTAATATTCTGACTTCAATTCAAGAATACGAGCACAAACGCAATCTAGTGGGGGAACGCGGTGGCTTCTTAAAGGCTTTGAGCCCGTCCTGCTTGAGTGTACCTACATACTCGTACAACAGTATGTCCCAAACTATCCTATCTTTTAGGACATTTACAAAAATAATAATAATATCTGAAACATCCCACACACCGCCATCTAGTACCGAAGTAAGCACGTATTATACTTGTATTATAGGGTACTAGACAACTGTTATACATATTTAAATATTCTTTTTTCTTCATATAATATATACATATATAGTTACTTTTACACCCAGACACGGAGCAAATAGACATGTTCATGCGCACAAATATTTGTCCCGGGCCGGAATCGAACCCGCCACCTTCGGCTCCGCGGTTAGGGTCTCTAACCACTCGAGCAACCAGTCACCCAAAACTATATATTGTTTCCTTAAAGGATATTGTAGTAACAATACAACAAACCAAAACTCCTCTCAATATTTGCGAAGAATTATAATGTCTCTTCTAATGGAAATAGATTCCGGGCAGATTGTAAATATTTCTATATAATGATCATCACCATGATATACGTGTTTTGGTTTTTATCAAGTATGTCCAAAGTATGTCATTATTCTTAGACAGTTCGTCGCTTGTCATGTAGTTAACACAATAATATTTGTTTGTGTTTCCGTTTATAGAGTTACCGATTAAAATACTCATAAGTTTTTATGATTAAAAATTTATAAATAAAATAAGATTAAGTAATAATAATAATAATAATACATAGGACTTCCCACACAGCGTCATCTAGTCCGAAAGTAAGCAAATATTATGCTTGTGTTATGGGTTACTAGACAAGTGATGTACATACTTAAATATTCTTTATAATATATACACATATAAATATTTTTTCGAAGACACCGCACACATATAACAACCAAGACCCGGTACCAGTATCAATATTCATCATATTAATACTGACCCAAACTGGGATTCGAACCCGGGACCTCCAGCTTCGTAGGCAGGGTCGCTACCCACTAGGCTAAGCGGTCGTCAAAGTAATTTAGATAGCTATAAAATAATTAACTACTTTAAAAGTGCATTTCTTTAAAACGGTTCTTAATGAAATTTTTTGTCACTCTTCAAAAATAACGTAATACGACATTAAAAGGGTTTTATGATATTGCTGTATAGTTTAAGGCTAAACTGTAAGTTCCTAAAATACAATAGTTACATAAAAATAATAGCCTGCTCCAGTACTACCACTGTTCATAAACAAGAAGCAAGTTTATTCAGTTTTAATCAAACAGCAACAGTGTTTTCTGATGGTACATTTTGGGTACAGTACAAAAAAAATATTTGTGGAAAAATATTAGTGAAAGCTTTTTGTTGCGATTTTCTGAAGTTATAATACAAAAAAAATATCATCGAAATGACCGACAGCCAATGCGAGGTCCACTATTGGCTAATTTGGATCTAAATATAAAACACGCATTCCATCACTGCGCTGGGAAGAGTTGTGATTGCGCGCCATTTAAACGTTTTTAGCTGTAGAAGTAGTACCACAGATGTCATGATGATGAAGTAACTTATGTATAAGAATATATCGCTTGCACGTTGTCGGCATCGATTATCGACGTATCGCCGTTACTAATAATTATAGTATGCCAGAAAGTTCAGTGAAAAGCAAATGACCACTAATATAATTTTCGGAAATCACTACAACACCTTAACTAGCCAATAGATGTAGTCTTTTGACGTGAGATAGATTCGATGTGACAGCTGAATGATAATAAAATGAAGTTTTAAAAACAAAATAAAGTAGAAATAACCAGTTCGTAATTCTTCTGAGGGCAGGTGGATATATTTTTCAAGATGCATTGTCACCCTACAGGGCTTTAGCACCTCGCGCAACGTCCCATATTCTTGACATCGCGTGCGCTATTTTTGCGTTTGCTCCTTTATTAAGCCTCAGTAAAGCTTCTTTCATGTATAAGAGCATATAAGAACACTTTCCTTGGACAATGGTTTGAATTATGATTAGATACAGCAAGGCCTTGTTTATTCTGGAATTTTGGCTTTTTGCTATGAAGACATGTAAGAAAGACGAAAGATTTACATAAACAATTTTAGGTCAAGTCTATTTCGATTTTAGATGCCACATTTTAAAACTGTAACATTTGACGACTACTTGACCTAGGCGGTAGTGGCTCTGCCTCTGCCTACGAAGCTAGGGGTCCGGATTCGAATCCCAGGTCGGGTCAGTATTTATATGATGAATATTGATACTGGTACCGGGTCTTGATTGTAATATTTATGTGGTGTCTACGCTTGGCACCCAAAACACAAGCTAATGCTTAGTTTGGGGCCTAGACGTTCTTGTAATGTATACGTTATTATTATTATTTTGACTTAATTTTTTTCCGACCGCATGCCACCGCTCCCGAAAAAATAAAATCATTAATGAACTATTTAATGTTTACGAAGTTATCATGAAAATCTTTAGACTATACGCATGGAGGAGTGTGATAGTCGGCATGGTTAGAGTTTATATGAAGAAGGAGTGCATAAAGCTAAAACTTACGAGTATATAAAGGCTAAACACATAGCCAAATCTTAAACTAAGAGAAATAGTTCAACAAGTCAAAAAAAGTGTTCAAAGAAATCATGAGCTAAATTAATGAGGAAACAATAATTGCAAATTCACATTTTTGAAAAATCTGTTACTTTTACAGGGAATCAAACTATTTGATTTGATAATCTATACATTAATACGTGAAGACAAAAGTTTGTAACCCTTTTCAAACATACTGTTTGTACGGAGGGGTGTGAAATTTGGCATAGTTAGAGTTTATAAGGATAAGGAGTGGCAAAAACTAAAATTTACAAATAATATGTGCTACGTACAAATTCTGTGTGTCGTTTGATGCAATTAATATTGACTTACTCTCTATATATAATTGGTGGATCCGAAAAAGTGAGTACGGTTGAATTTCGACCACTGGGCGACCACTAGTTTCCATAAGCATATGACACTGGTGACCATCGCATGAGGTCTAATATTGCCGATTGGAGCCGGTAAGGTCAACATGAACATGTATTGGAATTCCCACTATAAAATTAGCGACGCATATTTTTTATTAACAATACACATTGTGTTAATAATAACCATGAAGTATCAAGATATCAACAGATATAAAATAACGCTGTGTACGATTCTATAACAAAGTGTTGGCTAAATCACAAAAACAAAAATAAAAATATGGTAAATCTATACAATTTGCTATAGACAATAAAAAATAAATCGTGCATTGCGCAGTTGGATTCAGTTAGGATGTATATATACTACTTTAATTTTCTTTACAGTTTCATACCTTAATGGTATGAAGCGATAAGTGTAATCGTAATATTTCACCATAGAGTAAACAAACGACCGGCTCGCGGAGATTTCGCGGGGGGTGAAGACCGGCGCGCGGGGTCCTCGCGGACTAAAACTCGCCATCTAGCACCAGCTAGCTAGAGTATGAGTGATCAAACTGTAAACGCAAAAGAGGGCTTTTTAGTCAATTCGTACTTCTATGTATTTTACATTTACCGAAGAAACAACTAAAATCGGTATTCTATGAAAGCAACAAGTCATCCGTTTCAACAACAGATACGTATGTTGACTTTACGAATTGCGCGCAACCAACGGACGCCAGAGCAAATTTTAGTTATATCAATTTAATGTATCAACGTCTATACAGTAATTCCTTCAATCAGTGTAAACTGTTTTGACAAGGGTTGATTTAATGAGATTTACTCGGGGATGGCACTGAAACGGCGTCCCTATAATATACGTTATATTTAAGTGAATCATAGTAAAGAACTAAAATTTATAAAGTAAGAACACTTTATATACTGTTAGTTGATTCGTTATTATAGTCGTTTTCTTTTTCTTGACGTGACGCTGGCACAAATGTACTTATTCAGTACAATTGCCATTTAAAAAAAAAGAACTATAATAGATACTAGCTTTTGCTGGTAACTTCTTCCGCTTAGGTTGTAATTCGGGTTAATCAGACCTCAGGCTAAATTCGTTACAACTCCGACGATGCGAGGAACTAGACCGTGGGGAAATAAACGTATATGTATTCCCTACGCAATATAATTAAAATGTGTATTTTCCACTGAATAATTTTGTTAATAACTAAATTAAAATTAATATTCCAATGAAAAATATCAACGAATTTAGCAGAAATGGCTTTTTGAACATGGAATTTCATGAATATATTGTAGAATGCATACAATAAATTAATATGACAGCAGCGTTTGGTTTTAATAAAGTCATAAATGTCAGTTCACAGTATGTAAGTGACATTTCGCATTTTCGGGGGCTTGAAACCGGTGTGTGGGGATTTCTCGGGGCTGAAGAGCGCCGCGTGGGAACCTTGCGCAATGAAACTCGGACTAAAACTCCTCATCATACACCGGATAGTTATAGTATGAGTGGTGAAACGGTAAACGCAGAAAAGGGCTTCTAGTCAATTCCTACTTTTATGATAGAATGAATTTTTGTGTATGTATGCTGTAACAAATAAGCTTGGCTATTCCATTACAAGCGAGTATGGTAGTTTTATTGACAGTAAATGAAATAGTTTTTTAGGGTTCTGTACCGAAGGGTGCCAAAGGGAATCCTATTACTAATGCTCTGCTGTCCGTCCGTCAAAGGGCTGTGTCATTTGAACCGTAATGGGTAAACACTTGATATTTTTATTAAGTGTGTATTGCTTGGGTCCCTTTAACGGAAAATAATAAAAATAAAATTACGTTAAAAATTAAAGAGAGTCTCCATAGAAGAAACTTGTTTGTTGTGTTGTTTTTGGTGATTGGTGGTTGTCATGTCATTGCTTACACTTGAAATTTTCATGAAGTACGTTGGCCGCTATGGATGTTTGGATGTTTGTTGCTCTTTCACGCAAAAACTACTGAATAAATTTTAATGAAACTTTACAATAATATAGCTTATACACCAGAATAACACATAGGCTTTAATCTTTAATAATACTAGCTTTCTGCTTGCGGCTCCGCTCGCGTTGACTACACAGTTGTACACTGATTTAAAAAAAAAACTTCACCTTTAGAAAGCTACATTGTAAGCAAGTAACAGGGTGGAAAAAAAGAGTGATGGAAAAAAAGAAGGGGACCGTTTCTGTAGTCCACCCGGGTGAAACCGGGTACGACCGCTAGTATGTAATAAATTACCTGAAATCATAAAAAATTTAAAAATTGATATTTTTATTTTTTACTTTATTAAAGATTTTGATATATATAAATAAATATTACACTTACACTGAATATTTAGAGGACACCTTGTAATACTCGTAGAGCGATAATAGAACTTACACACCTAATATTCCTAGTAGATTTAAGGCTCCCTTTTATCCATTTTTGTTTTGCTGTGCCCTTTATGACAGGGTCCACGATAATGTCATACCACAGAAAACCGAGTAGGTTAGAGGTTCCATGTAACGGTATTTCTTCAGAGAGACGTGTAACATAAATAATAACATACAAAACAAATGTAAGTAAAAGTGTTACGCATACGTAAATGGTTCTGTCTCAGATTTATATCATTTTAGAAACCAGTTAAGTCTTTCATCCCTTTCACTTACATCTTTGGTATGATTTGATGTAGCATTTTAGAGTTTAGATTATAAGATATATTTTAAGTATACAACATATTGAATACTTGAAGGGTACAGTGTATCTGCCTACATGCCAACTCTAACCTACACCAATGCTCTGTGTGTCATACCCTGTTTATTTCTCGTGTCATGTGAATGTATGCTAAAAATTGTGGAATGCAATAAAAATTAAATTGAATTGAAAAGCTCGTAATAGTATAGTCGTGATAGCCCAAAGCGCAACGAACCTGTCTCAAATTTATAAGGCCACAGAGCCATGTTTCGAATCCGGGTGTGTACCAATGTGTTTTTCTGACTTAAGTACATAACTATCACTGACTCCGGGCCTCGGAGAGCACGTTAAGCAGTCGGTCTCAGGCGCTGTCAATAGATGGCGGTCGTTACAATCCCCAACCCACAGTGGAGCAGTGTGGTCGATTTAAGCACCAAGCCCTACCCCACCCTAGGGGAGGCCTAGGGTAAAAAAAAATGAGCTGATGAAGTGAAGTGAAGTGAAAAGCTAATTGGTGAAAAAAGTTATCGAGTTGCTTTTGACATTGGATTTGTATAGTCAGATATACGATATTTTCCTTCAGCATATATCACTTTGAAATGTAAAGAGGGAATTAACCCTCCGCATCCAAATGGAAGGTTACTTGATAGAACAAACCAAAATACAAAAAATACGGAACAACAAAATTAAAACAAAATTAAATCAAAAAAGGTTTAAGACAAAAATATTATCATCAATTATCCTCTATTGACGTGGCTATCGTAATCCTTATCTGGCAAGTGCAGCGTTATGTCATAATATCACATTATAGATTCGCCACTTATTATTCTATCAAATCTACAAACGCGTTTATTTGTATGGATAATTTTTGTTTTGTATTTTGTTTTGAAAAGAAGATAAGATAGCCGACAAATACGGTACGATGGCGGTTCGAAAGTATTCGAGGGTTTCATCCGTTAAACCCTATCCCGCGTATCTTGTTGTTAGGTTCGATGGACTTTATAGCATAAACTATTTTTTCTTTATATTTTATTATATATTTTAATGCGAGACTCGAGCCATGCGGAATGACTTGACCCTTTCCCAAGCGTGTAGCTCGCCATCGTGGAGGACAATACATACAAGCCGCGAATTTTTAGCAATATTATGTTTTACTTTAAAACGCCAAAGTCTTAAACATATCTACTCCTGTCAGCGACCATCATAGAAGTAAGAATGATGTAATAGTAAAATTAGAACGAGCGGTATTCAACTGAACTATCAGGACGCTGTACACATCAAATGCATAGGAAAGTATGGAAGTGTGGAAGGGGTCAACACATATAACGACAATGATAACGACAGTATTTGTTTCCTATTTAAATTAATGTCGTACCGGACTTCTGGCAAGCGCTCGTAAGCATAGTGTGGGTTCTAATGTCTACATTATATTATTCTTACTTCTATGGCAACCACATCTACATTTGCAAGTTCTCATAAAATAACATTGAGGCGTTAGTTGGTGCTGTTACCTACGTAAAAACATATCATGGTGTACCGACTTCAAAAAAACAGGCGTTTAGCTTAATTTACTTACACTACACACAAACAAATGATTTAGCTATATGTGACTTTGTTTATTTTATTCCAATTAATTTCAGTTCTTCAAGTTGTACATTATAAACGGTAGATATTTTGTTATTACAGTTAACCTAGAAATATTTTGAGAAGTGAATTTAAATGAAATTTGATACATACCACAAGAGGCTAATCCTCAAAGAAATGATAAACGGTCTCTAACCAAAAAACCAATAATGTCGCCATATTGACGTTGAAAAAAATAACCCTTCCACTGTGCGACATTGTGCACTAATTACACGTGGGTGCACATGGTCAGCCAAAGTTCATGCTCTCGCCTTGAAAACAGAGGCTGGGAAACACGACAACATTGCCAACGAAACTGCAATAAAAACTAGTGACCGCCATTTACCGTTTTCAGATACACATCTTTTGAAGCTAACATTATACTAAACTCGGTCTCAGTGATTCGAAATAATTAAGTGGTGATCACCACAAAATTTCATAATAAACTTGTCGTGGTTGCATTCCATTTCATACCATCAGGCCTTTTTATACCCACTGCAGGGGCTTAGGTCTATCCGCAAGATGAGAGGGCTTGGAGCTTAAATCCACCACGCTACTCCAATGTGGGTTAGCGGATTGTAACGACCGCCATCTATTGACAGCAACTGTATTATGGTTACGATACTATAGAAAAATATTTATTTTGCACATTTTCTATTATGTTTCATGCACAAAGTTCACAATAATGTATCGTGCGTTCTTTGATATGTCAAATCACTCGAACGTACCTACCACTCTTTGAATTTTTCATGTATTGTCGGGCGCTGGCGAGATGACGGCAGCTGGATTGACAGCATGGCCGCTAAGTCAGTCTAGCGA
This sequence comes from Luffia ferchaultella, assembly GCA_949709985.1. Taxonomy (NCBI): domain Eukaryota; kingdom Metazoa; phylum Arthropoda; class Insecta; order Lepidoptera; family Psychidae; genus Luffia; species Luffia ferchaultella. The sequence continues at coordinate 14,733,459 of OX453251.1, read as the reverse complement.
CAGTAATAACTTAATGTTTATTGTGGTGATAAAATAAATAAACAATTATTATTATTATTATTATTATTAATTTGCCCTCACCTCCGCGCAGTCGAATCGGTAAGATTCCCTATTATGATGGACCACACTCCTTTTTTGGGACTATATGTTACTACTTACTGTCTACTTTATAACTCTATGGATTTATGTGTTTAGAAGATGTCTATAAACACAGACCATAATTACTCAGATACGGTACAGACAGCTTAAACAAACTTAAGCCCAAATCTACAGAATCATATACAACTGATAATTTATTTAAATACAAGGTAACAAGGTGAAGCAACTATCCGCAAAATTAACCTTATTAAGGTCATGGCTGGGTCTTGGAGGATCCAGTTAAAGCCAGTTACACCGAGTTATGCTTATTTTTGAACCAATTTTAAATAGATATAATATTGTAGCTAGATACATAAACTAGGGTTTTAATGGTTGAAAACACGATATATTTTATCATAACAATTCAGAGGGTGACATAAAATTCTTTTTTTTTTAATTTTACTTAAACTTAAACAATCACTGATTTCAAAAAATAATTTCTAATGATAGGTATATTTATTATTATTTATTCGAAGATATATTTCTACCGTTACTTTTTAGAAATAAATTATTTTGATAATTTTAAAGCATTAAACTACAAATGTACGAAATGCGGCTTGCCGATATCCGACATACCGCTAATTCCTATCTCGCATATTGGTGTAAGTTAACATGAATCGGCCGAACATCCGAGCCTCAACCATTTCAAATATGCAAACAATATTTACAAACATCTCGTAAAGAAACGTTTGGCGAGGACTTGCCTGATTACAAGCTACACCTTAAGTCAGTTGGATGTGCACATTACTTGAGATATATTGTCAGTAAACCAATATTTATCGCTTAGAACGCTGTAGTTCGAATCCCAGGGGATGTACCAATGAGTTTTTTTCTAACTTATATTTACATAACTATCACTGGCTCTGTGTCTCAGAAAGCACGTTAAGCCATCGGTCCCGGTAGCCGTCAACAGATGACCGTCGTTACAATCCACCAACCCGCATTGGAGCGTGGTGGATTAAGCTCAAAACACCCTAATTCCGCGGGGAGGGCTAAGCCCCTACAGTGGGAGTTTAATGGGCTGATGGTATGGTATGGTGTCTCTTAGATACTGACATCACCCAATGATGGTGTTTTTAGGGGAGGTCTAAGCCCCTAAAAACACCATCATTCATCACGATCATCATATATAATATATTGGACGGCCCAGTGCGGTCGCATCGCATGCACCGTCTTAGGGCAGGGCCGCCCTTGGATGTAATCCTAATAGAGTAATAGTCAGTGGCCGGCTTTAGATCCCAGCCGCAGTAGTAACGTGATTTAGCATTGCAATGGAACTGTTCAATTATTTTTTTATAAATACGCTTTATTTTATCCATTTTCGATACTGTCGGATTAACTCATCCATATTAAATTTGATTTCAAATAAGATTTCATAAAAGAAAGATCCAATTTTTCACAAGAGCATAACGTGCCCTTATAACGTTATGACGCAAATTTAACACAGACGAACGAACTACCATACCAAAATAATTATTAAATACCAAAAGGGACTTAAGCGGATTATTTACGTTCAAGAACCTATATACGAAAGAAGTACATAATTGTTTTACAATGTCATCTATTATTTGTTTTTTTATCTATAGTTATAAAGTTTATATCTTTTTATTAGATAAATGCGTCGGCGTTCATAAGTAATATACGATTAATTACGCTTCAAATAAATTTTATATCAATAAATACGTTGTTTTATTTTTGTCGGTTGGAATTGTTTGCTAGTTGTTTGTCAATCGATAAAAATGTACTGTACCCAGAGTTCAATGTCTAGGTGTAGGTCAACCTTTTACGTTATAATCAATCACGATAAGTAATAAGTATGAGGTATATACTACATGCATGAATTTGTTTAGCCTGCATGTTTATACCCAGGTCCGGCGAGAGCCAGGTCGGGCCCGGGTGTAAAACATTGCGGGGCCCAGCCCACCTTGCTTTGAAAAAAAAATTAACCGGGCCCCCGTTTCTTAGTTCGGGCCTTAGTGGTACTACTACCCTTACACCCCCCTATCGCCGGCCCTGTTTATACCATACTATGTTTGCCTAAAGTATAAACAATGATTTCCTTTACCCAGTTTTTAACATTTTTCCGAAGACAAATCGGAAAACCAATGCCACCGTAACCCGCAAGCAAACGTCTATGGTAAAAATAATTTTCAAGTTCAGTGAAACGGTCAGGCCTTCCTTTCTTCGTTTATTTCGCTTCGCAATTTATTAGCTGCGAAATAAATCAACATTGCTCGACGTTCTACTGAACGTATTATTTAGTATTATATAGTAGTAGTATTCTATACCTTTCACATGTCAGTTTGACGCTGACGACTAGTTTAATTCTGCCCTAAACTTGATGCTAACTATGGTTCACTATGTTACCATCACTCACTCTACTTCGAACTGTTAACTGGATTCGGCTGTTACCATTAATCTAACATTTTGCTTTTCAAGTACATCTTATATACAGGTGTTCTTGGTTCTAGGAAACGCGTTTCTAAAAAAACTCCTATAAAATCAAACTGACCGTCGCTTCTTTGCTTTAGTTTCTAGAACAGACTAGTAATAAGCAAATGTCAACAACCGAAATCGTTGTTGCACACGCATTGTATGTAATACCAAATTTATATACAGAAATTAAAATAATTAAAACATAACTCAAATGTCTTTAGGTATGTCATAAAAAACCTGACTGACCGATTGGCCGAGTGGTTAGAGCCACAAAGGTCGCGGGGTCGATTCTCGCCCGCGACAAATATTTGTGTGCATAAACGTGTCTGTTTGTTCCGTGTCTGGGTGTAAAGTACATATATAGTATATTACTATAAAGAATATTTGAGTATGTATATCAGTGTCTGGTACCTATAATACAAGCTTTGCTTAGTTTGGGACTAGATGGCGCTGTGTGGGATGTCCCAGGTATAATAATAATTATTATATAAATACGACTACACACTTGACATAAAATATAGCCTATCGAGCTTCCCGTGGGAAATTGAAGAACTATGGGCAGTATACGAATAAGTTATACGAGGATTAGGTTCACAGACCACGTAGTAAGTTATAAAAGGGCCACATATCTCTTGGAGCTATAGAATTCCCAAAAACAGGAAAGGGGCCGTCCATATAACACGTGACTCGTTTTTTTCTAAATAATGACCCTTCACCTCGAGATACTTGGGTGATACGCCGCCATACCTCCATCCGCCACCCTCGACGTCACGTGGCCTTTTGCACGGTGCATAACGGAAAAAAGAAAATATTTTATCGATACCAAAATCCAAACTGGATCAGGTGTGTATTTTTATATATAATTTAAAATGGACAGTAAAAACAGGGCGATATTTAAATACGATTTCAATAAAGCATTTATATATAGAGAGTTTTCGTCGAAAATTATGACGCCGCCGTGGTATGAACATCGCTGTCGGCGAAAATTTTCCAAATAACAATTCTAAATTAAGCTTTCATTATAATTAAATTAAAAAAACAATCGTTATCGTCATCAGCCCATTTTTACCCCAGCGGGGGCTTAGGCCTCCCCCAGGGTGAAGAGGGGGGCTTGGAGCTTAAGTCCACCACGCTGCTCCACTGCGGGTTGGGAACTGTAACGACCGCCATCTATTGACAGCGTCCGGGACCGACTGCTTAACGTGCCCTCCGAAGCACGGTGTCAGTGATATTGTGTACTTAAGTCAGAAAAACTCATTGGTACACGCCCGGATTCGAACCATGGCCCTATGGGGCCTTATAAATTTGAGACAGGTTCGTTGCGCTCTGGGCTATCACGACACATAAAACAATACATAGGCTAAAAATAAATAATAATTTCAAACAATTTATTTATTAAACGAATCGTAATATTGTATAGGTATACAAAGCCAGTTACTTAATTCAAATGAATACACTAATCTTTAGGTAGGTACATTAGCTCAGAAATAGATAATAGATTTACTGTGGATGATTCTGCGTTGCGACTACTGCCTTCCTAAATATGTGCGCATCCATTTATTTCTTTCATGATATCTGCATTATAAATTCAAAGTCTAAAACGAATCTTTATGAGCGACCGTGTGTGCACTACAACTGGCATAAACCTCGGTCTTAGAGTAAACCATACGCTGCCGTTTCCTTCCTTCAGGTAGTAAGCGCTTATCTCGCGTACTTTGATGATATATAAATATTCACTTGTGACTGTTTAAGATCTTGCCCCACATATTGTGGGCTGTGTAATCTTTGGGAATATATTTTACGTGGTTTCATTATTACTTCTCTGTATAAGACAAATAGCGACCGCCCGCAGCTTCGCTTGCGTAGACTACGAATTCCTGTTATAGATACTATTAATGTTCGAGATGGTTTATACGTATTTTTTGCTGGAACCAATTTTGATTACACCCATTCAAACTTTTAGTCTTTATTCCCCTTCCACCCTTTAAAAAAACCGATACAATTTTTCATCTCCCGTTTCCCCCCCTTAAAATGTGGAAATCTAAAAACCCTGAAACACGTCATTATTTGAGTCCCTGCATTTCCATCCTTAAGTTTAAAATTTCTAAAAAAGCCTTTCTTAACTTAATGCTCACGTTATAAAATAAACCTATGTTCCAAATTTAAGCTTCCTAGACTTAGTAGTTTTGGCTGTAGTAGTTGATAGATCAGTGTGGACAAACGACAGACAGATAGACAAACAAACACAAAAAGTTGCTTAGGACACTCTTGACAACCTTCTTTCACGTCTGCAAAGTTTCATTAAAATCTGTTCAGCCGTATTGGAAATTAGCTTGAATAGATAAAATTGAATTGAATAGACACATAGACGTACAGATAAACAGACGGACAAAAAGTAGCTAATGTCAAATCTCTTGACAGCCTTCTTTCCCGTCTGCAAAGTTTCCTTAAAATCTGTTTAGCCGTTTTGGAGATTAGCTCAAATAGACATATACACGTACATACAGACAGACGGACGGACAAAAAGTAACATTTCTTAGTTTTGACGACCTTCTTTTCATACTTGTGATGTTTCATTAAAATCGGTTTAGACAGATGGACGTACAGACAGACATACAAAAAGTTCTGTATGTCACTTTTGACTACATCCTTTCCATATGTGTAAAGTTTCATCAAAATCGGTTAAGCTGTTTTGGCCGAAACCTATTTGCTCGAATATACAGACAGTTCGTTTTCATATGTATAGCCTATAACCCTCCGCTAGATTCAGGCTATCAAAGGCAAAAAAATTTTTTTCAAATCCGACTGGTAGTTTCAGAGATTAGCGCATTCAAACAAACGAACAAACTCTTCAGCTTTATAATAAGTATTTCTATTATATAGATTAATAGATTATAAGATAATAAGAAAATAAGATATAACTGAAAACCGTATGAAAGTCTATTGCGTGGTTTGAAAGTAAAAAGTTAACGAACAGAGGCAGACAGCGAATTTATTTTCTCCCGCTATAGTTTTCATATTTCGATAAAAACTGCTAAGATATTAATTTAAATTGTGTGGTGTAAAGGGCAACTATAATATGCATGAAATGCTTAAGACAACTAACGTATTTAATTTTAAAACGATTAATATCTTATATATATTAATATAATATAAAATGTTTAAAAAACATTTTCGCAAATAGTACATTATGTTAGAACAAATTTGATTGTCATAAAAAAGGTTATAGTAAGTTAACCTTAAAAGATACACATATGCTGTTGCGGATTTTTGGTTAGAACTTTTAAAGGGAAACAATTCCGTAATACATGATTTTTGGGTAACATCAACCGTTTACGCAGCGCGCGCGACGGAAGCTCTCAAAAGGAATATTTTTTCCCTTTTTTGCAACATTTTTCATTGATGCTCCACTCCTATTGGTTGTAGCGTGATGTAGTATAGCCTATAGCCTTCCTCGATAAATTAACTATCCAACACAACTATAATTTTTCAATTCGAACCAGTAGTTCCCGAGATTTGCGCGTTCAAAGAAACAAACAAACAAACAAACAAACAAACAAACAAACAAACAAACAAACTCTTCAGCTTTATAATATTATAAGATAAGATAAGATATAAGAAGATAAGATAAGATAAGATATAAGATAAGACAATAATAAGTTATTTTTCTATAATTTTCTTACCTATCCTCACTTCTCTAAACTTACAACCGAATATGTGCGTGGAGGCTGAAATATTTGCTTGCCTTTCTTCATTTAAAATAGAGCTTTTTTATTAATAAATATTAATTTGGAATTAAATCGATTATTTTCATAAATTTTTATAATTTTTAGTGTTAATTCGTCGCTTCTCCACTGTTTATAGTAAACACATATTTTTTCATTTAAGTGTGATATCGCTAACAAACGCTTGAAAACACCGACTTATATGTACCTATGTACTAGACACGAAGATCCCTATTCATTGTAAGGCGCACGGAACGCAAACAAGAATGGCCGAACGCGTCCGAAGATAGTCGATTGCTATTTTGTGAGGGTGATTCTCGTACCGCTTGACTTTTAGTCTCATGAGACTATTTCAATGGAACATATTTTGTTTCTAGTCAAAACGTAATTTTGTATCATGAAAGTTGGTATGTCTCATCTGACTCTCGAAAATTGTATTATTTCATATGCCTTTAGAGAATACAGAATTACGTTTTCGCTAGAAAAATATTGAATTTCATCGACAATGTCTCATGAGACATAGAGTCAAGTGGTCCGAGAATCATTCATCAATCAATCAAACGTTCCTGTCAAAAATCGAATTCATCAATCAGGTTGTTTCCCATTTTCACGTAGATAAAGGGATATAGATAGAGAATGAGATAGAAAAGCCGCATTGCACCTTTATTTCACTCCGTCGGCCCTGCAAATACATACAAAGTCGCTTTATAGGAACAACTAATAATAATAATAATAACGTACACATGACAACAATGTCTAGGCCCTAAACTAAGCATTAGCTTGTGTTTTGGGTACCAAGCGAAGACACCACATACATATAACGACCAAGACCCGGTACCAGTATCGATATTCATCATATAAAAACTGACCCGACCTGGGATTCGAACCCGGGACCTCCAGCTTCGTAGGCAGGGTTGCTACCCACTAGGCTAAGCGGTCGTCGAACTATCTACAACTATAAATTCTTAACCAAGCGAAGACAATTTTTTTTACATTTACTGTTTTTTCTAACTTATTATGACTATAAACCGTTTCCAAGAAAATAAAAATTTCATTGTTTCATGCATTCATTTAAGTGAGGCAAGTATCCCCAAAAGCATATTAATGTTACGCTATTATCTGCTACGGCCGTCTATTATCCCTTTTTTAAGAGATCAAATAAAACAAGATTTACTCAAAACCAATGTTAATTATATTTACAAAAATACTTTACTATAAAAGATCAAAGACCTATCTTTTGATATACATGTTGTATTATTCTTAGTAAGTACACATTTTTTTGTGGGGCAATTATCCGGCTTTAACCCTACGTATAACAGTGTTCTACTGGTTCATATCGTGTCGTGTCGTGATAGCCCAGAACGCAACGAGCCTGTCTCAAATTTGGCCCCATCGGGCCATGGTTCGAATCCGGGCGTGTACCAATGAGTTTTTCTGACTTAAGTACACAATATCACTGACACCGTGCTTCGGAGGGCACGTTAAGCAGTCGGTCCCGGACGCTGTCAATAGATGGCGGTCGTTACAGTTCCCAACCCGCAGTGGAGCAGCGTGGTGGACTTAAGCTCCAAGCCCCCCTCCTCACCCTGGGGGAGGCCTAAGCCCCTGCAGTGGGGTAAAAATGGGCTGATGATGATGATGATGATGACGGGTTCATATTAATGGCATGACATTTCACGATCTATTTAGTTCCTGATTAACTTTAAAAACTGTTGATTGAATTATAGACGTGTTAGCGTTTATAATTAGATAATCTGTTTTTAATGTAAAACAAGACAAAAGTTGGTTCAAACTTAAGGTAACCTTCAAAACCATATTGCTATTCACATGTGATTTATATTCAAATAGATGCAAGCGACACGCGGCTGTGGGATGCGTCGATATTTTTGACGTTTGTGACGTCCAAAGAGAATATGATGCGAAACCAGGGCGCCATCAAAGTATATACAAACCTTAAGTAATATCACTCAATACGGCCAATACGGCTGAACGCACTTCAAGCACACGTATACGTTACCTACAGGTACTTTAAGGTATTTTAGATGTCGCAGTTGATCCACATCACGAGTTAATCAGTACATCTAAATTATTATACCGAATACTATAGAGTAAATAAATTTGACAACAACGTTTGGTTTTAATTGAGTCGGAAATGTCACTTCACGTATCAAAAATGTCAAACTCAATTTCGCGGGGGTGAAGGCTGGCGCGGGGACCCCGTGGACTGAAACCGGACTGAAACTTGCCATCTCGTCAAACGGCTACAGCAGCTAGCTAGGTCAGCTAGGTTAGACAGTAAGCGCAGATTAAAAAACAAAAGGAACCCATATAGGATCACTTCGTCTGTATCTCTGTCTGTCCGTCAAGACCCTTTTTTTTTAGGAACGCGAAGAAGTATCGGCTCGAAATTAATATCTAGTACTTAGCTCTATGGTCCCTTAAATCTGATAAGAAATCAAACTTCTAAGTCAACCTAATAAAAAAATAGGGGCAATTCTTATCACATTTTTTGGCAGTCCCAAGTAAATCAAAACTTGTAGAGTATTTTCTGTTGGCCTAGAATCATGACATTTGGCAAGAAACAAGATTTTATAGCAGATTCCGGAAATCGTTATTTTGCAGTTAAATCACATAAAAAAGATTTTTTAAATATTTTTAAATTGAGATATGTTTTTACAAATGACAATAATTTACGTTTATAACTGACTGTATAAAATCCTCAGGAACCGAGTCCGACTCGCACTTACCCGGTTTTTTTGTACTTAAAGATATAGGATTGTCATACGAAATTTATGTGTCTTATGATGCTAGGTAATTATATTTAAATTATTATCTACAAACGCTGATAATGAACTGAAACTTTCAATTAATTAGTTCCCCTCAAACTTAATGGCGGATCGGAATACAACGCTTTATGCATTCTTGCGCAGGAACAGTAATATACCCCTCGCTCCACTGCGTCCCGCTACACCTAAAACTGGTTACTGCGACGCGACTTGTGCCTATATTCACATCCGCCATAAAGCTTGATTGGAACTATACACTACACTAAAGTTGAGACAGACTCGTCGTCGTCGTCGGCGCGCGGTACACATATGCGCGTGCACACAAATTTAGAAGCGTTATTACTGTGATCGATACTTTGGCGCTATTTAACATAAGCAGTTTAAATCTATTTGCATACAAACGTTTTTACAATGGCCTACGTGACGAGAGTACAGAAAATATTTTAAAGTGGATATCTTAAAATATTTAAGCCGATATTTCGTTATCTGAACATAACTGAGTAAACTGCTGGAATATTTTATCATATGAACAATTATTTATCTTTGTGCATAATTCAAGTGATGATGCCTACGGACGCCTAGTCGTAAAACGAAAATATAATTTTTTACGAGTATCTTGAACTCGCTTACGATTTCCGTTGGACATCAAAGGTTCGAGCATTATCTAATCTGTCAAGTTCGAACGATGTTAATCTTACGCAATATATTGTTTATTTTGTACGCATGTACTGTTATTATTATTATTTTTTGTTTATTATCAAACTATTGATTAAAAAAACTTTAGTGTAAGATAATGTGACAGAATATAATTGCAATTTTACGTAGATATCTTCCAAAAATTCATTGAAACAAAAAATATATCTAATTTTCGTTTGTAGAAGGCATAAATTTCAGAAATATAGCCGAATTACATTACCCCACGAAAACGATTTGATAGACATTTTCAATGTTAAAAGTTTTTCAAGTGATCAATAATAGAGTAAATAAATATGTCACTGGAATAGGTATGTTTGTACGTATACTTAGTATTCATAAATTTATTATTCTTATTTCCAAATGGTAATAAAGTATTAAACACAAATATCCCTGTCACATAAATTATTACTTTTAGGTATATGTTTTTCGTTTGTTTTTCATTAACGCGTAACCATTTTGCAATCATTGCACTGCATTGCAATCAATCATATAATTATCTGTCTGCATAATCTATAGAAAAACGCAATCAATTTTATCAGACTTTAATTGTCTATATACATGTGTTTTTATTAATTTATCACCTTATTTAATTTTAATTGTTACGACTACAAAAAAATCTTTTTTTTTTACAAAGAATATTAAGTAAACTGCATTTTTAAACAGCACATACCATGTCTATTTACTATCTGGTACCATAGTAAAAACAATAGTGTTCAGTATTTATTTAATAATTAATAACGCCTAATCGCGAGGGCGACAATTCTTTGTAACAGGGCCCATGCTACAGAGGCCAAATGGGTAGCTATTCATTCCCCGGATCACATGAGTAATTCCCGCATATCGACATGCCAGCAAAAGCTTCTTGACCGAGCAATACAATTGCATATATATAATATCTATCTCTTAGCGGAAACGATTTCGTAACACTAAAAGTCCGATTATGCTAAATAGAATTATCGGGAAATTCCATTGGGTGATTCTAAGGTTGAAGATTAGAAGCACCAAGCTGTACAACCCCTGACTTACTTCGTAGAATATTTAAAATATTTTCACTTACAATTTATACTCTACTACCAAAGGAATTTCCAATTTAAATACTAGCAACACTCCACAAAATGAGGTAGGTAAACGAAAGGCTTAAACGGCTGGATCCCAAGGCCGTCGAAAAAAAAATGACATTTCATAAACTTAGATATCATAATAATCAGAATGGAACGTCTCATACATCGGAACAATCGGAAACGTGATCGAAATGTCAGACTCGGTGATTAGACGGATCATGCGTCAATATCGTTATTTAAAACAAAAACAAACCTTTTGTTAAACTACCATAGAAGTAGGAATAATATAAAGCGAAATACGACAACAGAATGATACGAGTGTATCCCTAAAAATCTAGCGGTTTTAATACTCGTACACTATGTGAGTCACTTTCAACAGAATTGCCGCTAGAGCGACCAAAACGGGACGTCCATTATTCGCCCACAGAAGGTAAAGAACTCGAGAGGTCGCGGTCAGTTACATTATAACGCCTACATGCATGACGCGTAAACCTTATATTCTTTGCTAATTACAATGACACGAATAGTTATACGTATATGAAACTCTAGGTAGTTTCTTTCTTGCGTTCAATTTTATGGTTCCGTCCTAAAAATATATAGACGTAATAAAACTCCAGACTCCTTGTTACTGACAATCAATGAAGCACTGCAATGGCGGCTGTATATGTATATGTGAGTAGAACTTCATAGCATACTGGCGATCGGTAGACATACTACGGTATGATCGAGTGTGTTGAAGCTGACATTTAGATACATAGCAAGCTGACATACTAGGTTCTCTTCGCACTGCGGGTAATCACAGGCACGGTGCTTATTGACACAACAATCTAGGTGAACAACAGTCGTCCATCTCGTTTGCTAAAGATTATTGTGGCAATTATGAAAGATACAACGTATATATTACGATATTAGGTAAGTAATAGGACTATCCTCTATTATTAAATTGTTAAAAATTGTAAGTGTGACCAGAATTGGCGTTTCATTACTTTATAGTAGTTTTAGACGTTTGCCTTTTTTTGTAATCGAAATATCCAAACTTTAAGTAAAAATGTAATCTTGCATTTAAGCACGAGAAAGCGGTGAATATTTTTGCCGAAACTGTCATTCATGCATCTCTTTTAGAGCACTAATGGAGCATTTTAAACTGTACTTTACAGTAGATAATTATAACACTTCTACGCACTTCCGTGCGTCAAGTTTAACCTACTTGATAAAACATTTTTTTCTTAGGTTATGGGAGACGTATCATAATTTGAAAAGCAATGCATAAGTATTCCAAAAATTAAAAAGATTTTGATTGTGTAATTAAAGAAGAAATCCGTAGTACTCCTTAGTACTTAGGGAAATTCACAAAATTAAATTTTATTACCAACAAACTTGGTATGAGAAACACCGAGATGATTCTTCCGATGATTCCGAGGTGTTTACATGGTGTTTACGCAGATTACCATTGACAATTCATTTGCATTCATATAGATAATATTATTTTGTGTCAATTTTGTTTTGACCGTTAAAACAATCGTTCCTGATAGTCCTGATAGACAGATAGTCCCTGTCGTCAGGTTAACGACAGGGACTATCTATTTAATCACTACATATTATAAAATCTGTCTGTCTGTCTGAACGCGATAAACTCAAAAACTGCCAAACGGATTGGCATATGGTTGACATGGTATGGATGGATGGAGTGATTCAAGAGAAAGGTTCACGTGTATCACTTATAAATGTTTTGTGTAAATTATTTGAAATATGACAATTAATGTTGAAGAAAGCGGAAAAAAATCAAGCCGGCTGGGAGCTTTGATCAAAAACGCTGCCTAATCCCTTTGAGATATAACAAAATAATGTATGGAAGAATTGTTTCTCTTTTATAGGACTACAAAAAAGTACGCGATGGCATATATGTCTATCTTTTATGCATAGCTTACTATACCTGTTTTTGTGTTTGAAAAATGGGGTCATATGATGAGGTGATTGAAAAGCAATTTATACGGATACAGTATTAATCCTTATCAAATTAAATACTTTATTTACCTTCAGCATTTCATGCAGAATATGATTGCCTTTTACACCATACAATTTAAATTAATATTTTCGGAGCTATTGCGGAATATAGCGCGACAGCGGCCGGGGTCCCACGCCGCCCGATGCGACACGCGTGACGTAAAATGGTAGAAGTTATCAATGTTGTACACAAAGATATATCGTTTGTTATTTTTATGTATTGATTTCTTTACTTTTCCAAATATTTACAGAACTGGAAATAAAATACTTTAAAAATACTTCAAGTAGGATGAACTTATCTTACATTTAAATCTAATTAAATCCAATCCACATGTTCCGCGCAACAAGCTGATATGACACTATGACAGAAAAAAACACTATGGCTTATTACACTCTGGTACTCATGCGAAGTCGGGGTGGTTCGCTAGTATGAGTATAAAGTATGTATATGCTTAAGGTTCAAACCAGTATTTAAAGTTTTCTGTTACGAATAGATCATTCGACCACTAGTTGGCACTAAACATTGTTTTGGGTAATGCAAAGTCAAATGAAAGGCATGACAGTATAGTAATAATTAAAATAACATATCATTATTTTAATGGCTATGTTAAGAACAGATTATATAAATAGATAGATATACAGATAACTCATGATTAAAACACTACACATGTTATAAATTCGAGTGTCACATCAGTTTGGCTACTTTTTCATGTAGCATGTCACGTAGGTCAATTGTATCTCCACGCGTTGGTATTAGGTGACCCTCCAATTTAAGTGGCCCATCTTGCGTCGTATTCTGAAATGAAGTTTCGTAGAATTAATGTCATTATTATCATTAAATGATTTATTAAGGTTAGTATTTATTTAAAAAAATCCATATTAATTTCCACCCCCTTTTGATCTCCCTAGAGTGTGAACTGTAAAATACTGTGACATCTATCTGTAATAAATAGCACGTCGACATGTCATCGAACTTACTCAAAAAATTCCAATGGCTATTCAATAAAACAGAAAAATCCACAGAAAGAAATACATTCGGATAACATTTGGATTAGACACCGCGGCGCGAACATTTCATTCCCATGCTAGCTAGAAGCTAAAAGACGGCTTTTTATTATTTTACTGACGTTGGCGCCGGCACCTAGACATTCGCACGCACGTGCGAGAAAATTCTCACCTCCGACTAATACGTACCTTCGGTAATTCTCACGCTAAAATAGCGAGGAATTATTAAATAAATTTATTCGAGAAGTGGAATGTTCGTGATGTGTGAATCGGTGGAGGGGAGTAAGGGTATAAAAGCGATGATGAGAAGTTAAACGGGACAGTTTTTGTGAATACGTCAAGTGCGATTAACTGCGAAGTGTGGAGTGAGATAATGGTACAATTTGTGTTCGATATTATTTGTTCTTTAGTTAATTTGTGATTTCGTCTTATATTAAAGTAAAGTTAAATAAAATTAGAGTTTTAGTGCATCCCCGATATCCGAACTAGTAGCCCGTAACAATACTTTTTTTTGTTAAATTTTTTTAACTGCCAGACAAGGGACTTCACTTGCGCGTTTATATTCCATCAGTCAATCGATCAGAATTTTTTTTATCTGGAGCCGACGTTACGCATTCGTAATTATATTCTATTTTTAACAAAACACATCCAAATTTTATGCAATTAATAAAAAAAACAATTGTTAACTTCTCGATGGTTTACATCATTACTTTCTTCATGTACCATGAATTCACTTTCTGGTTCAGTAACTTTTGTTAACGAGTACAAAAGAGCAAGTTACTCCGCCGTTACGTGACTCGACGACCGCTTAGAGTAGTGTGTAGCGACCTTGCCTACGAAGCTGGAGGCTCCGGGTTCAAATCCCAGGTCGGGTCAGTATTTATATGGTGAATATTGATACTGGTACCGAGTCTTGGTTGTTATATGTATGTGGTGTCTTCGCTTGGCACCCAAAACACAAACTAATATTTAGTTTGGGGCCTTGACGTTGTTGTGATGTATACATTATTATTATTACTATTATTATTATTACTCCACTGAAAAAAAAAATAACAGCGATCCTGTAGAAACGCCTTAAGAAGTTTTAGCTTTTATGTTTATGTTTATTATAACATTTATCAATTCTTTATCAGTTGTAACTCAACCACCAGGCTATTTGTCATTTAGATTTGCATAGTAAATAAATTGTTATATATACACCGATTGCGAAATGTGCATCGTAAGAACCTCATTTAAAATAATTTTCATGTAATAGGTTAGAGGATTAAACCGTCGTTCGATATATTAAAAAAATAAATTTTAAAAAATTGTTTATTTAATCGAAATAATTACCTAATATTCTCTAAGACTCTGTCCAGCACCAAATTTTTTTCCATGGACAAATTGTTGAAGGAATAATGATCAATAGCTGCTAAACCTGGGAAGTCTGAGAGTGACGGATATTTCTAAATGTAATTCCTGTAGCATTCAAACGGTTCTTTGTGCAGTATAAGTACAGACTGGTCTTATGTTATCGTGAAGCGTAATGATAGCGACGATCGGTTGACCCTGAGGGTTGACCAGTCTTCGCTATTCTACCAGTTTGACCATCATTGCCCGAAGTTCTTGACTATAGACCTTTCAAAATGATGGTTTTTTCTTAATATGAGCTTATTTATCGTAGGATTCTCACTTCAATTCTGAAATGGCAAACAAAGAACGAGGAATAAAGTACGAAATATAAGAGAGAACGAAAAGAATTGAATCTCCTCCTAACCCTTTTAAAAGTGATTACGTTTAATTATATAAATAAATGTTTTAGTGTATATTATGTCACTGTGTCATTGCAACGTGATTTTACTACTGTTTTCGTTACTGTAAAAATCTTTGATGCAATGTTTGTCGCTACATATTATGTGTAATTGCTTACTTGGATCCCGCGATACAGGCTGATCTTTTTTTAATTAAGTAAATTAAGTTAATACATTCTGTTTATCCTTGTAATAAATGTAATAAAAGGGTAGAAATAAGCAAGTAGGAAAACTTATTGTAATCTCTTTCTGATAAATAAACTTTTTTGTATTTTTTGGTATTTTTGCAGGTATATTGTATGTAGTCCACTCGGGTGAAACCGCGGGCGGTCGCTAGTGATTATTATGATTTTAATATTATATATTGATACTAAGCCTATGATATATAATACGAAATTATAGGTATATATACGAGGGCATGTCTTTGTACAGCGAATAAAAACGCGGCCGGTTTTGATATCAAAGTACGCAAAGTGAAAATTTTATCTCACACACACGTGTACCCTAAAACATCCATTGAAACGCCTATAAATACAGTCGGAGTGCGGTTTATTTACGGTACAGACGGAAGCGCCAGACGGGCGGCCTCGTGGCGTTATTCCAGGAATGAGGGAATCAACTGCAATATTTACGATACGGCAGCTGCAAATTAACACGTCCAAATGATAATGTTAAGCAAATATTGCGCGTCCTCCTTTGATAATTTGCGAATACGTATATATATGTTTAAATTATTTAGGCACCAAAAATTAGGAGAAATACTCTATCTAAATTAGAAACAAAAATGACTATTCTACGGGACGTGTCTCGAAATTTTAGTTTTGTGAAAGCGTTTTGGGGACATAACTAGTACTTGAAATTAATCGTATTTGCAGTTTAAACTGTGTTCGTAATTCGAGAAGATTTTTATTTACTTCTTAACTTTATAATAATTTTATCCGAAATATTTGTTACTAAAAGCTTCATTTGCAGATCGCATTGGTTATTAGATTAATTGGAGCCTGCTGACTTAATGGACTGTATCAATTGGATTCGAAAAACTTGGAATTAACTATACTGTCGTATTACAACCATACAGAAAAAAAACTATCATATTATATATTCTCTCAACATAAGTAATTATATTGTTGCAAAAAAATATTATATATGTATACAGGTGAGATTTTAGTAACCAGCCTAAAAATTTTTATATGTTAGGTATCACCAATAGACCTCATTACGTAAATAAAACGTAAAATAGGTCAAATATTCATAATCAATAATTATATCCTAAATATTTTTTAACAAAATTTGGCTACCTCATACTTACATAGAGAGAAAGGGCGAGGTATGGGGCATGTGGGCGAGGCGCGTGCACGTGCACTGGCGCCCTCGTGAATGGTGACTAGTATATTGGTAGTTTTGGAAAAGGTTTACGTAGTCGTAACTGAATATCTTCCTATTGAACGATACTAAAAAGGAACAAAACGGACCACGGATTTTTATCAAAGGTCATTATATTAAAATTGAATTGTATGAGGGAATATTCTTTTCGATATTATGAAACAATATTTTCTTGTATCAAGAAATACTTTTTTTTTGCACAAAGACATAAACATTGCCGACTTTCACTGTAACAGTAAAATATTTTGAAGTTTCCAAATAATAAATGAAGCTTTACGCAAGCTCGCATTTCGTTAATTAAGGCTGCACCGTAACATCGTGTCGTCGGTATTTTTAAACTGGGAAAAAAATTCGCTACTTATTTTCAATTTACCAATCCAAGCTTTTACACCGGTCACTGTTTTCGAAGAATCTCTTTAACAGAGTTTCTTCGAAAGCAGTGAAAACAGTATTTTAGTAGACGCCGGAGGAAACATTACAGCAATAAAACGTCACGTTGCGTTGGATGAAAATCTAAGTGTCTGCAACCAAAGAATACATCAATAAATCCATGTAATATACGTATATTTTATAAAACATTTTTAAGAATATCTCACTGGCTATAGAAAATACACTGTTTTACATACATATATAAAGTAACATAACTTTGCCCACATCCTCATCAATGCTATCTACCTACAATATCTGTACTATATAAAAATGAAAACCTAGTAATAGTCTAAGGGCATACTTTAAAGAAAGTAACATTGACGACCGCTTAGCCTAGTGGGTAGCGACCCTGCCTGCGAAGCTGGAGGTCCCGGGTTCGAATCCCAGGTCGGGTCAGTATTTATATGATGAATATCGATACTGGTACCGGGTCATGGTTGTTATGTGTGTGGTGCTTCGCTTGGTACCCAAAACACAAGCTAATGCTTAGTTTGGGGCCTAGACGTTGTTGTCATGTATACGTTATTGTTATTATTGTTATATTCTTACGGTCTCTTATACATTTATGTAAATATTATTTATGTACTACATAAAAACTTAACGCTTTTCGCTCAGATTTTTTCTAATGTCGGTGCCAGAGATGTGTGCAAATGTTTATATAGTCATAGTTTGGTACTCTTCTGATACTTGTGTGAGAAGAGTGCCACGTGAGTGCCACGCTATGACTTTCCAAATATTTGCACACATGTCTAGCACCGGCGTAACGTCCACGGTGGCGCAACCTAAATCTTCTATCTACATATAATGAAATCGAAGATTTTCCGTATCTGTACAATAACGGTTTTTGCAAAAAAAATTATACTGGGAGACGAGAGAAATAAGTAAAAACGTAAAAAAACCATTTTTAAAATTATTGTGTGTTTGTCGGTGTTGTTTGTTCGTTTATACAGGCATCACATAAACTTCACTCATATGATTCAAAACCTAGTGACTGTAAAATATGAAACTTTATTTTGAGTAATATTTTGTGTTTATTTTATCAAAATCGACTCACAGAATCAAAAGATATTAAAAGCACCAAAACAATCGTGTGAATTGTTTAATAATTAATGAACAGACAGACAAAGTCATAACAAGTCAAAGACAACAGAGACAGTTTTAAAGTTCGCACATATGAAGTCGCGGGCATACATAGTTATTAATTCCCAGGTTCAGACTTTCAAAGGTTAATTATACTTTCATAGAAAATTGTATCCATTTTCATAATAAAATTCCAAAAGAAATGTATGACTTCAATTATAATCAATTTATAAAATGTATTAAAGTGCAAGCCCATGAAGAAAGCTTACTATTGTATTAACCAATATTTAAATAATGAGTTTGCGTGGACACCATTGTAATAATTTTAAGCATTTAAAATGAAAAATAAAGAAGGAAAAAAATATACATCTAAATAAAATAAACGAGGTGGACTTTCCAATCGATTTTTCTCCTTCTGGCTTTCCCAAATACTGTGAAGTGACATTTCTGACTCTATTAAAACCAAACGCTGCTGGCAAATTTATTTACTCCATGATAATAACACTGTATCTTTTTCTCGAAAAAAATTAGCGCGTTATGTTTTCAGATTGGACGATACTAAATTCATAAGTTGAGCTATCTTAAAGCAAACTAATAAACTAAACTATCTTGAAGTAACTGAGTTAGAATTTGCTAGACTATATAGATAATATTTTTTCCGATATGATATCGAAAAACATATCGTATCTTTTAAAATGTATCGAAAAAAAAATTATATAATTTACTATGCTACTGTCCTGATAAAATATATCTTTAGGATTTAGTACCAAACAAAAAAAAACCTGTCGAATACGTACCGTATCACGCATAAGATAAAATTTCGTAGTCATACCAACAGCTAAAACTTATCATAAAATAAAATTGAGTTAAACTATATATTAATTTGATCTATTATAACTCGTGAACTAGTTGACCCTAGTGTTATAATTTTCTTAATAAGTTCCTACTATGTATTTACCTACCTATTATTATTATTATTATGTACTTTTTAATTTTTTGTGACAATGGTTCACGAGTTAAAGACCAAAGGACTGCTCCGGTACTAAGCACTTGGCCTCTCAATATAATAATGTTTTAGTAACAATACAAATAATTGTAAAAACATACTATATTGTTGAGAAAAATTCGTAAACATGACGTACTTAAAAATACATGACTTATGTTACCTACAGTTACCTATAATAAATTAGAATTATTTAACCTACTGCTAATTTATAACAAAACCATTGGCTGTTAATGGACACATTATAAGTAAAAAGACATAATTCATCAGGTAAACGCGCGGATTGTCTATTCTATTCCATGAGCCCTTTTTATACCCCACTGCAGGTGCTTAGGCCTCCCCTCAAAATGAGGCTTGGAGCTTAAAACAATCACGCTGCTCCAATGCGGGTTAGCGTATTGTAACGACCGCCATCTATTGACATCGACCGGTACCGACTGCTTAATGTGCTCTCCGAGGCACGGAGTCAGTGATAGTTAATGTACTTAAGTCAGAAAAAAGTCATTGGTACACGCCCAGATTCGAACCACGGCCACATGGCCTTATAGATTTGTAACAGGTTCGCTGCGTTCGGGCTATCACGACACTATCTATCACTACACTTCTTTGAAATACACGAATTTAAAAAGTAGAAAAAAAATTAAAACATGCTACTGTCCACACGGTCGACGGTCCTTGAATCCAACGCAATGTCGTCCAAGAATAGAATGCACGTCTTCACTTCGTTCAGGTTTTGAGTTTTTGCCAGCGACAATAGCCGATACAATGCGAGACGTAAATTCTTCTATAACTACATACAACGAATTGAAAAACACACTCGAGTTTATTTTCAGCGTTACTTTAACGAAATTAGAACGTCTCTATGCTTTATCCGCTTACGACTCAACAACCAACCGTACAAGCGCTATTGATGCAATTCCGGCGTTACGGCCGTAACTGGTAAACTAGAAAAACTATCTAAAGAAAAGGCAAAACGTGAGAATTTGGTAGGTAACGCTGGTTGGTAAGTAAAAATTAAATACTTTTAAAGAGTATTATAAAAACATCCCAAAAACAAATATATTTTATGAATATTAGATACAAATAAATGTGTGACATTAAAAACCCTATGGCTTTTTTAAGCCTAAATGCAGTTCTCTATTACATGAAGTTTCGTTATTTTGCTAAAATGTTTGTTACATTATCCAGTATTGTATTATTATTTTAATTTAATTATTGAAGAAAAACTTCTTCAGGCGCGACTTGAAGAGTTTTTTTTTTTTTGTAGTAATTAACGCTTCTCAAACAGATCACAGAAGTAATAATTGTCTTGTAAATATATATAATTAGTTTACTATAATAGTTACTGTTTACATTTTATATTTATGTATATACAAAAACAAAACTTTGTCTATATATACTATCTTAAACATAATTAACAGCGCAGTACCGAAAGCGGTAACAGCATTCTCGCGCTGAATGGCTAGGCTGATCCTCTGAACAAAATATTCTTTGCTCGGAGGCGAGGGTCACCCGACACTAATCGAAGCCTTGCGCCAATCTCACGCGAGAACACATTTTTATATATTTATACTAGGATATTTTTTGAGTAATTTATACATCGATATTGCCAATCGTGAGTCGTGATAGCTCAAAGCGCAACGAACCTGTCTCAAATTTATAAGGCCCCATAGGGCCATGGTTCGAATCCGGGCGTGTACCAATAAGTTTTTCTGACTTAAGTACATAACTATCACTGACTCCGTGCTTCGGAGGGCACGTTAAGCAGTCGGTCCTGGACGCTGTCAATAGATGGGGTTCGTTACAGTCCCCAACCCGCAGTGGAGCAGCGTGGTGGATTTAAGCTCCAAGCCCCCCTCCTCACCCTGGGGGAGGCCTAAGCCTCTGCAGTGGGGTAAAAATGGGCTGATGAAGTGAAGAAGTGATTGCTAATGATGCTGCCGGGCTATTTTTTCTTTTCAGTATAAAACTTTTAATATATAACTTAAAACTAAAAGTACTATACGACTTAGATAATAAAATTGATAAGAAGCTTGCATGTGTTTAATTCGTAATACATAAATTCTTTCGATGTTGTCACAATCGATAACTATTTCATGACTTTTTTATTACATGCCATGATAACTAAAGAACAAAACCACTGTGCGACCACTGAACTAAATACTAGTAGAAAAGACAGCGTGAACAAAATCTGTGCGCGCGGCACTATCACCTTGTTTCTATATGGTTTCTACCACATTGATTTTTCTACCAAGTATAATAAACTGTATTATACATGTCTTATGCGTGTTATGCTTGGTTCATTTCCACTAGAATACATAGAATAGCAAGTATTATACAAGTATTTAGTAAGTATGATACATGTCGTGACATTACTTGTAGTTAAAACAAGTATGGCGGCAAGTATGGCGACAACGGTAGAAAATAAAGTAGATATAAAAATTAGTTGTGGATGGTTTTAATTTTATTTTGTTTAATTATCGACGATAAATTATGCCACTATCTTTTTTCTTCGCTGTTGATTGATTTTTATACGTTTTTAACACCCACGACGGCATTTTTGAATTGTTGTTTAATCACGTCCTTAGCACGCGGTCGCGATAAGCATAGGCGAGTGACTGAATGAGTTGTTGCCCATCGGCTACAACGCTTGGCGCAAAGATTTGGTTTGCGGCGTCGATTTTACTAAAATATGGTTCAGTACAGTGTGTGCGACTTATTCGTACAAACACAAACACTAATATTTATCATCATCAGCCCGTGTCTCTCCACTGCAGGATATAGGCCTCTCCCGAGGCTCGCCACCACACACGGTCCTCCGCCTTTCGCATCCAACTACCCCCGGTATGGCGCTTCAGGTCATCTGTCCACCTGGCCGGGGGGCGTCCAACGCTTCGCTTTCCGGTACGTGGCCTCCATTCGAAAACACTAATATTATTTATTAGAAAACAAAGAGGAGGTAATACGTAAAACAGAGGCGGTGAGCCGGTTTTCGTACGCTTGCAGTTGTGAATTCATTTAGAAATCATTGAACAAAGACAAAAGATATTTCATATGTTAGCTCAGGTAAAATTAACGGAAAATTTAATAATAGACGACAACTAGTAGGTACACACTCATGAAAATTGAGAATAAAGATCCGATGAGCCCCTAAATAAAAAAATTTTAACACTATGTTTAGGGATTAAATAACGGCGACATTTTTGAATACTCTTTTGGATTAGATTAATTAAGGTATCGTTTTCTAATGTAGTGGTTAAAAAGTAGTTACAAATACAAATAATTTCATATAATAATATAGAAAGATTAAAATGTAGTTAGCAATGACCTCGATGTACCCATGCCCCGAAAGTATCCGTTATCGGGCACGATAAGATATAGGCGGAACAAAGAACGACGATGATACGTCTTAACTTACGCATCTTATCTACATCTGAGGGGAATGAATGTTTGTAGAGGCTCGCCAACTCGAAAATTAAGTGCAGTTAGTTTTTGTAATGTCGATGTAAATATATTAAATCGTTGTCTAGCCCCCTTCCTGTGTATAAGATTTGTGACGGGACTGTTGTATCTACTACTACAAATCTAGCAGAACTTTATGGCCGATCTAAACATAGCGTCGTAGTAGCAAATAGGTGTTATACCATACCATCAGCTCTTTAATTCACCACTACAAGGGCTTAAGCCTCCCCTCTCAATGAGGGGACTTGGAGCTTGATCCACCGGGCCGCTCCGATGCGGGTTGGTGGATTTTAGCGACTGCCATCTATTGATGTCAATAGGTGTCCATGGGGGTAATAAACCACTGCAAACTCGCATTCGCCTCGTGTTCAAAGCGGACATATAGATTTGCTCAATCTACACTTACCATGGTTTGAGTAGGCAAGTAGAGAAGGTATAGAAGATATTGGTATGTCAAATGGAATCTTGATGTCGGAATCGTTTGCGGCGTCATAATGGACAACTTATTCTAAGTCTGGTTACTTCACAGGTGCATGCTTTAGATCAAGGCTAGAAGAGAGTATTTTTTTTCCAAATCGTACTTAAACAGGATGTTTTTTGCTTATTCGTAGAACAAACAACCGTTTGTTCTACGAATAAGCAAAAAACATCCTGTTTAAGTACGATTTGGAAAAAAACAACTCAAATCAACCCAATTTTTATTCGGATCCAGAGGATCTCGAGCTCACACAATCGTAACCACATTCAAACGTTCTTTCCTAGAGTATAATACCAACACTTTGCCATCATCGCTATTTCTAATCAACTCTTCAGACCTGCAAAAGATTCATACTCTGAAACTTCTTTTCTTTTTAATGTCATTCAGGCACAAAACATCGAATCTTCCTTCGACCATCATCTTGTAGACATCATCAATTTTAGTATTCATTTCTCCGCACGCATTCAAAGGGAATTAAGCGTGTCGTTCACGATGCGGGAATCTGCTCTCTTCCCTCGCTCCGTACCGATACAGTTAAACTTCCTGGAATACCCTGAGGAGGGATCCTCTGGCGTCTACAATGCACTCCTGAAATATTGTTATTTTAAACCCCGCGAATGTGTTTGAAAAGTTTGCTGTCGAAGTTTTCCTGCCTCAGACAATTATTTGTTACCATTTAAAAGAGAAAAGATATTTAGGAAAAAAATATTTAAGATATTATACACTTAGGTATTGTACACTTAGGTAGTAAAATATTATACAATTAGGTGATGTCGTGATAGCCCAGAGCGCAACGAGCCTGTCTCAAATTTATAAGGCCCCATCGGGCCATGGTTCGAATCCGGGCGTGTACTAATGAGTTTTTCTGGCTTAAGTACACATTATCACTGACACCGTGCTTCGGAGGGCACGTTAAGCAGTCGGTCCCGGACGCTGTCAGTAGATGGCGGTCGTTACAGTTCCCAACCCGCAGTGGAGCAGCGTGGTGGACTTAAGCTCCAAGCCCCCCTCCTCACCCTGGGGGAGGCCTAAGCCCCTGCAGTGGGGTAAAAATGGGCTGATGTTGATGATGATGATGACACTTAGGTAATGGTAACAAAGGATTGTTTAACCACAACTATGTCTCAGCATTGAAAGCTTGCGGATAAAATGTTTTTGACATACAGAAGTCCTTGTCCGACTACGGAACCCTGATTTTTTTTTATCTTATAATAAACATGTGTTAATAATGCGTATAAACCAAACTGTGGACGCATATCTCTAAAATGCAAATGTTTTAACGATCAATTGAGCAAAAACTTGGCGTTTGAAATATTTGTTTTTAAAATTATTATTTGAATTTTAACCATGAGCGTTCGTGTCGACTACGGAACTCTTTACTGTGCGTGGTAGGTACGAGATGCACTCAGTTAGTTTTTTTTTTTTACATGAATTGCTACATCATTCAGTCTAGTTCAGATTTTTCTTCTATAAAAAACCCCCGACACAAAAAAACTAACTTTTAAAAAGTTTGAAATAATACAAGTTCGTTCATTGCCTAATGATTTTTGATCCTTAAAAGCGTTGGGGACCGCTAATTATCAGGTATTTTAAGTTTACTTAGAGGTCCCCGACGCTTTTAAGGATAAAAAATCATTAGGCAATGAACGAACTTGTATTATTTCAAACTTTTTAAAGTTAGTTTTTTTTGTGTCGGGGGTTTTTAAATTTTTAACTGAATTTTTATTTCAAAATTTTTAAACCTTTATTTAGTTAAACTAATTCATACATAAGCAGACAAAAAATGTTTTTCAAGTTTTTAGTTTTCATTTCGTTAGTTAATATTCCTCATTCCCTTTCAATATAGTGAACGTTATGCTACTAGTCAAGCCCTTTCATTTGCTACCCATATTGAGGGATTTGTGAAAAAAAAGTAATTCCCATTTTCTAGTGGCGGCCATCTTGGATTTGAAATTTGTCATAGTGTATAGTATTCTACTAGTGAAGTCCTTTCATCTGATACCCATATTCATGAAGTAGTGAAAAAAATATGTAATTCGTAATTTCGTGGTGGCGGCCATTTTGGATTTGAAATTTGTCAGAGTGTATAGTGTTCTACTAGTCAAGTCCTTTCAATTGATACCCATATTGATAGAGTAGTGAAAAACCATAAAGGTATATATCTATGTGAAAAACTTTAATTCGCCATTTTGTGTTGGCGGCCATCTTGGATTTGAAATAAGTCATAGTTTATAGTATTCTACTAGTCAAGTCCTTTCATCCTGATACCCATGTTCATGGAATAGTGAAAGAAAATATGTAATTCGTAATTTCGTAGTGGCGGCCATCTTTGATTTGTAATTTGTCATAGTGAATAGTATTCTACAAGTCAAGTCCTTTCATCTGATACCCATGTTGATGGAGTAGTGACAGAAAATATGTAATTCGCCATTTCGTGGTGGCGGCCATCTTGGATTTGAAGTTTGTCATAGCGTATAGTATTCTACTAGTCAAGCCCTTTCACTTGATACCCATATTGATGGTGTAGTGAAAAATATGATATCCCCCATTTTGTGACGGCGGCCATCTTGGACTGATTTTCATCAAACATAGTTACTTCCTTAGATTCCTGTTTAACACAATGTTTGCAGTCTTCCGAACACGGTCTTCGTGAGAGTGCGTCGGCATTCCCATGCGTCTTTAAGAACACTTCCGACTGATTCACCTTTCATACAAAAAATCCGCAACCAAATCGGTTCATCCGTTTGGGAGCAACGATTCCACGGACAGATACACAGATACACACGTCAAACTTATAACACCCCTCTTTTTTCGTCGGGGTTTAAAAATACGTTTCACTGCCAAGGGAATCATATATGAAGGAACAAGAATAAAATACAATATTGTTGGCAATATGAGTCAGAACTTTAGTAATTTTTCGTAAAAGTATTGTAAGTTTCAGATTTTGTTTAAATTCTGTTTTCGCTTAAATAACTAAAACTAAAATAACTTTCAAGGTCGAGATCGCGCAAAATAAAAGATAAATATTGGAAAATATCGAAGGAAATCTTCGGCAGTAAAACCAACTTTAACGTAGATAAATTAATAAACCTTAATACTTTTATCATGCAATTATATATCATACTAATCAATATTTTATCAGTGAAATATTTTAAAGAAATAAAAATAAAGTTAATTTTTTATTCGCCTACAAAATCACGAAATAATACATTATGTTCCTCTTTCGTTGAAACACGCGTCTCAGAGTCACAAATCATTTTTGTTTAAAACAGCCTGCATCCATAAGGCGCGGACGTCAGCAACGTGCAATTATAACATACACGAAACACATCTGCTAGCTGCCACCGTAATCACGATACAGTCAGCAAATTAATACAGCGTTTGCAATTCTTCTACTGTCGTCAACAATGCCACACGCCGTGTCTGTTTGTAAAGTGTTGTGTATACTTTGAAAAAAAAAAAAAAAACTATTACTAATGGTGTCGTAACAATTGAAGGGGTAAGTGGACAAAGGTGTTAACTAACAAAAAGTTCAAAATGAGTTATGAGTGTTTTTATGTTGCTCGTACCACATTTGCAAGCCTGAAATGTATGCATGTTTGTCAATTAATACCTTTGCTATAGGTCTTCATTTTTGACACAAATCAAAATTTGCGCAGTCGATTTATGATCATTTAAAATCTAATTCCATGTAAAAAGTCGATTTATTTTGTTTTCGCAGATAACACCTTTGTCCACTCACCCCTTCATTATTATATAAGACCAACTACTTTTACGCCTTAGGGCCTCATAATGAGAACAGTAAATAAATACGCAAATCAAGCCTCATTATAATTTAGTATGTTCCCATTCAATTCCATCAGCCTTTTTTATACCCCACTGCAGGGGCTTAGGCCTCTCCTTAAGATGAGGGGGCTTGGCACTTAAATCTACCACGCTGCTCCAATGTGGGTTGGCGGGTTGTAACGACCGCCATCTATTGACAACAACCAGGACCGACTGCTTAACATGCTCTCAGAGGCACGGAGTCAGTGATAGTTAATGTACTTAAATAAAAAAAAACTCATTGGTACACGCCCAGATTCGAACCACGGCCACATGACCTTGTAGATTTGAAGCAGATTCGCTGCGTTCGGGCTATCAGAACACTATTTTATTTTTTTCACTATGTAATATACAGGATGAGATTTTAATGATCAGCCAAATTTTAATATAATGACCATTGATAAAAATCAGTTGACCGTCTTGTTCATTTTTAGTATCGTTCAATTTAGTTAAGACTACGTAAACCTTTCCCAAAACTACCAATATACTAGTCACCGTTCACGAGGGTGCCAGTGCACGTACACGCGCCCTGACCACATGACCCATGCCTCGCCCTTTCGCTTTATGTAAGTAAAAGGTAGCCAAATTTTGTTAAAAAATATTTAGGATATAATTATTGATTATGAGTATTTGACCTATATTTTTATTTACGTAATGAGGTATATTGGTGATACCTAACATCTAGAAAAGTTTTGGCTGGTGACTAAAATCTCATCCTCTTTAGTTAATTATTATTAGTTATAACACGAAATAACTGGTCAAAGAAACGGTTCCTCTTCTTCTATCTGCTTTTACCCGTATTTCCACGAAGTTCGTTGGCTCGTACGTCATCGCGTATATGGAAACCCTTCCAGTATTCAGAACCCCAGTACTTCTGAGCTGCGGGAGGTTTTGTGCGATTGAACAAGTAGTTTGATGAATTAAATGCTATCCAGCTTTCAGTTCTGTAATGCGGGAGACTTTACAAACGCAATACTAGGCTTATGGATTTAAATTCCTGCCGCTTCTCAGACTAAAATTTGGTTTATAGATTTGACAGAATACGCTCTATAAGGACTTCTATGTGAACGAGTGAAGGTTAAAGAAAGGAAGGTTATCATACTATTGAAAATAAAAATAATTTGAATTACAAAGTGATAATGATAAGATAATGTAATTAAAAAACTTACGACAATGTAATCATAAAATTTAACATTCAATAAGTTAATATAAAAGAAATGAGGAAGTAAAAATGTTTTCTTGCAAATTGTTTTCGTGACAAATTGGTAACGGAAATAATTTAAATTAAAATAAACAACAGAGTGATGCGCATGATATCGCTCTGTCTCAGTACGTGCCGCTTGCGATCTGAGATCTGGGAGCATAGCACAGAAATCCCTCTCGCGCTTCAGCTCGCACCTAAGTAATTTTATGTATCTGAGTAGAGGAAGCGTTTTAATTATAAAGTCTTGAAATACTACAGCGAAAACCATACCCGAATTTAGATCGTTCGCAACGCTAAGTAGCGGAATGGTTTAAGGTAACTTTCTGTGAAATAATGCTAGTAAACCCTCCCGCAGTTCAGAACTACAGGGATTCTGAATACTAAAAGGATTTCCATACACGCTACGTCGTCGTAGGACAAAAGGGGATCAGGAAGCACGCCCACAATCGGCTTAGCCACTTCCCGCCTTCCCAACAGACATTGAGTGAACGTGGCTGCTCACGGCGGAAAGAGGTATTCAGAAGCCTGAACATTTTGTTTTATTAAACTTTAACCATTGAAGGAGCATCGTGAACAAAAGTTTTGCTCAAAGTACAATAAATCATGAAGTTATATTAAAGGTTAAAGTTATTCATAAGTTTTAATAAAGTTAGGATTAACTTTTGTAACTTTGGCGGACTTAAAACTTCTATTTTGTAGTATGATATGATAAGACGGCTCCTGATTACAAATGATGACGGAATGAAGTGACGCCTGAAACAAATACAATTTTATAATACAAAAGAAATAACACGCTTACGTATATTTCATATTTCATTTATTTTTAAAATTTGTGGTGCGCCCATAACAGTAGGTCCTAAGATTGTTAAAATTTTCACCAGTCAAGGAAAATTAACAAATGACAAAAGAGAAAATGCTGATATCGCAAGAAGGTTGACAATTATTGCCATCGGCCAACTTGCTGTGACGATTGTCCCTATCCAGTATTATAACTGAAACCCCCAAGAATATTATTAAATTGTTACCTCAGGAAAAGAAAATACCACAAAGTGTTATGAAATACAAATAGTAAATACATTAAAAACGAAGAAGGTATCTTATTCGAGATAGAGTTACATAAATGCGTTTTTTTTTTCAATTTTGAGGTCACGTCTTACGATGCCCAAGAACAAGCACCTTTAAAAATATTCAGTCTCTTAGAATAACATTTTTTATTAGGATTAAGTAATTAAATCATAATCGGTTGCCACCGTTAGATGGCAGTCGTTCTGTATTGGAGCAGCATGCATGGTGGATTAAGCTCCAAGCACCCTCATCCGCGGGAGGCCTTAGCCCCTGAAGTGGGGCACAATGGGCTGATATGATATATTTGAAATGACAAACATCATAATGTAACTCATTACGTAACTTCCAAACGTATTTGGCGTAATATAAGTGAACGGTTCGGAATTCTCGCTACCGAACGTCAAACAGGCACCTACCAATATTGTTATTAAAAGCGAGAAATTGGACCTTGTGGATTCTACTGT
The DNA here is from genome assembly GCA_949709985.1 of Luffia ferchaultella. NCBI lineage: Eukaryota > Metazoa > Arthropoda > Insecta > Lepidoptera > Psychidae > Luffia > Luffia ferchaultella. The sequence continues at coordinate 14,703,425 of OX453251.1, read as the reverse complement.
ATTCTTAGGAATCACATTGGACGCGAAATTGCAATGGGATCCTCATATCACTAACTTGGCGAGAAGGCTCGGTTCTGCAGCTTACGCTGTAAAAAGGATTCGTTTCCTTTCGGACATAGAAACCGCGAGGTTGGTGTATTTCAGTGGTTTCCATAGTTTAATGACTTATGGCATTCTGCTGTGGGGACACGCTGCTAATGTTAATACAATCTTCGTGTTACAGAAGCGAGCTGTTCGAGCAATTTATAAACTGGGATCTAAAGTATCACTTAGAGAAAAGTTTAAGGAAATTAATTTAATGACATTGCCATCTCAATACATATTTGAAAACATTATGTACATAAAAAAAATATTACATTATTTAAAAAAAATAGTTATCAACATAATGTTAATACAAGAAACAAAGATAAACTTGCTAATCATGTCAGCCGCCTCAATAAAATCACGAAATCTTTTAAAGGGCAATGTATACGCTTTTACAATAAGATCCCAGCTGACATTCAAGATCTACCCCTTAATAAGTTTAAAACTACAATAAAACGAAAGCTTTATGCAAAAGCTTATTATAAAGTATCAGATTACATATATGATAAAAATCCATGGGTGTAAGCCGCTCGCCTATCAGTTTGTTTCAATAATATTATTCTTTAAGCACTTATTGTTAATTTTTTTTTTTATTTATTATTTTGTTAAAAAGAGCGTCCCTCAGTTTCTTGCGTATTCTTCTGAGAGGTACCAGTATTTTTGAATGCGCCTTTGTGGTGACGTTTTTCCACAAAGTAATAAAATTCACTCTTAAGACGTATTTCAAGATTATGTTACATAACTACGAAATAAAGATATTTTGATTTGATTTGATTTGATTTGATTTGATTTGAATAATATCGCCTGAAATAAAAAATTAGGAAGATTAAATATAAAATTCAAAAATATATGTATATATATATATATATATATATATATAAATATCCAAAAAAATCAAAATATCTATAGATGAGATATATCAAAAAATATTCTTTAAGGAATTCATTTAAATAACACAATAAAATCACGTAATATCGGGTTTCGAAACGTTTCGTTGTTACAAGACAAGCCTTACGCACATCGTGAAGAAAAATGCTGTGGTAATTTTAAAGTAAATAACTTGTTTGAAGAGTACTTTGATGAATCTGTAATATCGTTTTAACGGTGAAGATAACCGAGAGCCGGAACACGTCAGCTAGATTGCAATCACCTGACGGTGGGCTGTGTTGCGTAACGAAAAAATTAATACAAATTCGACCTTGTGTTTTATTTTGGCGGACTAATATTTTGGCCAAAAGTCTTTCTTTAAAAAGAGTAATTTTTACTGTAGCGTATGGTAGGTACAGTAGAGAGTGCACTGTCAGTTTTAAGTATGGAACTAGGCCGAGTCCATGCTACGGGCGGGCGGAAAAAGGTTGTTCATGATAGCAGCCTTCACTCAGCAACATATACATGAAAATATCATAATTAGTGGTCAGTCCGTGTGACCAATGTATGTAATTGACCAAGTTGACCATTGACCCAAGTTCTGTTGTGTGGACCTTGGAAACGGTTGACGGTTGGGCAGCTTAGACTGACTTGGATACTGTTCCCGTCGACGTCGGATTTTCTGGAACACGGGTCCAATATGCTTTTTGTGATAGCTTTCACAGAATATTTAAATCAGTACAGTTGAAATACCTTGATTTTAAACATTGAATAAATAGTCGTATTTTCCAATAAAACAACATTTACGTGAATCCGATTGTTCCGAAATTATTTGGTTCCTAATTGTACCTATTTTGTTAGATGTAATTTTTTTACTAATAATTTTTATTTTATTAATTAGTTCCTACTGTTTTTTACTGATTTTGTACAATGATACACATTTTATTGTATAGGTTTACCTCCTGAACATAAGAGATATCAAAAACTAACAATTATAAAAATTTTGATAATAAAATTAAAAACTAAACAAATTAGACCCTTTTTTTAGAAAATTACTTGAATTTTCTGACAGAATAATTTGATCATTCCCTCAAGAACAGATATGAAATAAAATTATGACCAACAACATTATCAATTTGCACATTTCAAAATAACGTGTATCGTAAGTTTTATAAAATGCACCAGTAAATAATTACAAAGAATCTTTACCACGTGTAAATATTAAAAGCGGCTAAACAAGATGACTTACTCGATACAAGTGGGCAAAAGTATTTTCCACTGATATTCACTTTGGGAAATTGAGAAGAGTCATCGGGCCACTTACAACGAACCATAGAGCGAATTGCAATGGTAACTTGTGGCAAATAATTGTAAGTTCACTATGTTTACTATAAATATTATAAATAAATGAATAAAACACTTAATTTAACACCAAGCAAATAATACGCTACTGAGGTATATTCCATAATTCGGAATTCAATTGACAACGAATGATAGAAATCATAAATTACTAGTGGCACATATTGACAGCCAAACAAACAGGACGATATATATATATAACAATGTTCTAGTGTTGTGCTTGTTTGATACGTTTATGCTAATGGTACGTGCGCCATTTCACACTGCGCAATCCAAGGCCGCAAAGGTGCGACGCGACGCTCGACTGGCTGTCAATTCATTATAGGGTTTTCCACGTTCTAAACAGTTTTCGTGTGTATTCTAAGTTTGTAGACTTTATTTTGATTTGCCTTCGTTTTCCTATATTACGGTGTCGATTTTCTTATTACGTATTTTCGATCTTATCGCTAGGTAACGGAACTGATTGGCTTGAAATACGTTATTGCTTAAATGCAAGTCGACTTAAAATTCCTTAACTCTAATAAGATTTTGAAGAAAAATCATTTTAAACCGATTTTCGGACTAAGTAGAAATTCAAGTCAATTCGAAATTTAAAACAGGAATTTTCGTCTCTTCGGTTTTTCGAGAATGGAGGGGTATAAATTGCAATAAAGGACATTGTTACACGTCACATTATATCATATTATGGATTTATATTTATTTACTTTCCGTGTGAATACGGAGAATAAGAATACTAATCCTCATCCCCGACCATATATAGAAACGAATGTTGTAAAACCATTTGATTAGTATATACCTAGGTCTACCCCATATCGGTCACCAACGCGCTCTAGCTAAGCGTGGTGACTATTGGCAAAATCCCCCTCAAATAGATACAGAAAAAAAAGGTCCTCATAGACAGCCTCGATATCCCTGGCTACACAGCAACAGCGAAAGCATGAGCGTGGCACGGACTGCTAAGAATATCCGGCTCTAGAAATCCAGCAACCATTTCGGATATTTTCAATTGGTAGCATATGACATGTCGAAAAACAGTGGGCGAACACGATAATCTTCCAATCTGGTTCTCTAACTTGCTCTACTTTGTCTCAAGGCCGTGTTTGGGTCCTCACCACAAATCCCTCACCAATAACGTAGAGAAGTTCGAAAGTGTGTAGAATTGGGTAATAAGCCTCAGGACCACCACCAATGTCCATTGAAGGTCATACAGATACACGCAATGAGTTCGACTCACCCTGACAATGAAGTGGAGAATATGTTTGAAGACATATCACAAGCCATACATACCTCACCATTCCACTACACAGTAGTTATGGAGGGTTTCAATAAAAAGTAGGCATACGAGATGCCAAGGGCCAATTTTAATTTGGATAGCGAAACCCAAGGAGTAGCAATTTTGGTGTTTTCTTAGAGAAGAAGGAATACCGATTTACATGATATATTACATTTTTAGGAAAAAGCTTTACACAAAATTACTGCATCAGTTTCGACCATAGAGTAAATTTTCACACTAGCGTTTGGTTTTAATCTTCTAATATATAAAATTCTCGTGTCAGAGTTTTAGTTGCCATACTCCTCCGAAACGGCTTGACCGATTTCGATGAAATTTTTTGTGCTTATCCGGTATCTATGAGAATCGGCCAACATCTATTTTTCATCCCCCTAAATGTTAGGGGTAGTCCACCCCTAAATTTTTTTTTTTTTTTAGACAAAATTTTTAATTTCAATTTTTTTATGATACAACATACAAAAATACATACAACCCTAAATTTTCACTTTTCTATCACCAACCCCTATTTTTTAATAGCTATTTTAGTAATCACAGTTTTCGTTGCCATACTCCTCCGAAACGGCTTGACCGATTTCGATGAAATTTTTTGTGCTTATCCGGTATCTATGAGAATCGGCCAACATCTATTTTTCATCCCCCTAAATGTTAGGGGTAGTCCACCCCTAAATTTTTTTTTTTTTTAGACAAAATTTTTAATTTCTATTTTTTTATGATACAACATACAAAAATACATACAATCCTCAATTTTTACCCTTCTACGATCAACCCTTATTTTTTAATAGCCATTTTAGTAATTTAATAATTGCATAACTAAATATTATTTCGCAAAAGTGCAATTTATTTAATTAAGACTGACAGAAATTGTTGAAACGATAAATATTTGTGTTACGGGAACGAAAACGGGAAAGGGAAGAACGGGAAAGAGTTAAGACTGAAATAAAAAAGTTGTACTTGATGAGAATGGAAACAAAAAGGAAATGAGACCAGGGCCAGGAACGGAAACGATAAAATATTTATGCGATGGGAACAAAAACGGGAAAGGGAAGAACGGGAATGAGTTAAGACGGAGATAAAAAAGTTATTTTTGATGAGAATGGAAACGAAAACGAAGCTACACTAGGGCCAAGAACAGAAATAATAAAGTATTTTTGCGATGGGAACGAAAAAATGAAAGGAAGAACGGGAATGAGACAAGACTGAGATAAAAAAAGTGATTCTTATGAGAAACGAATACTACCCGTGCGAAGCCGGGACGGGCCGCTAGTAGAGTCATAAATGTCAGTTTACAGTATCGAAAAAGACGAACTCGATTTCGCGGGGGTGGAGCTCGGCACGCGGGGACCTCGCGTACTGAAACTAGCCATCTTACACGAGCTAGCTAGAGTTTGACTGGTTAAACGGTAAACGCAGAAGAGGGCTTCTAGTCAATTCGTACTTTTATGGCTTCGACGGTTTCAGAACAAAATTCAATTTATTTCATTATGACGACAAAACTCCAAACATTCAATGATCTCTCGGTGACTAATAAGATGACCTATCTATAGACAGATTCGCTTTACGGATATAAACTTTATTCATTGAGAACTTTGTGCGTCTATATTGATTTATACCGGTATCTATCCGCTGACTCTGGGTTGAATGAATAACGAATTGGCCTGAAGAGGGTTAACATAAACCGGAAGAGGTCAAATCTCATGAAGTTTACGCTCCGACCAACAACTGTATACACATCCGAAACTCCGAAGACCTTTAGCTCCAACTATAAAATAACTTTGAATGCCTAGGTGTGTGCGAAACTGTGAGCGACACGAATGACAAGTTTGTGGAAAAGGATTTATGCATTTCGATCATCCACTTCTCTGTGTTACGTTAAACAAAAAAAACTATGTGTTAGTATACATTATAATCCATATCAGCTAATTATGCCCCACTGCCAGGGCTTAAGCCTCCTTTTATGGTGAGGATGCTTGGAGCTTAATCCACCATGCTGCTCCAGTGTGGGTTGGTGGATTTTAACGACAGCCATCTTATGATGACAACCGAGACCGACGACGCCTTATCGTGCCCTTCGAGGCACGAAGTACTTGATAGTTATGTACTTAAGTCAAAAAACTCATTGGTACATGTTAGTTTCTAGGGTTTGAACCACGACCTTTTAAACAAGAAGCAGGCCCCCCACTACCAGGTTATCATGACACACACACATTTTAATAACAGTTTCAAATTGAATTATGTAGTGGATCCTGATAGTGGTAAACCGTAAAGGTTCAGGGCGTAAACTATTTTGAATGAAAATAGTAGATTGTTCACCGAGGGAAGAAAGTAACCGATCACCGCTGAGTCTGCATTTGACGCCGCACCTACGAGGAAAATGAAACAAAATGTTTACGAATTACAGGTTAATATTAAAATTACTACAATGATTAAAATTTACAGCAATGCATTCCCCGGTTCCAACCAGTTGTCTACAACAGCTTGAGAAGCTTCTTTTAATTCTGTTGAGTCAACGAACCGTCAATATCGCTTCTAGAGGACATTTTAAGTAAAATTATTATGTAAATTAAGGTATTCATATATCACAAAAGAAATCCACTTGCTTTTTTTATACAGATTGACGCAGTTTGACGGCTCTGACGTCAGTTTTTTTATTTTAATTTTTATTCAGAATAAAAAGTAAAGTGGCCAGTACCGTTATACATCTTCATATAAAAGATTCGTATTTTAATATTAGAAAAGACAGCAGGAGAAATGGATATTCATACTTTTTTCTCTCCCGCTGGAATAAAGAAGGACTTTACGACGACGAAGGACGACGCAAGTACGGTAAGCTGCTTATTATAGTCGAGGTGTTTATAGGCACGAGACGAAGCCGAGCCTATAATAAACCGATGACTATAATAGCCATCTTACTGAGTAAGAGCATCATACGACATTTTTGAATACATTTGCGATTGAAATTAGGTAGATACTTCAAATGAAATAATGGCGGGAGCTAAAGGCGCGAGTGGGTTGCTTTTCGCGGTTTACGTATACGTCACAAACAGAATAATAGTTTGTGATTGGTGTAAAGTAAAACGCCCTAGTACTGTAAAATATAACATTACGGTACAAGTTTCGATGTCATAAAGACCGTGTTAATAGCAAATTGCTTTAGTCTCATTCTCTTTAATTCTGAATTTAATTTTTCGGTGAGATTTCTCACTCGCATTATTAGGTTTATTTGTAACATTTTTTTTTCGTATATTGTACTTTAGCATATTTTAAACCACACCTGTAACTGTTTTTTTTCTTCTAATAAATTAATAAATAAATAAAATGTATTAAAAAGAGTATTAGAACGCTTTCGACAGAAAGGCTGAAATGACTGAAAAGGAACTCGTTTTATAAACTCTTATCTTTTAAACATCTAAACAATTCCACAATCATATAACTGTTAATCTACTGCAGAAGCATTCGTACAACACGTGTTTTGATAACGTAATATATATATTTTTATATACGTATATACGTATCCTAGATATTCCTTTGGCACGCACTGTAACCTAAACAGCTGGATCACTAGCTGAATGGATTTGAACATATGAGGCGTCCCTATATTTGTCTTAATTGTTGGAGTGACATGACATAGGGATATCACATTTTAATTTCGCGTCTGCGAATCAAAAAAATTGTCCATTCCAAATATATATGGGCTGAAATTTTTATCACCATCCAAATTTTAATAGTATAATGATCTTTAGTGAAAATATTTAAAATCACGAGTTTTTTCTTTTAGTGTACAAAACTACTTTGTACAAAAATATTGACATATAGTGTGACTAAGTTGTCGAATTACCGTCGAGTTGGACGGGTAAGTGATAATTGCGTCGATCAGCGGCCGCCGGCAGAATACAGATAGAAAAAATCGTTTATATAGTGCAGATTTCGATCTCCGAACCACTAAAAGCCCAAGGAGAGGGGTTTCGTTTCACTTCATCAGCCCATTTTTACCCCACTGCAGGGGCTTAGGCCTCCCCCAAGGTAAGGAGGGGGCTTGGAGCTGAAATCCACCACGGTGTTCCACTGCGGGTTAGGGATTGTAACGACCGCCATCTATTGACAGCGCCCGGGACCGACTGCTTAACGTGCTCTCCGAGGCGCGGAGTCAGTAATAGTTATGTACTTAAATCAGAAAAACTTATTGGTACACGCCCGGATTCGAACTATGGCCCTATGGGGCCTTATAAATTTGAGACAAGTTCGTTGCGCTTTGAGCTATCACGACACCAATTTACATGAGAAGACATACAGCTGTATCAAGAGGCCCAGAGGGGAGGGGTGTATTAGTCGTCAAAAACTAGTTTAACTTTTTACACACACGTACTTTGCCCATTTTGACACCAGGACCCACTGAAATGATTTTTACGAAACTTTTACTCTCAAATGTTTCAACCTATATAGTATCACTAGCGACCGCCCGCAGCTTCGCTTGCGTAGACTATACATTCCTGTTTTAGGTAGTATTAACATTCGAAATTGTTTATACGTACTTTTTGCTGAAACTAATATTGGATACACCCATTCAAACTTTCAATCTTCATCCTCCCCACTCCTTGAAGAAAACCGATACTCCCATACTTTTCACCTCCCGTTTCCCACCCTTAAAATGTGGAAATCCAAAAACCCCGAAACACGTCATTATTTATTTAAGACAAACAAAGACTCTCATACAAAGCCCCTCCATCCCTCCCTCCTTAAATTTGAAATTTCCAAATATTCCTTTCTTAAAATATTAATACTCACGTTATAAAATAAATCACTGTTCCAAGTTTCGACTTCCTAGACTTAGTAGTTTCGGCTTTATCTACGCTGATAGATCAGTGAGCACAAACGACAGACAGCCACAAAAAGTAGCTGATGTCACTCTTGACAACTTTCTTTCACGTCTGCAAAGTTTCATTAAAATCTGTTCAGCCGTTTTGGAGATTTGCTCGAATAGACACATCGACGTACAGACAGACGGACAAAAAGTAGCGTATGTCACTTTTGACCACCTCCTTTTCATACCCGTGAAATTTCATTAAAGTCGGTTTAGCCGTTTTGGAGATTAGCTCGAATAGACAGGTGGACGTGCATACAGACATACAAAAAAAAGTAAAGTATGTCACTTTTGACCGCTTCCTTTCCATATCTGTGAAGTTTCATCAAAATCAGTTTAGCCGTTTTAGAGATTTGCTCGAATAGACAGACAGACAGATAATATTATTTTATACGTATAGCATATAGCCTTCCTCAATAAATAGCCTATCCAACACAAAAACAATTTTTCAATTCGAACCAGTAGTTCTTGAGATTTGCGCGTTCAAACAAACAAACAAACAAACAAACAAACAAACTCTTCAGCTTTATAATATTAGTATAGATAACGATGCTGTAAAAAACTTAAACAAATATTTGACGACTAATAAACCACTCCCCCCTGGGCCTCTTGATACTGCTGTACGTCCTCTCATGTAAATTATTCTACATTGAATAATACAAATTAGGAAATATTCTCATTTCGCGTATTTATATAATCATACTTTAGTAACACAACCTACTTTCATAAATGTCATGGTCCATGACCAATCAGAGAAAACGACATCATATAAAAACAGTGAGAGGCTACCAGACGTCGACACCTGCGTGCGTTGTATGTTCAACTTTTTAGATAATAGCCCATTGTGCGGACTTGTAAGTCGAGCTGGCCGTTTGCAAGAGTTCATTAGCTTTCCGTATGCATACACGTGATAGCAGACAAAAAACAGATTATCCATCTAAAAATATATAGATTTATTTTTCTCATTTTAAGACTATTTATATTCGGCTTTTGTAGTTCATCTCGATTTCACTTCCTGTATGCCATCGACATTGGTAAAGGAACCAGGAGTCATTCGATGAAAAAGGATACTGCACTACAGGAGGTTAGGCCTCCCCCCAGGGTGGGGGGACTTGAACCTTAATCCACTACGCAGCTGCAGTGCGGGTTGGTGGATTTTGATGGTGCCATCTGTTGATGGCACCCGGGACTGACGGCTTAACCAACTCTCCGAGGCACGGAATCAGTGATAGTTATGTACGTAAGTCAGAAAAAAATCATTGGTACGCGCCCGGATTCAAACTACGGCCGAACGGCCTTCTAAACTCGAAACAGGTTCACTGCGCTCGGGCTATCACGACACGAAGGACAAATTATACATGGTTATACCAATTATACCAAGGTTGGCAAACCATCTACTTAAATGTATATATCCTTAAAGGGTAGATAGACAACTGTCGGTCAGGATCAATATTTTCTTTTAATTATAAATATTTCGGATATATATATTTCATATTGTCTGGGTTTTAAAGTAGTTTTATTTTCAGATTTTACTTGTTTCACGCAGGGAATCGTCTATATAGATCGAATAGTTCTTGATTTATGACCACACTAATGGCTCCACAGACGACTTGAACTTAGCTTGAACTTTCCTAATGATACTATTGCTAATCTACAAGAGTTCCAATCCGTTTGGATAAGGCCATACCATACCAATAAGGCTATATTTTTTTCAAGTATTCTAAAAACAAATGTATCTAAACGTCAAGTTCTTAAATCTAAAAATATATGTTTTCTGTGAAATGAAATCAGAAGTAGAAGTAACACAAATCACTCCTTACTTAATTGAAATAACATTTTCAGTAGTGAAGAAATTTTGTTTTTCTTTATATAGGAAAAAGAAATATTTTCAATGAAGTAAAATCATTTGGTTGAAGTAATTTCCATACAAACGGCGTTAACGGTTGCATCCCATTAAACCTTAACTAAAAAAAATATAATGGTATTCAGTACAACAAAAACTAATTTTATACGTTTCTAATTATTTAAATATTTTAATGTTTATTTTAAAATCATGTGTTTTATAATAATGGTTTTTTTTTTTAAGATATGGCGCCAAAAAATCATAGTGTAATACTATGATTGGGGGGATAAGGTATGACACACCTTACCTCACAAAGTTATCGTCTTAGCGTTAGAGTACACGGGCGACTGAAGATTGCGTCGATCGATGGCTGGGGCCGCTACTGGTGACATGCTCTTCTGCGCTGTACCCGCGATAGCACCTTTTTCGTTCCTAATATTTATGTTATATTTAGTAACCACATGGAATCGATGATTCTTTCAGGAAAAATATTTTAATGTGAAATTGTCCGATTTAATTTTTTTTTTTTTCAAAAATAGAGTTTTTAGATAATACTCAATACCAAGAAAAAATTCGGAGAGTGACGAAAAATGTCCCTGCCTATTTCTCTGTATTTCTAAGCCTACTCATGTAAAAAACGTATAAATTAACTATAAATTGTCTGTATTTTACTTAGCCGACGAATAAATATTCTTTTTACTGATCGATTTTTTTTTAAATCTGATCACTGATAAACCGTTCGCTAACGGTATTTTTCAAAGAGGTTTTCTTTTACAAAATATATTTTTAATAATAATAGACCATTTTGTGTTTTTTTCTATATTGGTGTCAAAAACACCTTAATATCGAACTAGTCGATAGCGTTCCATAGCGAGTTTCCACGTTGCATTATGTGCACGTGGGATGCTACAAAAGTGCAAATTCCTCGGTTGTTAGTCAGGAAATATTTACGAAACCAAAACAGGTGAGTGAATTATTTACACACATGATACATAGAGGGAAGCGCCATTTTGATGTTTATTTTAATGCCCACGAATACCAGAATTTTTAGATAAACAAATCTGTTTTCATATGAATTTTCACGAACAGTTCTTACCCACTGCTTTACAATTTCAAAGTTTCACGAATTAAATTTGAGTTATTTCTCAGTGACAGGTGTGACAATGTGACCCAGAATTAAACATGATTGACCGAGTGGTTAGAGACTCTAACGGCGGAGCCGAAGGTCGCGGGTTCGATTCCCTCCCGGCACAAATATTTGTGCATGAACATTTCTATTTGTTCCGTGTCTGGGTGTAAAAATTATCTAATGTATATATATATTATAAAGATAGAATATTTAAGTAGGTATGTATAGCAGTTGTGTAGTACCCCATAATACAAGCGTAATACTTGCTTACTTTCGGACTAGATGGCGCTGTGTGGGATATCCCAGGCATTATTATTATTATTATTGTACGAGTACATATCTGTTTTTTTCGTAGCGTGGCTTTACTATATTTTTTATATAGAAAAGTCTGTTCTTTAAAGACAGTATTTTAAATGTTAGATACATAATAAATATATGAATATTTATTATCGACACATAAATGCAAAAACATTGTAACATGTTTTCAAAGGTTTATTTATGGGAGCCTAGACTACGAAACTTTTCAAACCATTTTATACGTAAATATTTGTTTCTCAGAGTATGTGAAACTAAATTACGTGTTATATAGTACGTATGTATGTCAATTTGAACCATTTTTTTTTTGTACTTAGCTTTGTGCGTAAAGAGACTTTCATCTGATTTTAGATATAATTAGGATATATTTTTTCTGAATGTTGTGCAGTAGGTAGGTATCACTGTAAGCAACAATTAAAATGTTTTTGAATTTAAATTCTTGTGTAATAAAATAGTAATATCCTTTACATCTACTTAGTAATTATTATATATAAATAATTACATGGTAAGGTTTTACAAACTACTTTAATTTATTATTATATTAAATCCGTTACTTATTACTACACATTCTATATGTATATTATATGGACACATTGTTTTATTATGGCATCGAATGTTCGGTTCTTGAATTAGTTCTTAAACCACATTTCAAGTTCAACGCTAATTTGTGAAATGTTACTATGATACCTAATGGAAGCTATATCTTTGATCGGGGCTTCATTGGATTCGAAATGACGTCTGAAAATGAGCGTGAAAATCGTATTCGCACAGAAACAATAATAATAATAATCTTTATTGCCAATCAAAGTACAGTTATATTTACAAACTAATTTAAGGAACATACAATAAACCTAATGTTACAGTGAAAGGCTACTGGCACCTAAACTAGGACAGCCTGTTTAATAGGTACCAGCACCCCTCTCCTGATCTCCAGATTAAACATGGTTACAGTTTTTAGGACAATCATAAATTTAAAAATGAAAATGATAACACAAAAATCAAAAGGCAAAACAATGGCAAAAGTGTACCTACTAATTATACTATTAGATTTATTATACTATTATCTTACTAGCGACCGCCCGCGGCTTCGCTCGCATGGCTTACTCTTAGCATTCATTAAGGGTTATTTCACAACACTATTACTATTTAACAATTTTCCAAAAACACTGAATTTGTTTTCATTTTTCAACCAAAAGATTGAATACTAATTTAAACTATTTTATCGTAAGAGTGAAATTACTGTCATCGGTAAAACAAATCTTTGTCAATTTCCAACTAAAAGGCTAAATACCAATTTCCATGGTTATATCCTTAAAAATGACGGGATTTTCGTACAATCTTTCATCTCTATTTTAATCTCATTGTTAACTCGAAAATCTTGAAACACGACATATTTCATTCTGGCCCAAGAGTCAAACTTCAATTTTCATACATTAAGCTTTAAAATGTACAGAACTCGCATACAAAGGTTCATCCCTTATTTTGCTCCCTTAAGGTAAAATTTTCTATAAATCTTGAAACAAGTTTTTTTTTTTTCATTTCTGGCTATAAAACCAAATAATGACATTCACGGTTATAACTATAAAAATAACAATTTTGACATAAAAATATTTATATTTTAAAGGTCTATCGTATTACTTATAATTTTAAATAAACGTTTAATATCGAGCTTTTATTGTTCCACGCAACGAGATCAAGCTGTAGTAAAACAGACGGTGAGATATAAATTTTTTTATTGTATTAAATGTGAACAAAAAATTTACAGTATTTTATCGACGACCGCTTAGCCTAGTGGGTAGAGACCCTGCCTACGAAGCTGGAGGTCCCGGGTTCGAATCTCAGGTCGGGTCAAAATTTATATGATGAATATTAATACTGGTAACGGGTCTCGGTTGTTATATGTATGTGGTGTCTCCGCTTGGTACACAAAACACAAGCGAATGCTTAGTTTGGGGCTTCTAGACATTGTTGTGATGTATAAAGAAAAAAAAAATACAAAAAATTACAGGTTTAACAAAAATCTGACTTTCAAAGGAATTTTAAAACCTAATTTTACTGGGTATATTCTAAACCTACTGGACCGATTTCAATGAAACTTTGCACATGTGAAAAAGAGGTTATCAGGAGTGACTTAGGCTACTTTTTGTTTGTGTCCTTGTCTTTGTCTGTTTATCCAAGTTAATCTCCGAAATAGTTGGACCGATTTTAATGAAATTTTGCAGGCCTGAAGAAATTATTGTGAGGAGTGATTTAAATTTCATTTCGTCTGTCTATCTGTCTGTTCCGGTTATCCTTCAAAACAGTTGAACCAATTTTAATAAAACTTTGCAGACTTGAAGAGGGGGTTATCAGGAGTGATTTAGGTTACTTTTTGTTTGTATATTTGTCTGGCTATCTGTTTTTCCGAGTTCGAATCTCTGAAACGGTTGAACCGATTTTAATGAAATTTTGCAGGCATGAAGAAAGCGTTGTCAGAAGTTATATAGGCTTCGTTTTGTTTGTGTGTTGGTCTGTCTGTTCCGGCTGTTCTCCGAAACGGCTGAACTAATGTCAATAAAACTTTGCAGGCATGGAAAGGGTTTAGTCTTTAATTCGGGGTGTATTCATACTCTCGACGAATAGCGAATACTCCATATACGAATTTCTAATTTATATGAATTTAATGCAAAGTTTACGAATCTGCTATTCTAAATATCACCCCAGTTAGAGTAATTATTGTATCATTCTGTCAAAAGTTATATGAGAATAACCTGTTTGAAATGTCAATCTTAAGTGAACGAAAAGATCTCAAAGTGAAACAACAGATTTGAATATAGTAGTAATGAGTTAACTTAGTGGTAATCATTAAAAACAAAGACGAGTGCTGAGTAGTACTCGAATTTTGGTTCTAGAGGACGTTTAAAAGTCATGAAATATAGGCTAATAATAATAAATAGCGATTACGTAATTTAATTTTGCGTGTTTCGCCACACAGTTACGTTCAAATTTGTATGGAATAAAACCGAGTTCCGTTGAATGGAAGCCACGAGAAGCCGTTAATCAGCCAATAAAAAGTAAATTTGAAATATCATCGTCCCGTCCGAGGACGCGATTGTCAGTAATAGAATATTAAAATATTGCCTTGACTGACTGACGCATGTCGCAGTGTCGAAACGAATGAATCGAGCATGTGATCCATAGACATATATATACTAGCGTAGGAGACCAACTGACATCTAAACATCGCATGACCGAAACGGAAATGAGTATGTGTGCAAAATTCACATGTGGTTGAGCCAGTTTTAGTGATGTGCATAGGTGTTTTTTATATTATCGATAGCACGTAGTACTTTCATGATAATGTGTCGTTGAAATTACCGCGTTATCATAAGTCGAAATCGGCAATCCTATTTATTATTTTGAATCTGCTATACTACATAATTTTTGTTTTGAGTTACTTTTCCTAACTTTTAGTTTTTTAAAATGACAAATCATCAATCAGTCAATTCAAATGCCATTTCCTTTACTCCAATAAATATTTTTTTTTTGTTAACAGTTGATAATAAAAAATTTGCAGAAGTAAAGAAAGCGTTAACATCATTATGGAAATTTTAATATTTAGTTGAATACAAGCCAAGTAATAAATAAAACAGTATAAATAAACGATTTTTATTTTTAATTACAATACGTCACGTTGCAACGCATAACAACAAAATTTTAACTCTTTGTAAACAAAAAAATGAGAATGTACAAAACACAAACATTTACAATGGAGAAGTTCATGATGTTCAAAATATACAATTTAACTCGATAGAATTGAAAGATAAACCAAAACTAATAAAACAGTGAAAGTTTTTTTTTTTTTTAAATTCGTCTTGGTACCCAAAACACAAGCTAATGCATAGTTTGGGGCCACGACGTTGTAATGTGCACGTTATTATTATTATTATTATGTATTTTCGTGCGGTTTGACTGGTGGATTCTTACTGCCCATGACGTCACATTGTCTACTCGATTGAGTGTCGCGTCGTCTCACTACACCACAAATTATGCCTTGGATGCCTTGGACTAGTCTATAATATCTTTTGTTTCTTTGTGTAATAGGTAATTAAGTTTTATTTGAATATAAAGGAACAAGTTTTTGTAAAAGACATAGTGATAATTTGCCTAAAATTGATATTTTCACTGTGATGGACTTTTCTTCAAATCCATTTTATATTAGTGCTGAAATAAAGGTTTAGGCTCTAAAGTTGAAGGTCCTGGTGATATATCCCGGTAAACGTACGCTGACACCGATCGCTTGGTCTTCAGATTGACCTGTACAGAAATTACAGTTGGCATAAATGCTCTGACTTTAGATATTAAGTATTATTAGTATATTACTTAATATACTTAGTAAGCACATATGAAAAAAAAAGAAACCCCTAACGGCACAAATTCAGTAGGTATAGATCCTTTCTTCAAAAGTCGTCGGTGATTTAGTTAGACAAAACAGTTATCCGTAAAATGTCTACTGCAAACCAAAGAATGTTTTCGAGGAGTCCCACCTGTTCTATTTAACATTTTTTTCCATTGTTCTATGCTAACCGTGTTTACAGGAAACCTGGATATTATGAAATAGTCATCATTATCAGGAAGCATTTTTTAACACCGCAGTTTCTTGGAGGAAAATGAGGTTAAACTATTGTATACAGTAGTTTTGTCATTCAAAGTTTAATTATTTACGATGTTCATAATCAGAGAGCAGATAGAACGTCAGACTTGAAATCATAAATAAATAACGATTAAAATTAAATAGAGCATCAGATTTTAAATCATAAATAAATAACGATTAAAATTAATTGTATATATATCTTATATATTCATTTGAAAAAGTCTTGTATTTACATATATACCCTATGTGTAGTATATATGTATAGATGTCATACTTTCCCTTACAATGTGCTGCCAGGCTAAATAAACCTCACTGTTATGGAACCTCCTTTGAAGGTTTCATAAATATGTACCTATAAAAAGTGTATAAAAATAAGATGTCATGTTTGACATCTGTCTTCATTTTTCCATTATTAAGAAATATAGTATCGTTTCCATTATTTTATTATTTTAAGTTTATTTGGGGAAGACGAGATACGTAAGAGGGAAAAGTGGACCCTCCTCCAAGTGAAACCGATTTCTGTACACTCACAATATGTTTAAAAACAGTTAACGACATCATTCCAGTGGAACAGGTGCAATTAGGTAATATCAAATTTACAAAATATTTATATTTGAAAATATCGACATATCGATACATTTTGTGCAATCCCTATGCTTCATTGTTTGATTGTAATTTTACACAATATTTTTGTATCGTACACATAATTGTTTAAAATAACAAATTATTTACAAAATAAAGTATTTACCGTATACTACTGATGTATAACCAAGTAAATTTAGGATCGCTTTTTATAAAAATAAGCATTAAGATAACAATATGTTATTGGCAGTACTTACCGGTGAAATGTCTCTTTATTTGGATTATTAACATATGTTACAGTGCAATTTAAAACTGAACACTACACCATTTTTATCACAAGAATTAATTTTTGTAGAATTCAAAACGATTATAACACAAAATAGAAAACAAAGCTGGACCTTATTTTGACAAGTGAGTAAAGAAGACTAAATGTGTTCAAAGAGGTTTTACGTCAGATTTTCTTGCATTTCTTTCTCGCATGTAGGATTTCCGCAAAGAGCTGGAATGGAGCTGGATGTCATTCGCACACTGTGTTCCTCTCTTACGCTAGTATATATACCTTTATGATGTGATCATAATTCTTTGCGTCAAATTGTTCGTAAACTTTCTTATTGGACGTGTGTAGACGTTATATTATAAGGACATGTGCAAATATTTTCGTAAATGTACCATCGTCACAGATAATAAAAATTCCAAATGAATGTTGATTATATTAGACAGTGAAAAGGAAATAATAATTCTGTCCTTGTAATATGTATGTAGCGAAGCGTTGGACGTGTCGTGATTGCCCAGAGCGCAACGAACCTGTCTCAAATTTATAAGGCCCCATAGGGCCATGGTTCGAACCCGGGCGTGTACCAATGAGTTTTTCTGACTTAAGTACACAATATCACTGACACCGTGCTTCGGAGGGCACGTTAAGCAGTCGGTCCCGGACGCTGTCAATAGATGGCGGTCGTTACAGTTCCCAACCCGCAGTGGAGCAGCGTGGTGGACTTAAGCTCCAAACCCCCCTCCTCACCCTGGGGGAGGCCTTAGCCCCTGCAGTGGGGTAAAAATGGGCTGATGATGATGATGATGAAACGTTGGACGCCCCCCGGCCAGGTGGACTGATGACCTAAAACACCATACCGGCGGTAATTGGATGCGGAAGGCGGAGGACCGTGTGTGGTGGCGAGCCTTGGGAGAGGCCTATATCCTGCAGTGGAGAGACACGGGCTGATGATGATGATATGTATATGGTTGTGTCACGGGCATTTTTGTTACGCATTTGACTTAGGTCCGAAACATACGGAAAGCAAAGTGTTGCTGACGGATAGCAACACTACAAATAGTCACAGGCTGGCAGCACTTTGCTATTCATTTGTTTTTTTCTATTTAAAACTATGGTTAACTATTCTGTGACAACGGATGCTTTGGTTAGTTCAAATTTAAAAGTAATGGCTAAAAGGACAACAGTCGAGGGCTCTAACCATATTTAAATAAAAAAGATTAGCCCGCCTTTCAGAATATATCGCAAATTCAAAATAATTTCAAAGAATAGCATTCTTAACGAGTTGAGAAAAAGATAACAACTTTAAAGAGATTTGGATAAATAGTGATAACTTTCATTTCACCTCACGTGACGTCATCATATTATAAATTCAATCATAAAGAACTCTTTTGTCTACGACGGACAGACAAAAAATTAATATAAAAGAAATATTCTTAATGAATCAACCTCCTCGACTACATTTTTTTTTTTATAATAAGATTCAAACGAATGGGCCCTGGAGGGAGAGTATCACAAATACAATATTAAAAATTAAAAATTTCATTTAAAGGAAACTTTATATTATTTTTAAAGATATGAAACTCTGTATTCAAGGAATTTAGACGAAATAAAAAAAAATTGTGTTTTTTTCGCCTCAATCGATAAAGTTAATCACAGGGACAAATCTAATAGACAATCTGTTTAAAATTAAAATAAGATCAGGAAATCTAACATCAAAAATAAAGCTTCTTAATAAATTAACAGTTAATTTGTCTATTTTATCATCTATACTTAATATTATAAAGCTAAAGAGTTTGTTTGTTTGAACGCGCAAATCTCAGGAACTACTGGTTCGAATTGAAAAATTCTTTCTGTGTTGGATAGTCTATTTATTGAGAAAGGCTATAGGCTATATGTATAAAATAATACTATCTGTCTGTCTGTCTATTCGAGCAAATCTCCAAAACGGCTAAACTGATTTTGATGAAACTTCACAGATGTGGAAAGGAAGTAGTCAAAAGTGACATACACTTTTTTTTGTATGTCTGTATGTACGTCCATCTGTCTATTCAAGCTAATCTCCAAAACGGCTAAACCGACTTTAGTGAAATTTCACGGGTATGAAAAGGAGGTGGTCAAAAGTGACATACGCTACTTTTTGTCCGTCTGTCTGCCTCAAGTCTGTGTGTCTATTCGAGCTAATCTCCAAAACGGCTGAACAGATTTTAGTGAAACTTTGCAGACGTGAAAGAAGGTTGTCAAGAGTGACATCAGCCACTTTTTGTGGCTGTCTGTCGCTTGTTTTCACTGATCTATCAGCGTAGATAAAGCCGAAACTACTAATAATAAATCTAGGAAGTCGAAATTTGGAACAGTGGTTTATTTTATAACGTGAGTATTAATTTTTTAAGAAAGGAATATTTGGAAATTTCAAATTTAAGGAGGGAGGGATGGAGGGGCTTTGTATGAGAGTCTTTGTTCTTTAAATAAATAATGACGTGTTTCGGGGTTTTTGGATTTCCACATTTAAAGGGTGAGAAACGGGAGGTGATAAGTATGGGAGTATCGGTTTTCTTAAAGGAGTGGGGAAAATGAAGATTGAAAGTTTGAATGAGTATACCTAATATTGGTTTTAGCAAAAAGTACGTATAAACCATTTCGAATGTTAATACTTCCTAAAACAGGAATGTATAGTCTACGCAAGCGAAGCTGCGGGCGGTCGCTAGTTCGTTTGATAAACGTAGATCACTTCGAACTACCTACTAATTTTTGTAGCCTAGCCCGTGACATGTGCCGTGACCATAACGACCGACACGTGCGTACGCACAATACAATGTGCTTTGTAATTAATTCCTATCACCTGCCAAAAATTCAGATTTTATAAACTTGTGACCTTTTTGATCAAGGACCTTCGACCATAAGTTAAATTGATTTGTGACATACTAAAATAAATTCAGTACAGTAGCTGCGGGATTTTTTTTTTTAAATGTGATTATCGAGTTTCATTTATTATAATAATAATAATAATAACACATAGGACTTCCCACACAGCGCCATCTAGTCCCAAAGTAAGCAAGTATTATGCTTGTGTTATAGGTTACTAGACAGCTGATATACATACTTCAATATTCTTTATTATATATGTTTACATATATAAATATTTTTTTTTTACAAAGACACCACATACATACAACAACCAAAACCCGGTATCAGTATCAATATTCATCATATAAATACTGACCCGACCTGGGATTCGAACCCGGGACCTCCAGCTTCGTAGGCAGGGTCGCTACCCACTAGGCTAAACGGTCGTCTTTAAGTTATATGTAGTTTTAAAAAAACAGTATAAAATAAAAACAGTATTGTAAGTAAACACATTCTTAGTTACAATTCTGTTTTTACTTTTTCTAATTGCAAATCTAAATGTACACTTCGCTTTGCTGACGTAGCAGAAGAGATTTTTACACGTTTTCATGAAATGAAGACGAAAAACGAACAGGAAATATTTTTGCAGTTTTTGATCTGTTGTTGTCTTTGTTGTTTGTTTGTCTCTGATTTGATTTATTTTTAATAATAATTTTTGATAACTTTTACATAAGTTATTTTTTAAATCAGTTTGATTGTCAATGTGTATTTGTAAACAGTCTTATTTAGTGCATAATCGGTAATAAAATGATCATCAAAGTCAGTTTTGGATAAACTTATTTGTTTCATTTATGCAAAGCAGACTAAATAGTTCTAAGTTAACTGTTTTATTTATTTATTTTTATTTTCAGTATTGCAGAAAATTGAAATAAAATGTCACATTTATATCTTAAATCGACATCAAAATAACATATTTTAATAAAATTTTTCAAACTGTCCCTCAGATCACTAGATGTTTTTTGTTGATTTCCCAAAAATTGTGCTTTTTGACTTAGAATGTTTTAGTATTCCCCGATTCAATTATAATATGCATGAAATGCTTCAGATAACTAACGTATTTATTTTGATAAGGATTAATATCATGTTTAAAAAACATCACCGCAAATAGTGCATTATGTTAGAACAAATTTGATGAAAAAGGCTATAGTATGTAAACCTTAAAAGATATACACATATGCTGTCGCGGACTTTTGATTAGAACTTTTAAAGGGAAACAATTTCGTAATACATGATTTTTGCTTCACATCAACCGTTTCCGCAGCGCACGCAACGGAAGCTCTCAAAAGTTTTTTTTTTCTCGTTTTTGCAACATTTTTCATTGATGCTCCGCTCCTATTGATCGTAGCACGATTTAATAATAGTCTATAGCTTTCATCGATAAATGGACTATTGAAAACAAAAAGATTTTTTTAATTCGAACCAGTAGTTCCTGAGATTAGCGCGTTCAAACAAACAAACAAAAAATATACCCTATAGGTTTCCTCAATAAATGGACTATCCAACACAAAAAGCATTTTTGAATTCGAAACAGTAGTTCCTGAGATTTGCGCGTGCAAACAAACAAACAAACTCTTCATACCTAACCTAACCTAACCTACAAAATATCAAGCGGACTTCATCGTTCACGTGTCTCTTCTTCCCTCGGGTGTGACTCCGTGGACTAGGCGTGACGGGTGGTCAAGTCACATCGCTGCAATCGAGCTTACGGCTCCTTGTTGGAGGTTTGTTTTCGAAGACTATCTTTTTAAGTAAACTTAGAAATAAAAAGGGGTTTATAGGTCCTAGAAAGACCAATGGTTGGGACAAATAGTTGAAGTTATGCCGATTTTTGCCCGTGCAGAATTAAATTTACCTACTAAAATATGATTATTTAGATGTTCACTCAAAATGGTATGTATCTAACTAACTTGAAAAATATACCTCAACAAAATATTTTATTTTTTTAATCAAGAATGTTGTAAATAGGTAGGATATCTACTCACCTTTTTCCTAGAAACAAGTGAATTATTTAATTTGGATAACTAGTAGTTACTTGTTGATTAAGATAAAAAAAACCATAAAAATACATTAATAAATATTTGTTTCATTTTCTCGTTTTAATTATTAAAAAACGCCGGCCGGAAGCAGGCTTATTTTGGCCGATTTTCGAAGGCAACTAATGAATAAATCCAGTGAAGTCTCGAAGAATCGCTCGTCAGCCTCGTACAGATCGCGCGGCGAGAGTTTGGCTTTGACCGTTATTGCGCAGAAATTTGAAAATTGGGTATCAACGGGCAATTAGCGGGGTGCGGGGCGGGTGTGTAGGCGCACGCGGTGCTCTGATTGGCGCTCCAGTCGTTCCCTGCCTCTCGCATGCCCCGCGCACTCCTGTTGTACAATCACATTCACAAGTGAATTGCTATTTTCGTTAATTGTTTATTGTTGTCGATTGTTATTATTTGTTGAGTTATAGTAGGCATGGGCTACTATTAAACAATATGTAGCTAGCAAAAATGTTAAATGGAATTTACAAGAATGTACCAAACTTATCAAAGAAAAAGTATCCTTAATGGGTGCCCAGGAATGGGAAAAAATATGTAAAAAGGTAAAAGATATAGAAGAAGAGTACGCCAAGAGTGACCATGTAGTTGATTTACTTACCGAGCAATTTATAATTCGCGTCGATGATAGTTCCGAAGACGATGATTCTGATGATGGTTATGAAGATGATGATGATTTTATTAAAAAACAATTATTTAGAATTTTCATCGCTGTCTCTGTAAACTTTAAAAGGAAATAAACATTTTATATAAGTAAAATAACTATCAATAGTTTTAATAAATGAAGAAGTTTATCTATTTCGTATTATTTTCTAGCATTATTACCACAGTACATGAATTTTGACCCACTCAAATATCCAACCTGGTACATAAAAAAGGAAAAGTATTGTGTGCGTGACAGTACCCATGCGCAGTAATCCCCTCCTCCCCGAAGGTCAAAGCCAAACTCTCGCCGCGCGATCTGTACATGCAGAATGGTGATCAAGTAGGTAACGGTGAGTCGGCGAATAAATGAAAACCTTATACTATTTCATTCAAGTCTTTTTCATCGCATAACGCCAGGCTCCTCGACCGATTCGTGCTTGCTCACACTCGGGCCATACCAAGATATGTGTGAGTGAGATACCGAAGTTGCCTAAATCTGCGACATCGAAATTTCTTTTAAAAAAGCAGTTTTAAAAAGAATATTTTGGGGGGATGTAATTTTAAGTATATGAATAAAATTACGCATTGGTACACCATCGGGAGCTAGTCAAGCGATTAGTTAATCCACCCACCTTACAAATCGATTCCTAAATCTATTAGGTGAATCAAGAGGGTAGAAAACCAATGATCAATTTAAAAAAAAACTTAAATTTGTATTGATACATATACCTATATAAGTAGGTATTATATTATACTGGTATATCTATACGTTGATAGACCTATTTTTATGAGTTACTGTCGTCATAACAGAAATATAATAATGTCCATTATTCCAATACTAAAAAAAGATATCTAAAATTATCTTTTTAATAATAATAATAATACATGAGACTTCCCACACAGCGGCATCTAGTTCCAAATTAAGCATGGATTATGCTTGTGTTATGGGTTACCTACTGGACAACTGATATACATACTTAAATATTCTTAATAATATATACATATATAAATATTTTTTGCGAAGACACCACATACATATAACAACCAAGACTCGGTACCAGTATCAATATTTATCATATAAATACTGACCCGACCTGGGATTAGAACCCGGGACCTCCAGCTTCGTAGGCAGGGTCGCTACCCACTAGGCTAAGCGGTCGTCGATAAAATGCTTATGACTTTTTATATACTAAATTATATATTTATATGGCGCTTTATTCATGCTCATAAATGATCGCACATTATGACGCTGCATCATCTCGATGGCTGCAACATAGACTCGCGACATTTGATTCTCACGGAAACTAATGTTCACGAGCTGAAAGCCTGTGCAAATAAATATCTTTCTCATCTTTGATTTAGCATAGATATGGGCTGCAAGTTCGCATAAGTAGGTATGCAGGTAGGTACATTTTTTTCTCGTATATTTCCTAAGTGTGTTTACGCCGTGGGGCGAGCTAGACAATAACCTGCACACTGTAACTAAAAACTCCAGGAGTTATGGTGAAGTCAACATAACGCAAATGTAATAAGCATGCCACTAATATTATTCTGAATGTTAGATATTGTACCTACCTACATGTGTGTTTTCTTGCTTGCGACATATTTATTAGGACGTATTTTTTTCTTATTAATTTTTATTTTAAATTAATCTTATTTAAAAAAAAAAACATCTAAATATAAATGAAATATGTCGCTTACTATGTTTGTAGTGTTTAGATCTTTGGGTCAGCAAAATTTTGACTGGTTCTCTCTCTATTGTGTAGGTAGTAGGTACACTGAGAAAAATTTCAGCATGAAAAAAAGATATTGTATACTTAAATCGTGGTATTACTTGATTTAGTGTAGCACAATATATTACAGCATGCAGCTACAGGACAAGTCTGTCGGTGTACTTTTGATGTATCCGTATTAATGTTATATTGTACGTATTTAAGTCCAAAGTATACGTTGACTGTATATTTCTGAAATATACGTTCGTCTGTACGAAGAATTTCTCTGTGTACCTACCTGTACAACTGGCCACCGTAATTGGCCAGTTGCAATAAAGCTACTTAAAGTCGGTGACTTACGTATGAAAACAATTTAACAAATCATTACTGGTAATCCAAGACATGTGATTGTTTAACGGTTTCCTTAATTTTAAGCAGCCCTCTTTCAACTAGTCGTATTATATTTGACTCCAACGGCCCTTTTACTCCCTTACCTACCGCAAATTATGAAAACTTGGTTTCAGCACGTTTGCTTATTGTGAAGTACCTGTTTGCGAGCATACTTCGCGCACGTGACCAGTCAGACGCGGGCGGTCTAATATGCGACTTCCTAATAAACAGCTCGGCACTCGCCTTCCCGCATGGTGGATACCTATCAGTTCACGATGTACTTTTTTTCTGTTTTTTTTTTTCTTTTTAATGTTTCTGTGTGTGAACGCTATTGCTCTCGTTAATGTTTTCCATGTGTCTCGTTAGTGTCGTGATAGCCCAGAACCTGTCTCAAATTTATAAGACCCCATAGGGCCATGGTTCGAATCCGGGCGTGTACCAATGAGTTTTTCTGACTTAAGTACACAATATCACTGACACCGTGCTTCGGAGGGCACGTTAAGCAGTCGGTCCCGGACGCTGTCAATAGATGGCGGTCGTTACAGTTCCCAACCCGCAGTGGAGCAGCGTGGTGGACTTAAGCTCCAAGCCCCCCTCACCCTGGGGGAGGCCTAAGCCCCTGCAGTGGGGTAAAAATGGGCTGATGATGAATGTTTTCCATCTGCCCACTCGTAATTTTTGTTCATATTTGCATACATATATAAAAAAAACGGTCAAGTGCGAGTCCGACTCGCATGTCGAAGGTTTCATAATGTTATTTAACATATTTATCGCTACCCACCCCCAGATGGCACCTAACGCATAGGTATATCAATTTAAAAAAAAAAATTTAATGAGATATAACAAGCTAACGGCTTTCGGATTTTTTTTCCTTTCTTGTGCTGTAAGACCTTGCTTCTAGTCAAATTTCATAATTCTAGGGCAACGGAAAGTATTCTATAGGTTTCGATTTACTTGTGAGCGTTAAAATACCTAAATATTTGCCAGGCAGCTGGTATATACTTTAAAGGTAGCGTTTAGTCCGGATAACAATAAAATTGTACCTACAGTGCTGGAAAAGTTTGTCCATATCAGACGAGAGCTTGCTTCGATATAGGAGCACAAAAATAATCAATGAAACAAAGAGGTCTGTTTTAGTTCTACGGCGCCCTAACAGTGGCTTATACTGATGCCATATTTCAACAAAAAACGTAAATTTTTCATGTATTTCTACTTTGTGATCTTGACTTTCTTCTTTCTTCCTTGTAGATTTCTTGGATTACCTAACATGTTTCCAAGTGCTTAATTAAATATCTAAATATAGGAATAGTTTTTGTTAGTACATAAACTCTATGTTATTTATAGACTACTCACTTTACCTACCAATATTCTAATACACAGACCGTGGTGGGTCAGCTTCCAATGCTATCTGATCCAAATCTGAAATAGTGTTCATAACAATCAATGATCAATTTTAAATTCGGCTATAATAAATCGGTCAATTTAGTAAAAAAAAAAATAGGTTACCTTTTAGTGTGTGTTATATATATGTGTGAAATACCAAGAAGCGCTGTATTATTTTTCGTGTTTCCGTTACAAAATATTTACTACGGATTTCACCTTCTTCCTCTTTAAACCCGATTAGTAACTATTTTTTTTAAATTTTCGTCAGGTAACATCGTAAAGCGCTAGTAGCTAGATCGTTTCCCACTAATGTGTGATTCCGTTAATTGCCGCATTCATTATCGTTTCACGTGTAAAACGCAGTGTAAGCCACACAAAATGCGATAATTAACGCCATGACACGTGAGTGTGGCCTTCGCTATAATAGTTAATGGAAACCGCGATTCATTTTCGGAAAGTACGTCTTACCTATTGATAAGCACTGCGAATAATAAACATATCCTAAAACGTTCTGTTTCTAGCTTCTGATCTTCGGCACAGTCTGATATCCGGTCTAGAAATCAGAAAACAGCAGTTAACTTCAGACCGATAGTTCATGAACTTATAGATTAATGCTTATAACATATATGTAGGTATACATTCACAACAATCTCCTTCTAGGCCAAGAAACTAAGCATTAGCTTGTGTTTTGGGTACCAAGCGAAGATACCACATACATATAACAACCAAGACCCGGTACCAGTAACAATATTCATCATATAAATACTGACCCGACCTGGGATTCGAACCCGGGACCTCCAGCTTCGTAGGCAGGGTCGCTACCCACTAGGCTAAGCTAGGCCGTCATTTCTACACACGTCAGCGGCTTTTCTATACACATTTAACAATTTTATTACAATAATATCAAACTAGGATTTCATGTAGGTTTTATGAGTATAAGGACAATTACAAACACTTCCAACCTACACATTGGCAGCAACCAAACCCAGACATTTGGCAGATGTTAAACATTCGACAGTTATTAGTAGGTACAGTTACAATCAAGCTTTACGGCGGATGTGAACATAGGCACAAATCGCGTCGCAGTAACCAGTTTTAAGTGTAGAGGGACGCAGTGGAGCGAGGGGACGACTGAACCTGCGCAAGCATGCTTATAGCGTTGTATTCCGATCCGCCATTAAGTTTGATTGGAACTATACATAAACGCCAAATAAAGAAGAACAACAGTTCATGCAGCTTTGTAACTTTTCCAAAGCTAAACTCATATCGCCTGGCTTGAGAACAAATTCTACCGCACCTACTCAAACTATCGCTATTTTCTGTAGGTAAACAATATAACAGTACCTACCTACTACAGGCGCTACTAGTTTTGAGCCACGTTATTTGACTTTTACTATTTTAGATGTACCTAATACCTACGGGTAAAGCATCCAAAGCAAGTCTTGGATCTGATCTCTACACTTTCAATAAATATTGTAACAGCACCTGCCTATTGTTTGCATTGATGTTACCCCCTATAAATCAAACCTCATCGTTTATTGCCTTCGGAAATAAGAAATATTAAAAAAATTTACATTGAACACAAATCGACATTTGCTTGATGCAGGTAACAACAATTTAAAGTTAGTATAAAAAAATATTTGTGGCAGGTGAATGATAGGACAGCGGTAACTAGCACAATAAAGTAGGCCAATTCGAACACGTTGACCTCGCTTGACCTAGATTATTGTGCTAATAACTTCCGCGGTGATGTCCACTCGCATACAGACAATATTAATTTAAAAAAAAAATGTTATATCGAAAAAGTCATACAGATTAATTTCAAATATTTTATTTTATTCTAGTCTAGTCGACTCCTACGAAAGAACTCGATGATAAAAATTACGTTTCTGCTGCGCCCAACGCACATGCACTCTTTGTCTATTAAATAACCCTTTGACCGTCAAGGACGGATATATCAGTAAACATTGCCATGCCCTAGATGCCAACAACGTATATATCGCCGCAGAAATGAAATGCTATAACTTTTGCTATTTTAGACGATATTTTAGCACGTGAGTTATTTCACGTTACAAGAACTATTATTTCTTAAGACATTTTGAAGCTGTAGTACATTTGAGTAATGAGCATGAATAAATCAAACACAGTGTCACTGTTACATCGATATTTTTTAATTTCATCGTAATTTTATGGAAGATCAATACATGGTGACAAATAATTACTGAAATTAACTGATTTTATTTTTATTTTATTTTCTTATTACACTTGAACTCTCAATGCTATAGGCACTCGATAATAGATCTAGACGTGAACATTTTAACCTTAAAATATGCACAGATATAAAAAAGTCATCAAATGCTTGCAGATACACATGCTGCACGCTAATTTCACGTGAAATCCAAATATGTATTTAAAATGTTCACATTAGACATCCACACTGCATGTCGATTAGCAAGATGTGAAGCTACTGGAATGAACTCCGACCATATCAAAGCTGATATACCAAATATACCTAATCACAGGGTAACACCACCATTCTATTCATATTATATACAATATTCAGAGGTAAGTAAAAATTTCATTTTTGTCTTAACATTGAAAATGTCTCACAGCAGGTTTAAGCGAAACAAAAGGATTATTTATTCTATATGAGACACCTCCAATAGTTTGTTTCAAGGACACGAAACAATGTCAAAATGGTGAATGTATAAGTACATAATTCACAATACATCTTACTAAATTAGCTTGTTAAAGGAACACACCTGTATGATGAGAAAACACAATTGTTTGCCGGCGAAAACACAAATTAAAAAAAAATTGAGTCAGCCAGTCACATATATAGTCACTACCTTTATACATATATATAATTAATTTCCTGTTCGTTTTTAGACGGTTTCAAAATATAGTAACAGAACAATTGGATGTTAGAAAAAAAAATTGTTTGTTGGTAAACACTCAGCTCGTACTATCAACTCAACCATATAGTTCATAAATAATGTAAGGTATTGTCACTGCTGTTTAATAACTTAACATGTTTATAGCAACACTTTAAAGTTATGTAGAGTTGGAAACGTATGACTGGCCGGAACGAAATAATGGCTTAAAAATACCAATGTTCCATCAAAAATTACCTACTAACATGAAACAATCACATAATTCAAATCTAAAAAATATAAAAGCTAATTTATCTACACTTATAGATAATGTGATATATCTATTATCAAAAATTGAAAGCATCACGCCCTCTAGTAGTTTGCCGACTATATAAAATTATAAGTGCAAATTGACTAGCTATACTTAAACTATCAAATTATATCAAATGTTGTACCCCTAGCTTGAAAAGCGCCCATCAATGGCGCCCATCCATAAATATAGTCACATATGTGTGACCCCCCTTTAAAATTAATTACTTTACACGATCATCAGATGCTTTAATATTAGAAAGTACTAACTAATGTGATGAACGTGAACTGCTTCCAAAACGTGGGTACAGAGTTTAAAAGACCTAGAATATTTTTTTTTTAAATAGCTTTATATTAGGCAAATAAAGAACCATTGTTTGGCAGTTTATAAAAAAAATTGTCTCAAAATTAAAAACATTATTAAAATTATACTATGAATGGTCTGAAACACACTCAAAATAGGGGGATTATCATCGTTAACCCATGTTTCTCCACTGCAGGATATAAGCCTCTCCCAAGGCTCGCCACCTCGGTCCTCCACCTTCCGCATCCAAATACCGCCAGTATGATATGGTGCTTTAGATCATCTGTTCACCTGCCCAAGGGGTATCCAATGCTTTACTTCCCGCTATGTGTCTTCCTCAATTCTCAAACTGTCTCATTTTGTTCATTATAAAAAATATTTCATCTATGAAAAATCATACAAGTTACAGAATTCCAGGCAAATGTATCATTATTTTCCTAATAATCAACTATTTAAAAAAAATCCATTCTTCACTTGTTCAATGGTCACATAACAAAGCTCGTGACTCTTACCCCCTTGTCACATTTTTGTGACATATTTTATGGATGGTAACAACTGTGACAAATGTCACTTTAATCAGGATATAAACATGAAATATAAATACATAAAAATAAACAATAAAAGCAAAGAACATACAGATACTCATAAACAGAAAATGTACATTACAAATTACAAAATATGGCACCATAATGCATTGATTAAATCACTCACACAAATTAAATCATTTACAGAAAATATAGTATTTTTTTAAATCATGATTTAACAAAACTTTAGACAAATAAAAGAGGAAAATAAAAAAAAAATACTATTCAGCGTGTACAAAAAGCCTCATTTTAATATAGGTACATCAATCTTATTTCTTTGCTCCTAATGCATAGAGCTAGTATTAAAAATTATTGCTATCCTTGTCTGTGCATAACATTGGAATTCATTGTCTATGGTGCACAGTTGAAAAACAGTTTTTTTTTTTTTCAGTGATGGTCAGTAAAAAATTGGTTAATTGATTGCTAATGTTCTGGTATCTTCTATTTGCAAAGTAGTTAACGCATAGAAGTAAAACAATGTTTTCATTTGACACATACTACATATAACTGAAGGAAAAAGGGTTACAGTCCATTTCAATTGAGTTTAGACGATTAACCCACTTCATTTGCACTACCTATCTAAAAAAACAATATAAAGATAAATGAATTGGTCATTACAGAAAGAGTAAATTGAATATTTTTGATGAATACAAGTTTTCTTCTATTATACTTTATCCTATAACGTCAACCCGTCTAGTCCAAGAATGACATATATGTGAGCAAAACTGGAAGTGTAATAGGGAACAGAAACTTGTGTCTTTGCAGAAGGAGCACGCACATATATGACTTTTCTGCGCTGATTTTAAAATGGAACACAGCTCTTGTCCCAGAAAAGTGTAACTTCAGTATTATAAAAAAATCAATAGAATTTCTAACCCTAAAGTAAGAAAACAAAGATCAATTTTTAATATCGAATTAGATGGCTTTTTCATGTGAATTTATGAAGTCTCAGGAGTTCTTACAGTAAATGCTTTTCATTGATGGTCTGATAGCACAGGTAACGCTAAGATACATACTGGAAGAATTACTCAGTTTTTATCAAGAAATAATGGACTGCCACTGAAAATAAAATAGAAAATTTATATTACTGAGAATTTAGAAACACATATTTATCTATTATTGTCTGTGGCAATTTGCTTTACAAAATAGCTGTCCCATTTCTTTAATTAAAAGTTTTTCTTGTTTCTTGAAAAGTTTACTAAAATATTCATGTGATCAGGGCATAAAGATAATAGAATAGAGCAGGCAAGCTAGTCCAAAATATGGATCTCAATAGAAAGAGACAGAAAATAAGATTACCTCATAGGAGTATCTTGACTTATATGAGATACAATTATTTTCCATCCTTTTTTCTCCCATACCCAACTGATACACAACCGCTACATATAGGGCTTTATGGAGCTTGCCTACTCTAGTTATATTATCTCTATGGCCCGACTGCAATGACCGATTCAAATTAGGTACATATACAAAAGAACAACATATTGAAAATCAATCATCAATAGGTACCTTTATCAATAGATTTATACCGAAATAACAAATACACAGATATATGTTCAGTATTGCTCAATTGTTTGAAAAAAAATTCTGTCAAACCTAGAAAACTTAGCTTAGTGCAAATATCCTCACTTAACTGAGTCAATGTATATTTTTGCAGGATTTCCTAAAAAAAAAACGTTTCCCATTTAAGGCAAAATAAAGCCTAATTTGTAAAATTTTAAATGTTTAAGAAATTCCAAGAAAGCACACAAAAGCCAGTAATTTAGACAAAGTCACTTGCATTAGGAAAAGTTCCTAAGTTTGACGATTCTTTTAATGTTTCAGTAATAGTAAATGCACAACAAAGAATTGGCCTTATTCACATGAAATTGTTACTATGCTCTCAATAAATTGTCATGCAAAAATTTTGCTATTTCCAACCCTACCTGCACCCATAGTAAACTGTCACCAAAACTGTCACATAATTAATACCACCCCCACTTCTCGAAATTAGATCTCAATTCAAACAACTCACCTCACACATGAAAAAAGTAAAAAGCATGTTAAAAAACCTGGTTTTTACTTTATTGTAACATATATGTTCATAATTTTTTTTCAATACTTGTAAATAGCCGCTCTCCACGTGAACAAATTCTATGCAAGGCCCTACGGAAAATTATTGTGTTGGAACATGCTAAATTCATATGCATTTCCTGAAACTATAGTAAGGTCATTTTTGTACCTTACAAATACCTAGTGATTTTGCGAATACATACCTATAAGTATTATGAATTAATAAAAATGAAATTATTATTTTCTCTGTTACTATCATATCAAGACGACAGAAAAATAGTTTTGTAAAATATTTATATGAAAATCATGTGCTTGGCTTAAAACAATTGGGGTCAGACTCGTGATCACACTGCATTGTCACACTGATGTGTCGACATATACTTTTTAATTACTTGAAGTCACATTATTATTTTCCGTATGACTCTTGACCAAATGGACCCACACGTATAATTGGTCACTTTATCTTTTTTTTAATTGAATGTCGCATTCTCAAACCATAATTTCCTTACTGTCTAATTACGGATGCTGAAGAAGTAACTTTGAAGCCACGGGGCCATAAATGAACCTTAGAGTGGTTTCACATTGTCCAACATACCTATCATTATAGAAGTGCAATAAAAATTTGACATTTTTGGCCACCTAAAAATTAATATCTCCAATAAATTATTATGAATCCTGATTCATCATACCATTTCATTAGGACTGTTTTTATTGCATTTTTAAGGAACCCGATTTCATTATTTGACCCACATTCGCGGTGACATACCACATCATGCTGTATGACAAAGCGGTGTGATGATTCTCACCCCAAAAGTCTATACTGATGATGAAATTGTTAAATTACTTTTTTAAATTCTTTAAGGTTGTGGGCATAAGGTCTCACAAAATTGAATAACTGATAACATTTTGGTCCCATGTTGAAATAGAACATTTAGTCGGTCAGAACTTGGAGAAATTATAAAATAAATTAAAACTTTAAAAAGCTCAGGTGTTTTATTGCTAACTTCAAACTAATTAATAAAAACAAAAAAATGAATACAAACATTATACATTCACAATAAGAATAGGAATAATTTCAGATAAATTACATTTGATATTAAATGACAAGTAGGTACCTACCTACTACAAGAGAAAATGAGAAATATTTGGTTCACTAGTTACCTACTTGTTCTCACTTACATTCGCTAGTTGACAAGATTGCATTCTAAAACACATTCTGGACGTCTTCTCACAACTTACACCCTTTTTTAGTGTGAACTTCAGATAAGGTTTGTCATCAATAAGTTATGATAGGTCAGGGTGCTAATAAATTGTCAAAAACTTACTCAGTATGTGGTTTAGAACTTTTCCCAAATAGATCATTTAAAGTGAAAGATTTAAACTATTGTAATATGAAAATTGATATAAAATACCTACTCATAGACATTCACCCATTATGACATTGTTGTTAGAGCTCATATGTAAAATGTTGATTGAGATTGTAATGTGTGCACATGCGATTTAAGCCCTTTTTTTTAATTTTTACATACAAAAATAAGAATCATACACAGTATTAATTATTAATTGAGTAGCATGAGAAGAATAAAAATGGAAAAACAAAGTTCTCATAGCCAGGTTCTAACAAACAGATTGATTCCAAAACTGTACCTACAAAAATTTCAGATGAATTTAAGAAATGTATTTTGAATCGTAGAGCTAGCATCTGGCTTTAGCTACTTAAGTCAATTAAAGATTAACAAAGGGCACAGATAGTATAGTCTGAGAAAAGACAAAAAATTCAGACAGAGAAACTGCTGAAAAGGGAAGGAGTACATTGACCTTTAAATATTCAACCATTTTCAAGCTTTATGACTAAATTGATGATTCTATTAATATAATAGAGTTGAAACCACTATTCCAGTGAAACACGGGCATAGTTATTAGTGTGTGCAACTCACTTCTGCTGTGTGGTAGTTACATAGATCCTAAAACTGCACAGGGTATATAAACATTACAATGAAGGCAAAAATTGCCTTTTGTTGAAAGTTCAGAAAACTATAACTGAAGTTTTGCTAGTTTGTTTTTGAAAGTTGTTAATAGTATAATAAAATTAATAAATTATAATAATAATATCATGGGCATGTCACACATGCTCATCAAACTTTGCAGAGGATGAACTATGGGAATCAGACAACTTGATTTACATACTTAAATAGATATTTTACACTTAAACATGGAACAAATATTTGTCCCGGCAGGGATTGAACCCATAACCTTTGGTTTGCAAACAGCATCTCTGACCAGCAGCACTAGAGTTATTAGTATGTAGTATGACTATTGGTCATTCACTAGAGCTTACATAAGAATATCTCAAATGGCAAAATTATATAATTATATAATTATGTCAATTTATTTATAGGCATGAAATTTAACTGGTTCATAGAACATTTAATAGCTAAAAATCTTCCATGTGAAGTAATAATGAATTAAAATTGAAGATGTTTCTTAAGGCAGAAGTTACTGTTACTCTTCATATTTTGAAAATAAATGTTTGGTTTCATCTAGCTCTTAAAAGTGTTCAATGTTATTTAATGTTTCAAATAAATTGGGCATCCATTAACTACCACAAAGCGGTAATTGCACACAACTTTTTTGTCAGTCCAAGTAACAGCTATTACACCACAGACATTTGCCTCCACAATGTAAAATGTAAACTACAAATAACTAATATTACTTTTGTACAGCCTGAATCAAATTCCTACGACTAAATAGCTAACAAACTTTTTATTGAACATTGCCAATATTATTTAACTGCATGATATTTTTTTTTGTACGCCTCACTCGCTTTACCTCTGGTGGGATTCGATAAATTACGGCTGGCTCTAATCTGATTATAATATTGTTATCAATTATACTCAAATTTACATAATGCTTATTGATAACATCAGTCTCAGTGACAAGATATCGCCGTCGCGGCAAAAATTTGATGTAAATATCCCCAAACTTAACAGCAAAACAAACATATAGGTAGAAACATTTATATGTAATCTTAAAGAATCTATTACAGGAAACTGGCCACACCATTTCTGGCCAAATCGAGTTCTAGCACTGTTGCTTTTATTGCTTTAAAAACTGATGCTAACAATAAGACTTGGATTGAATGACTCATGTTGGTTCTAATCGTCTTTTACAATGCAATGGAAAAGTTATTAAATTACATGATAAAAAGGGATAACGCTATAAAATAAGGAACTATACAAGTTATACTTAGAATTCAAATAAAACCTCACATCAGATCACATACATTAGTCAAATTGCACGAGTAATCACTGTTATACCAAAATGAATAAATTAAAACTGTGATAGGTAGTTATTTTATAAAATCTAAAGTAAAATATCAACCGATATCCTAATGATAGCCTATTATGATAAAACTGAGGAGATGTCAATCCAATACTTTTTAAACAATCCAGGACAAAACATTAGGAAATTCAATAATCTACAAATAATTGATCAA
Source organism: Luffia ferchaultella (assembly GCA_949709985.1). Classification (NCBI taxonomy): domain Eukaryota; kingdom Metazoa; phylum Arthropoda; class Insecta; order Lepidoptera; family Psychidae; genus Luffia; species Luffia ferchaultella. The sequence goes on along the minus strand of OX453251.1, from coordinate 14,667,499 downwards.
ATTATACTTATACAATTGATAAATTAAGTGTTGTAGGTACAAAATACATGAGAAATCAGTTACGCTCACATCTAAACTGAATAGGGGACTCATTCCACTCCACTCTTTGGGCAGTTCCGGTGAAACATACTGAATGAAAACATACCGGTAACAAAGCTGGACACACTGAAATGCTACACGGCAGCAGTACGGACTACCACAGAGAAACGCACCAGCAGGCGGGCGGCCGCGCGACGGCCCTCGCGGTCCTCTAGTACAAAACACCTACTCTCGCAGGCGGCATGGCGGCCCGCTCAGAACTCGGCGAATTCCTTGGCGCACTTTTCCGTCGATGAGATGCGCAACGCCTCCTCCTCGTAGTCATCGAAGTTACTCGTATCGCCGGGGCCCTTGCAGCGAGGGATGAACGGTGCCTCAATCTTCTTTTGGAAGACGGCGATCCAGTCGGTGGTCGCAAACCACTTGTGCCCTTTGATATCGTTAACTCCCGCTTTCAAGTTGCCATAGCGCTTGGTTAGGTCTACCTGCAGCAGGTTGCGCAGCAGGTCTTTGAGGTCAGAGCCGAAGTGCGAAGGAAACCGTACCTTGCCTGACACGATTTTTTCATATATCTGGATCGGCTGGTCAGCGAAGAACGGTGGGTACCCGGCCGCCATCTCGTACACGAGCACACCGAGCGCCCACCAGTCCACTGCTTTGTTGTAGCCCTTCGAGAGAATTATCTCGGGGGCAAGATACTCGGGCGTGCCACACAGCGTCCACGTACGGCCCTTGACGCGCTTCGCAAACCCGAAGTCGGTAACCTTGAGGTAACCCTGCGAGTCGATCAGCAGATTTTCTGGCTTCAGATCTCGGTAGATGAGATCGAGGTAATGCAGGTATTCGAACGCAAGCACGATTTGCGCCGCGTAAAAGCGTGAGTGCGGCTCCGAGAAACGGCCCACCTTCCGCAAATGTGAAAACATCTCCCCGCCAGGCACGTACTCAAGCACCATGTACAAGTTCGAATTGTCCTTGAAGTGGAACTTGAGACTCACCAGAAACGGGAAACTTATAGCTTGCAGGATGCGTTTCTCGTTCAGGGTGTGCTCCACTTGTTTCAACTTAACCACTTTCTGTTTATCGAGTATCTTCATGGCGAAATACTCCTTCGTGGGCTTGTGTTGCACTATCATTACACGGCCGAACGACCCCGTCCCGAGCGTTTTTATTCGCTCGAAGTCGTTCAGTCCGGCTGTGTTGGTAGGGTTTTTCTTCCATTTATCCTCGAAATCCTCCTTAGCCTGGTCGAGGAATTCCTTGACGCTTTCGGCGGCGTCCACCTTTTTATTGGCGGTAGCGGCATTATTGCCCATGGCGCACGAACCTAGCAAGCCCACAGCTAATATCCGCCGTTACTGGAGGCCGCTTTATTGCAATAATCGATGCCCGCCAGCGCTTACGACCGACCCCGCACAGAACTGGGCAGGTCAACACAGACCAAGTTTAAACACATACATTTTAGTGTTTTGCACGTTTTCACAAAAAAAAAGTAAATCCGACACTGGAACACATTTACACGTTTGTTTCACATATGAAAAAACTTCAATAAAACTAATTACATAGTATTCACAAAAATAAAATGGCTTCCACCCACAGCTTCAATCGACAAAACGAAAGCCAGCGAACGTCGACTGACAAACCGACCGACACGAGCACAACGATCACTCGTTTCCAGCAAATCTGAAAATAATTTTTGTCTGTGAAAGTGTTGCTACAATGCAACATTAATAATTACCATTTGTTTCCAAAACCTACTAAATTGTCATTGGACTTAACTATTTTTCGTAATTGTTTTAAAAATTATTATTGAAGTTCATTATTATTATTGAAAATTGTAAAAAATACGAAATAAAAAAAAATACAACTTGAAAATGTTTGAAAGATATTTAATATCTCAAATTAAAACTGTAAAGCTTATAAAAGGATTCTGCTCTTATCCAATACCCATAAAAAATCATACTATTAAAAAAATAATTAATTCTTTGTGCTTTTTGTTGCAAATGTTGCATGGACATTGTTAACATTGAAACATAAACTTTCGCCTTTGCTGTCAATTACTGTAACCAAGTAATTTTGATGCTTTTAGAACATTTTTCCCTAGATATGTAAAAATATTGTTACCTATAGTGACAAATAATGACTTTTTTATAAATAGTTCATTTTTAGGGTTCCATAGTAAACAAAGAACTCTTATAGTTTCACTATGATCGTCTGTCTATCTGTCCGCGGATTAACTCGAAAACTATTGTGACAGCAAAGCTGAAATTTCGTATAATTATATATATTTATTACTATTAGAATTTAAATCTTTAAAAATATTTCTTTTCCTACGTGTGAAGTGGGGATAAAAAAATTTTAATCGCCTACCATAGTGTGGGATATCATTGCATAGATATTTCAAAAATATAAAGGTTGTCATTAACGTTTTTTTTTTTATTGTAGGGATCCGTTTACGATTCATTAAGCTATATAGTCGTCTTTTTTGTCAAAATTAAGCTCCCCCCGATCTTAAATATCTGAAGAAATTCTATAATATTATAAATGTAAGAGTGTGTTTGTTTGTTCTTCTTTCACATCAAAAGAAAACAATGAATTATGATTTTTGAGGAAGATATTTGTAGGTTTGGAGAGTGACATAGGTTACTTTTTATCCCGATCTCGAGGGATAAAGATATTTGAAGCGATTACTTAAAGTCCAGACGGACGGATTCGCGGGAAACAGGTAGTATACAATAAACTTAAAAAGAAAATTACCGCAATGTTGGCTTTAATAGACATGTATTTAGATAAGTAAATTAAAGTTTTTCATACGAAACCAACTGCAAAGATAATTTTGTATTAAAAAACAGTAGAGAACAAGACAGGATACCTACGTTGCCTTAATATAATGTACTATGGAACCCTACATTACGAGTGGCCCGACACGCACTTAGCCAGTTTCTTTTTTGATATACCCAATAAAAAGAGCTTCTACAAATTATAAAAGTGTTTAATAATCAAATTAATAGTAATAGTGATTCATGTTGTTCTTCACACAGCGGCTCTTCGTGAGAATCATCATTATCTTCTGGTATTTCTACAGCTACCTCCAGTGATGATGGCACTACTTTGGTGTAATACTCCAAACTCGCCAAATCACGCCAGTCATCCCCAAAATGAGTACAGAGCAATTTATTGACATCTCTCAGTTTCAGTGCCTTTACTTGTACACCCTGAGATACAGCAGTTGGAATAATCATAGCTGTGGTCTTACCTTTTTTACAAATGCCTTTATATTGTCCTAAGTCAGTTTTATAGTGCAGTTCTCCTCTAAGACCAACCATCTCATTGGATTTTTTGGCCCTTTTCAAATAAAATCTTTTGCATTTTGCAAAAGGTACATGCCATTTCCCAGTAATTAGAAATATGTCTTTAACAGCGGTTCTCCAGTCCCATACTTGACATGTTGATGCAATATTTATTACAGTAGAATGTCTTCCCACTACATCCATGTATGTTTGAGGATCAACTATATTTTCAATCTTTCTCAAATCTTTTTCAATTCGAGCAAAAACTCGATCAGGCGGAAGAAAGGAGTGCCCCACCACAGGGAACACTACTTCTATCAGTTTAATATCCAAGGGTGCGTCATGTGTCAGCCATTTTGAAAGCATTGCAATTAACATTGAATTTTTGTTCTGCCCTGAACAACCATCTGCCATTAGCCTAAGTTGGTCACATTCTGGTGGAAACTCTGTGTTACAGAGACGATGGTAAACTGATGATACAATAAGATTTGAGTCTTTGGCGTATTCGTCTTCTGTACAACAATAGCTGAATACATTTTCTTTTGTTAATGGTGATTTGGAATTTCCTTCTACAATCGTAAAATTGTAGAAGTATAACTGCCTTGAGTAGTAAGTACTCTGATCTGGGATTTTCGGTAGTGGCATATTTTTTTGGCAATCAAAGCTAATTATCTTTATTTTAGAATTATTTAATTTTAGCATTTTAAAAAACTCTTTAGCACGACGTTTGTGTACGGTTTTCGCAGCCATCAACTCAACCTTTGCACTATCAGATTTTGCGTTTTTTAGTTTTTCGGTGAGCTGAAGACATGTCGAGCACACATCCACTCGAGGACTACCAAACCCCAAATTAAAACATGTGTTAAAAATATTTCGAAAATACAAGTGTTTTACTTTTAAATCTTCAGCTGCCTGTGAATTGTACATTTTGGCCATTTTATTAATGCTTAGCTCTGATGGTAAGTACAGGCGTTTTGAATTTCCTCTGCAGTAGTGGGCTTCAGAACATTTGAAAGTCTTTATGAAAGTAATGACACTTTCTCTTTTGTCTTTGTATATATGTGATTTGTGATCACCTCCTCGGTTTTCTGTAGGAAAAGTTCCATGTACGTAATAATTCTTTACTACATTTTCTATTCGATATCTTTTGATCTGCAAAATTTGTAGGAAAGCTTTTTGGCACACTTGTAGCATTTTTTTTTGTGAGATGCAATAAACCTTGTACTGCAATTGCATGGACCTTGGTTTATACTTAGTAGGACCAGATCTCGGCCGGCGACGTTTCGTCTCTTTAGCTTTCACATGTTTTAATATGAATGCATCTTGTTTAATTTTATCTTTAAGATTATAAAAAGTATTGTGAAATTTACCTAAGTCATTCATAGTTATTGCATTACAATGACGAGATATACCAACGTGTGAGCATGTCGGCTTAACAGGCATATCTTTAGCAGCATATCTGAAAAATATTTTATTACGTTAAATTTTTATATGTAATATGCCAATTTATTTTTACCATTGCGAATATTACAATATTAATATTGACCTTACACAGTTATTTTTCGCTATAACTTCTGCCAGAACATACAATATTATACCTACCTATTCCGCTTTTTTGGGAAAAAAAATTATAGTCAACTTTGTATGAAAGCCATTAAATTTAAGAATAAAAATTAAATGATAACTTTAAAAAACCCCGACAAAAAATAAATAACATTTAAAAAGTCTAAAATAATACAGATTTATTCATTTTCAAATCATTCAAGTAACCAATAACCTGTTTAAATTCCTGTCTTTTATGTAGCGGTCCCCGACGCCTTTAAGAACCAAAAATCATTTCAAAATTAATAAACCTGTATTAATTTAGACTTTTTAAATGTTAGTTAATTTGTGTCGGGGGTTTTTTAAATTTAATTTTGGTTAAAGTTCAAAACACATAATTAAAAAACCTTCAATGATTTTTTTCTTAATACATCTTACCAAATCGTAATCAATCACATCGACATATAGACACATACGTGAAACTTATAACACCCCTCTTTTTTCATAGGGGTTAAAAATAAATAAATCTATGAATTAACATTTCTCATTCCCTTTCAATATAGTGTATATTATTCCACTAGTCATACCATTTCATTTTATACTCATATTAAGAGAAAAAAATCACAGGCATACACACATGCAAACATATTTTTTTTCATTATGAGTGTTTGTGCTAATTATCTAATCTGAATCCATTTGCATCAAAATTAGAAGTTAAAAATTTTTACCATAACTGTCATACCTTTTCTAGTCGAAACATATTTAATGTTTCTATAATCTGTGAGAATATAAAAGTATCAAGACGAAATCGTCACATTCTACTTACCGTTCCTGTTTGACTAGATTTCTTTTCCAATTTTGAGCGTTGACTCGACGTTTACGCGCTAGTTTATTATCAACAACTTGAGGAAAACACTCCATTATTAGTATTTTAATAGTTTTACGCCGATTAAGTAATTTTTACCACATTAAAACGTAAATAAACTGAGAGCAAATTCACACTGAACTACACAAACGGCCATATTGTAATATGCGACGTGATTGGCTGTCGTGGACAATGCTGAGGTTGATTCAAATAGAGAAGGACAATGTTGTTTTTGTAGCATAGTGACGTATTTCTTTGTCATTTTCTATGGGACTAAGCGGTTTTAGAATCATAATACATATAGAAAAATATTGTATTTTGTCTATGGATACCCGAACAACAAAGAACTCGTTTTTTCTTTTTAAGGACTTTGCGGTTTTTGATACTAGTAGACTCAATTATCAATATCTAATAATAACAGAGAACGCATGTACCCAATTTTGACTGGTATAATTATTCCTTTAATTTCTAAATATAGAAATCGTTTGAGATTATTTTTTTTAATTTACATATGAATGTGATTAAAAATGTTTATTAATCGGTGTATTAAGTTCTATCATATAAGTTACTGTCTAAAGAAATAGCGTTTATTGACTGCAACTGTAAGTTCATTCATTTCGATCATACAAAATTTCGTGTTCATGCTAGGACGACCGCTTTGCCTAGTGAGTAGTGACCCTGTCTACGAAGCTAAAGGTCCCGCATTCGAATCCCAGGTCAGGTCAGTATTTATATGAATATTAATACTGATACCGGGTCTTGGTTGTTATATGTATGTGGTGTCTTCGCTTGGTACTCAAAAAACACAAGCTAATGCTTACTTTGGGGTCTAGACGTAGTTATGATGTATGTTATGTCATGTTTGTTATTAACCGTTGAGGAGTGTCCTTATGAGGAGATAATCTTGGCTTCAGCATCGATTCATGGTGAAAATCTTGCTTAACTACCAAAATTCAACGTATATACAAAGTTTCATGTTCATGCTATTAACCGTTGAGGAGTTTTCATGAAGAGACAATTCTGGCTGTAGTATCAGGTTATGTTTATCATTTTAGAGTATTGTCATCGAAGTTGCATATGTCTTCCAAATTTGAGCCCAATATCTTAACTAGAAGTGAGTGAAAATAGCGTTCTAAGATTCCATTACATATAAACATACAGGTGGAACTTATAAAAGCGTAATAAAAACGATACGACATGCGTCGCGCTGACCCCGAGTTTGTCTACTGGCCGGTTTTTTCCACTCGCACTGTGTACGTGGCAAGCAGCCAGTGGACAAGCAGCCATGCCCTGTATGCTTGTAGTAGTGTTACCGTCTCATGTGGCCCGACGTAGTATCTGAGAAAAATCAGTACATTAGCTTCACTTGAATAGAGTCAGGTGGGGCACAGTGAAACAAAAAAGTGGTATAAAATTTTAGAAAAAAAAGTACTTATTAAAATAACATAATTTCTTAGTTGTATATTAGACAGTCTTTGCTTTACTAAATGGCAATAAAAGATTAATGGAACAACACAAAAATTCATAGCAATTTGCATATAATGGAGATATGCATATAATCTATATGGGGTACAGTAAAACAACACAATAAATTCTTATAAAATCAACAAAATTATTTGAGAAAACAACAAAATGAGGTCAATATATATATCTTTAGTATGTTTTTAAAAAAAAGAAAATATTTGCTTGACGTTTGGTTTTTGTTTGTCCTACATAGGGGTTGCCAAATAATTTCGATGTCATGTTTCCCAACAACTGTCATATCTGACTCCAGAAGAAAAAAACCATTTGATTTGTTGCTCTTTCTAAGGTAACTTATATCGTACTCATCTGTTTCAACGAGGCCCCGAAACTCTTTCTTCCCTGCAATGAAAGCACCCATCTCTGTCCCGCTCGTTAGTGTTTCCACAAGAAACAGACCACCCTCACGTGCTTGTTTAAAGTCAAGGATGCAAGGATGTGGTACAAGCTCTCGATACTTTTCATAATGGGTCAGCTACAGGTCTAGACTGCATACGTCCTACGCACTTGAAGGAGCTAACCTCGAGCTCAGGAGGAGACAACAGCCAATGGCTTCTAAAAAGTCTAACAAAGATATGCAACTTGTTAATGCTACCAGTTGAATCTAGAAATCTGTCCCTTTATTTACGGTGCCCGTTTATGCACTCTTTCAAAAAAAGGAGAAGCGTGGGACCGATTGCTATAGGCAGTACTATCTGCCGCTGGACTGCCCAATTATGGTGTCGCATTGTGACGGATGAGGCAGCGGCTTATCTTCAACCACATCAGCTAGGATTCGAACGTGTTTGGGGTGTGAGGCTGTATGCACCAAGAATATTATTATTAACTTAGACTTGTAAAACGCTTTCAAGTCTGTCGAAAGGGACACGCTCTTAGGCGAGGTTAAGGAGAAAGTACCTTCCCTTTTTCCTTTTCTGTATCAAGTCTATAATTTTCGTAAAATATTTATCATGATGGCTCTCTCATCCTGTCTCAGGTTAGCGTACAGCAAGAGGATCCATTGGGACCTTTTGTTTTTTGTCTCGCGATTCACAAAGTGGTATAAGAGCTCAAATGTCCATTAAACATCTGGTACCTCGGTGGCGAGACCATTACGGGAAGTCCTGAAGTAGTTGAACAGAATTTACGCTATTTAGTACCGCGTCCTAAAGAGTTAGGTTTGGAGGTTAATCCTAACAAGTGTGAGTTTTTCTCCTGATACCGTGAGTCCCGTTCTTCTTTTTCTTTGTTTTCCTTTATTTTTATTGCTCTCAAAGATGTGTCCTCCCTGACTTTTAATCTTTAAGGCTCGCCGATATTTGCGAAAGTCATACTTGTGGCAAGAAAGCAGAAAAGATTTCTGCTGGTTGCCCAAACACGGCTGAAAAACCTTTCCGCCCATATTGCCCGAACCAACTCATGGAAGACAATTTGAACGTTCGTCTCGAGGCCGACCAGTGGATTCAAGCCACTCTACCGATCCAACATCAGAGGTTAGGGATACGGTGCGTGCAGGATGTTAGCCTGCTGGCATTCTTAGCAACGGCGCATGCGGTTGTAGACCTTGTTACTGATATCTTATCATACAACGGTGTCTAGGCAAATATTCCCTATGCAACTGAAGCATCGGCATCTTGGTTAGCTTACAACCCTGACACACCACCACTCTCATATAGTCAGCGCGCATGGGATCAAGTGAGGGCTTTGGGAATCTTCAACAATCTCACTAACCTATTGAGGCTTCTAGAGTGCGTAGTCTAGGACGTGGCTACATGCGCTACCATCTCCTCACATTGAGACTTTACTCGACAACGATCCTTTACGGGTTGCTGTGTGTCTTCGCATGGGCTGTGATGTTTATGAACGTCATCTACTCATCTGTGGGTCCATGGTGTAGGCTGACGGGCATCATGCTTTAAGTTGTCGCTGCTCGGGGTGATTCCCGCGACACCACGCCCTCAATGACATCGTCCGAAGAGCTTTAGTTCCTGCAAATGTCCAATGTGTTTTAGAGTATGACTCTGGTGCCTTGGGAGAAGGGTAGGTTTAGGAAAGTAGGCACTTTGGGACGCTTGGGACTCGCACCTTAGTTGCATCACGAGATCGGCTGGAGCTACTGCGGAAACTGCAGCTGCCAAAAAACATACTAAATACTCGCCCTGGAGTGTCAATACTTGTTCGTCTCTCTTGCCGTGGAAACTATTGGCTGCTGGGGCAATGAGGCTAAACGTTTTATAGCGGACACCGGCCGTCGTTTGAGAGGGAGGAATTTTGAGTCCCGCTCCGGGTCTTTACTGGCGCAGAGATTGAACATTGCCATTCAACGTGGCAATGCGACCAGTATCTTGAACATCTTTGCGCCGGGAGACACAAGGGGTGGGTTATTAGATTAAATAATGAGAAATAGATAAATTATAAGATTTTAATAATAATATAATTAGATAGCAATTCTAATTTGAAAATTATAATGCATATTTTTATAAGTAGTTAATTTTAGTTTTAAATTAGTATTTATTTTAATATTAAAGCAAAGAATTTGACTACTATATATCTGTAATCATCAAGTTAGTTTCAACAAATATTATTGAAGTGATATAATAACATACCAAAGTTATCCATTTTTAAAGATGAAAATAGAATAATCATATTAATTCTATAATTTATATAATTTTATTTGGTCAAATTAAAAAACCAATAGATGGCAGTCATTAAAGTCCACCAACCCGCACTCTAGCAGCGTAGTGGGTTAAGCTCCAAACCCCCTCACCTTGAGGGGAGGCCTAAACCCCTGAAGTGGGGCATAATGAGCTGGTGGAATTTTATAAAAAAAAAAGTTTGTTGTGGAGTAAATTTTTCATTAATTGAATACGGTCATGTATTAGGGCTAAATGCGTGTTATACCTAATTGAAACAGTTTAAATTGTTACACAAATAAAATCGTATTTATGTTTTATTTAAATAAATAAATTTTTTATTTCAATGAAATTGAGTACCTGAGAGTTTTGTAAGATTCTTTGTTTTCCGTTTAAGAATTAACGGAAATATAAGTCGGTACACCAACTCGAAAAAAGTTACTTCAAAGTGCCAACAAAAGTCGATACTCAAAATATACTCTTTTTCACTTTTATTTATAGGTTATATTACGTACATAATCTCTGATATTAATAATTTCCAAACGAGAAATTGCGTCCATCATTCAGTATAATGTCAGTATATAAAAATATCTAATATTCCCTTCTCCCAATTATTGTCGAATGGTCCTAAAAACTACCATTAATAATTTTATCATAATTGTATAGCAACATCGGTGACAGCGAAATGTCCAACGTCCAAAGACGTTTTTACGTAATATTGGCGGCACTGCGTTGCGCATTCTACATTGCGCCGTAATTCATTGAGAGAATTCGAGCTGCCAATGGTGATGCGTTGCGTAACTAATTTCGTTTAATTTAATATAATCGATATTTTGTCGGACTCCTATGGATGAACAGTCGTTTAAAGAATAATACACGCATAATAATAATGTTATAATTTATACTTAAGAAAACTTTGGAAGGACTAGATTTAGATAAATATTGTATCCCAAAGAGTTGTTTCCTTGCTTTTGTTACGTAATATTATATAATATGGTTCAGTCGTAGAATAGTTTTAATTCTGATAACGTATAAATCTACCTATATAAAACTTCATTACATCGGTAATTCATTACACATAAGTAGGTAATAAACTAGTTCTTTATTCACTAAGTGCTCGAATGTGTACCTACTTTAGATGTTAGATGGCAGCACATTACTGAAAAGACCAAAATACTACCCATTTATCTGTTATTGAAAAGTGTATTTATTATTATTATTCTCGTTTGTTTTTTGACGTAAACCAAACAAAAGTTCCCATCCAAATACACCTCGTTTCACCTAGATGTACAATCACAGTTTTACAATCGATTTTTACATGTAGTGAGTGCCCTTGTAGTGCCGTTCACAAAATAAACCATAGAGCTGCCGCCACCGTAGCGTAGGTACCAACAATCGGCGTGTTCTGCTTACGGTTAGTCCAAACTTTCAGACTTAGAGCGTGTAGAGCTTATACATTAAATAAAAAGTTAAAAAAAAAAAAAAATTAGATATCTATGCATTGACTTTATAGTTCGCCTCATACTTTATAGCGGATCGGATTCGGAATACAACGCTAATAAGCGTGCTTGCGCAGGTAGCGCAAGCGCAAGCGTGCTGCCTCCCGCTACACCCAAAACTGATTACTGCGACGCGACTTGTGTCTTTGTTCACATCCGCCAAAAAGTTTGATTGGAACTGTACCTAAGTGATTTAAAAAAACTAAACTTCAAAGATGTTTTTCTCGGTGACCGTTGGTTTGCGCGATCTGCTCATTTGAAACTTTTTGTTTACTTCGGTACGCTCTACACGCCCTATAAGTTTGAGCTATATTCAGCCAAACACGCAGTATATTATCCCGAACGTAATAAGGGATTCAATGCCACGTGCGGGAGAAATAATTTTGCACGTTAGCCGAACTAACCTGAAGGTTGCTTGAACTACCTATACTACCCCTACGGAATTTAATAATCAATGTTATTGTATAGTGAATCACAACGAACAAACACCGACGCGACGCATAGACCACCCATACTATATCTACAATCAGTCCATTGATGCTCCACTGCAGGGCCTTAGGTCTTCCCTCGGGATGAGGGGACTTGAAGCTTAATCCACCACGCTGCTCTACTGCGGGTTGGTTGATTTTATCGAGTGTCATCTATTGATGGTCTTATATGTATAGATTAGCCATACATGTTCATAGAGATAGCGCGTTATGACAACAAAAATAAGAGCAAAAAATACACCACGTAGATCAAATATACACCAGTTGATGTTTTGAAATAGGTAGACGTTGTGAAGTTGAATGTTGTGTGACCCAGATGTGAATTTCGTACGTACTTTAAAAGAAAATAAAGATTTCATGTGTAATTTAACAAAATGTGTATTTAAAACAATGATAATGGCGTATGGTCTGTCTAACAACTGAATCTGAAATTTTGCTCACGTTCCCGTTTCACGTTTGCCATCTAAGAAGTTAGCTTAACATGGCTTAACAGCTGATATCGTATTTTTGCTTAGAGCTATAGTGATTTTCGTAATAAAGTATATGTTGATACAACTTAAATCGTATTTTAGTGCATCCTATATCTGGACCTGCTCGTACATAATATGTACGGAGTGAAGTTGTAGGGCTTTTGGAAAGGAAGGAAATAGAGAAAGTACAATTACTGTAATATAAAAAGTGGACGTTGATACTTGACAGATGGATTCTAGACTAGGTATATTATTTACAGAAAAACGGAAAGGAACAAAATGCGAGTGAGTGCAGGAAAGAGAGTAGCAAGATTTGAGGATGTAATCGAATCTAGAGGGAAAAGGTTATCAGAGAAATATTTAATAAAAATAAGAAAGAAGGGTAGAAAGTGTCAATTTAATGATAAAGAAAGATTGTACAGAGAAAACGGCTCCAGAGGCAAGAAAGTGAGGACTAGAAGGCAAGAAGGCGGGAATATGGAGAAATTGAGGGCAAGAGCAATGGTATATGGAATATGGTAAGATACAGAAGACAAGGTATAAAAGAAAATATAAAGATTAAAGGGTCAACAAGAAACCAACGTACTTATCTGAAAAAAAGGGGGAACTAGAACGTCAGAAGTTGGTGGCAAGATCAATATGTTTGAATCTAGAAAAGAAGAACAAGTATTGGCTGGCAGATAGATGGGTAATACAAAATGTGCGGCGAGAAGTAGATTTAGTACGCTTGAAGGAGTGTGTAGGATGAGAAAGAGAAAGGGAAACAGGGAATAGGAACTAGAAGCAGTGGAATGGTTGCGGAAGATAGAGAAATTAAGAAAGGAAAATGAAGTTGGTAGGATATAAATGGGAATTGAAATAAGTAATGGGTTGAGGAATATGTGGAAATATTGAGACGTGAAAAATGAATACAGCGAAAATATATGTAGCCAACTTCGAGAACTTGACCTATAGGCCGTTTTGGAAATAAATAATAAAAATAATAACAAAACTTATCACTTCTTAATAGGGTAAGGAGGAGATCTTTTTCCATTCGTTCAAACACGTTCGTAAAATCTAAAGTAATATCCTTGTTACAAAAGGCAATTTTCATGTAGATAAAATTCTTTTGACGATAAGCAAATTTATTTTGATAAAAATCGAATATTACCTTCTTAAATTAGCCTCCAAATTCAAGTTCAAAAAGTTTTATTCAATATAAGATGTTTACACACAATTATTGAAAGTCAAAATAAATTTATTAGGTACCGGTTCAAAAACTAGGAGGAGAAGAACCGGCAAGAAACTCCCCCCTGTTTATTTAATTTAAATATATATATTTCTTAATTACAGATTCAAGTAATTTTAAATGTGTTTTTAATTATATTTTATCGATTTGTGAATTTTGCATATTAGTTTATGTCGTTTAAAACTATTATAGGTGCCCTTAGGCTTCTTCTTCTTTTTTTTTTTTTTAGTTAAATGGCGTTCTAACTTATGTTAATTCTGCCAATTTCTAGTGTATGAGAGATATACTATTATTTTTTTGAATAATAATAAAAACAGGCAACGTAGTACGGTTAATAAGGAGTTTTTTTCAAAATACCACAAGGAACTACGACATTCTACATGCGCCATTTTGAAAAAAAACTCCCCGTTAAACTTCACACTTTTTCAATAATTTTTCATTCATTGAACTGTCACCGTTGAGCAGTGTTGCCAGATTTTTTCGCGTAAATAGTGATCAGTATGCGAAAATAAAGTGTCGTGATAGCCCAGAGCGCAACGAACCTGTCTCAAATTTATAAGGCCATAGGGCCATGGTTCGAATCCGGGCGTGTACCAATGAGTTTTTCTGACTTAAGTACATTAACTATCACTGACTCCGTGCCGCGGAGAGCACGTTAAGTAGTCGGTCCCGGACGCTGTCAATAGATCGCTGTCGTTACAATCCCCAACCCGCAGTGGAGTAGCGTGATGGATTTAAGCTCCAAACCCCCCCTCCTTACCCTGGGGGAGGCCTAAGCCCCTGCAGTGGGGTAACATGGGCTGATGATGATGATGATGATGCGAAAATAAAAATAAAAATGCGGGATTTCGTTGAAGAATTCGGGACAAAAAGTAAAAAAATATAAACAATTTATTATTTAGGTACTTATTAGTTTTATAATCAGTCTAAATTATAAATATGATAATAAATTCGTAATAAATATTCCTAATTACAGTGTAGGTATCACCCAAATTAATAATAAAAAAATTATTTTTGTGTTCTTTTATATTTTTCAGATATTACTTGTAATATATTTTTTTGTCTTTCAAAAATATATGAAAATTTACAATTCTAATATAATTGCTGATTTGTTTAATAATTCTGCAATTTCAGATTATGTTTCGATTCAGTTTACGTTGTGTTCAATGAAACGACCAGCTGTAAACTACTAGATTTCTATTGGGTTTTAATCGAACTTTCACATAATAATCGGGACAACAGGCGTCCCGTGCGGGACATTTAATTGGAGCCATAAAATCGGGACTTCTACGGAGTATTGACTTGGGACGTTCCGCAAAAATCGGGACGTCTGGGAACACTGCTGTTGAGGCAGCAGCGCAGCGTTCGTAAGAAATGCATTCTGTCGTCCATTTTTTCGTCGACTTACATTACAAAATCGGTCTCAACGAAAAGCATTATTATTTAACGCTACAATATATATAGCTTTTATTCATACTGAAAGTTAATTCTAAATACTGGTGAAAGAATTTTTGAAATCGGATGGATAGTTTCGGTGCGATTACTTTCTACATCCAAACTTACAAATTTTACCTCTTTAAAATGGTAGTGTAGATAGATCTATTTGTAAAAGCTTGAGGCGTTACACAAATAATACTACTTTCAAACTTTCCATTTGAAATAAAACTTTTAAAATATATTTTTATCATCATCATTCATCATCAGCCCATTTTTACCCCACTGCAGGGGCTTAGGCCTCCCCCAGGGTGAGGAGGGGGGCTTGGAGCTTAAGTCCACCACGCTGCTCCACTGCGGGTTGGGAACTGTAACGACCGCCATCTATTGACAGCGTCCATATTTTTATATTAAGTATAATAATTTATAATAATTTTCACAACACAGAGAATCCTAGTGTGGGGCCTGGGCACAGGGCTTACCTGGGCCAACTCTAATAAATTGTAATGTATTCTTGTAAAATGAAAAACATTTTTGTTTTTATTTTTAATTAGCTAAGTATAACCGGTGTTCGGATGAACGTCGTCCAATCTTAAAGAGCGTGGTAGAGCTTACCGAACTCAACAAAAAGTTAAAAAAAGTATTTATTAAAATAAAAAAAGTTAAGACATTTTTTCGGTAACCGTTAGTTTGCGCCATCTCTACCCTCGAAACTTTTTGTTTAGTTCAGTAAGCTTTAGCCACCATAAGGTTTGGACTGCGTACAACCGAACACCGCGTATTACACCTACTATTAGCTCAAACCGCTGATCGTTCTTTATTAAGTTTCTTTTCACTGATAAAATATCCTATATAAACATATCCTCCTAAGTAACATATATTTTTAGTTATCCTAGAGCACTTCGATTTTTCACGTACTATCAGCAACAAAATCTGGGCATGGCCACGTATGGCCCCTTAAAAAAAAAATTTCAACTATGCATCATGCATCGCACCTAGTAGGTACCTACCTACGCCTTGGCCTTTGATATCTTATTTGCTAACATTTTTGTAGATCGATCTGTATGCTTGGACTGTTTCTTGTTCTTTCTGTAGATCTAAGCTGTGTGTTACAACTTATCTACAAAGGCCTACGATTTCTCAGAACTATGTGTTTGTCAAGAACTTAAGACCTTCTAAGAATGACGATGAATCAACAGCAGCAGAGCCACACGAAGGTCAACGTATCAAAATATTTCCATACATGTATCAAAGTTACACATGAAATTCGACATTTGTCTGTCTCTTTTGTCGCTTACCTGTCAAGAACCGCTCAAAAATTAAACATTGTCGTTTCAGATCATAAAGGTATATATACTAGCGTAAGAGAGGAACACAGTGTGCGAATGACATCCAGCTCTTTGCGGAAATCCTACATGCGAGAAAGAAATGCAAGAAAATCTGACATAAAACCTCTTTGAACACATTTAGTCTCATTTAGACTCACTTGTCAAAATAAGGTCCAGCTTTGTTTTCTATTTTGTGTTATAATCGTTTTGAATTCTACAAAAATTAATTCTTGTGATAAAAATGGTGTAGTGTTCAGTTTTAAATTGCACTGTAACATATGTTAATAATCCAAATAAAGAGACATTTCACCGGTAAGTACTGCCAATAACATACTGTTATCTTAATGCTTATTTTTAAAAAAAGCAATCCTAAATTTACTTGGTTATACATCAGTAGTATACGGTAAATACTTTATTTTGTAAATAATTTGTTATTTTAAACAATTATGTGTACGATACGAAAATATTGTGTAAAATTACAATCAAACAATGAAGCATAGGGATTGCACAAAATGTATCGATATGTCGATATTTTCAAATATAAATATTTTGTAAATTTGATATTACCTAATTGCACCTGTTCCACTGGAATGATGTCGTTAACTGTCTTTAAACATATTGTGAGGTTTATTTAGCCTGGCAGCACATTGTAAGGGAAAGTATGACATCTATACATAAATACGACACATAGGGTATATATGTAAATACAAGACTTTTTCAAATGAAAATATAAGATATATACACAATTAATTTTAATCGTTATTTATTTATGATTTAAAATCTGATGCTCTATTTAATTTTAACCGTTATTTATTTATGATTTAAAGTCTGACGTTCTATCTGTTCTCTGATTATGAACGTCGTAAATAATTAAACTTTGAATGACAAAACTACTGTATACAATAGTTTAACCTCATTTTCCTCCAAGAAACTGCGGTGTTAAAAAATGCTTCCTGATAATGATGACTATTTCATAATATCCAGGTTTCCTGTAAACACGGTTAGCATAGAACAATGGAAAAAAATGTAAAATAGAACAGGTGGGACTCCTCGAAAACATTCTTTGGTTTGCAGTAGACATTTTACGGATAACTGTTTTGTCTAACTAAATCACCGACGACTTTTGAAGAAAGGATCTATACCTACTGAATTTGTGCTGTTAGGGGTTTCTTTTTTTTTCATATGTGCTTACTAAGTATATTAAGTAATATACTAATAATACTTAATATCTAAAGTCAGAGCATTTATGCCAACTGTAATTTCTGTACAGGTCAATCTGAAGACCAAGCGATCGGTGTCAGCGTACGTTTACCGGGATATATCACCAGGACCTTCAACTTTAGAGCATAAACCTTTATTTCAGCACTAATATAAAATGGATTTGAAGAAAAGTCCATCACAGTGAAAATATCAATTTTAGGCAAATTATCACTTTGTCTTTTACAAAAACTTGTTCCTTTATATTCAAATAAAACTTAATTACCTATTACACAAAGAAACAAAAGATATTATAGACTAGTCCAAGGCATCCAAGGCATAATTTGTGGTGTAGTGAGACGACGCGACACTCAATCGAGTAGACAATGTGACGTCATGGGCAGTAAGAATCCACCAGTCAAACCGCACGAAAATACATAATAATAATAATAATAATAATAATAATAATAATAATAATAATGACGTGCACATTACAACGTCGTGGCCCCAAACTAAGCATTAGCTTGTGTTTTGCGTACCAAGCGAAGACACCACATACATATAACAACCAAGACCCGGTACCAGTATCGATATTCATCATATAAATACTGACCCGACCTAGGATTCGAACCCGGGACCTCCAGCTTCGTAGGCAGGGTCGCTACCCACTAGGCTAAGCGGTCGTCAAATTAATAAATATCAATAATTTATTTCTCAGTCATTTATTGACGAATTTAAGAAAAACTTTCACTGTTTTATTAGTTTTGGTTTATCTTTCAATTCTATCGAGTTAAATTGTATATTTTGAACATCATGAACTTCTCTATTGTAAATGTTTTTGTTTTGTACATTCTCATTTTTTTGTTTACAAAGAGTTAAAATTTTGTTGTTATGCGTTGCAACGTGACGTATTGTAATTAAAAATAAAAATCGTTTATTTATATTGTTTTATTTATTACTTGGCTTGTATTCAACTAAATATTAACATTTCCATAACGATGTTAACGCTTTCTTTACTTCTGCAAATTTTTTATTATCAACTGTTAACAAAAAAAATATTTATTGGAGTAAAGGAAATGGCATTTGAATTGACTGATTGATGATTTGTCATTTTAAAAAACCAAAAGTTAGGAAAAGTAACTCAAAACAAAAATTATGTAGTATAGCAGATTCAAAATAATAAATAGTATTGCCGATTTCGACTTATGATATCGCGGTAATTTCAACGACACATTATCATGAAAGTACTACGTGCTATCGATAATATAAAAAACACCCATGCACATCACTAAAACTGGCTCAACCACATGTGAATTTTGCACACATACTCATTTCCGTTTCGGTCATGCGATGTTTAGATGTCAGTTGGTCTCCTACGCTAGTATATATATGTCTATGTTTCAGATGTATTTTGTTTTCATTGCGTAGGTACCTACTTACGTTCATCGTAATAATGCTGTAAAGGATACCACAAACTTGGCAACTTCGAATTAGTTAGATATTAGTTATTGTAGTTACTACTAATATATATTTCACCATATTGTAGCAACACTTATCTCCTATGTCACTCAGTGGCACTTATGTCACCTCTGATCTGAGTTTGACCATGGCATGGGTAGCTATGACGTCATAAGTGAACGAACAGGTAGTGTAACTTTTAAAAGATACGTCATTGTATGTGTACATACGTTTTCACTGATATTAAATGAAGTCATTAACAAATTGAATATAATAACTTTTCATCTCTTTTTATTCTAAAAGAGATTTTTATCACCATATTCTTTAGTGAAAATAATGAAACGCACGAGTTTTTTTAGTGTTCCTTAGTAGGTACACTACAAAAATATTGACATGTAGCGCGACAAAGTTGTCGAATTATGTCGAATGTGTCGTCTACGCAAGTGAAGCTGCGGGCGGTCGCTAGTACTGTATATGTAGGTAGCTAGGTAGGTATGTTAAATTAAATACTTATGTAGGTATAGTGCCTATCGTTTCCGGAGTTATTCGCATGAAAAGATGCTATCAAATATTAGAATTGGCAGTAAGTAGCTAGGAAAATCGTGTGTAACAGTGTGTGTATCTTTTGATACCTAGGTACCTTAGGTACTTTGTTACGAACACAAATACATATGTGAAGCAACTCTGTCGAATGTCTCATAATGTAAATAGGCAACTATAACATTTTTGTTTATTATTTTTTGCCTAGCAATGCCACCTTATACAATATTTCGTATGAGATGATCACTAATAATTTAGCAATTTACAATAGGTATAATAATTTAAAATAATATAGAAGTTCGACGAACTTGGGTAGCCACTTCGGAGCCGCTCTGCCAACTTGTTCTGGTTGACGAATTTCCATTCTGATGAAATCGCCGGTGAGTGCCAAGATTTGTTATAAAAGCCAACGACCTAGTATCGCTCGGCTCGCTCGTTGGTTTTCTGGCGCGGAGGTGAACTCACACACGCGCTCCGCCACCGCACCGCGGAAAATAACCGCGATCGCGTCGTCGCGGTCAAATTTAATTTTGGAATCAGTTGAATATTATTTTGCGCCAGTTATTCATTTTAATAACACATACACAAACACATCTGTACACTCGATTACGCAGGATACTAGCCGTTAGATTAGACAGACATTTCGCTAATTTTGTTCTATGACTCCTGCTTATCGTGTGCAACTTTAATCTAGGCAGGTAGGAAGTAGAAATAGATAGTTAACGGAATTAGTTTTAGTTACTTAGAATTAGTTAGACAATGTTTAGTGAAAATCAATTGCGCATGAGATATTAAATTTAAAAAATCGTGAAGAACAGTGAAGAGTTCCGTAGTCGGGATAAAAGTTCATAGTTAAAATGAAAAGAAGTTTTAAAACAAATATTTCAAAAATAATCATACTATCTCTCATATCTATTTCTCAAAAAAAAAAATTCATAATGCCGCTATACTTTCTTGGTTTAGTGATTCATAGATTACGTCTATTTACCTTCCCTTCACATATATATAAAGGTATGTAGTGCCCACGTAGTGCCGTGCCAATAGTCTCCAAGCAAAAGGACCGTGATAGACAGACAGACGAATAAGACGAAATTCTACGACGAACTCTAAAAAGAACAATTTGTAATTTGGTGTTTATCTAGTTTGCTTAAAATTAAACAAAATAATAAGCTGAATAAATAGTCAATGCAAGGAAAAAATATTTCGTAACCATTAGGCATAAGGTAACTCTGACTTCTTAACAAATCTCTTTGTCTCTACATTACTCGAATGTCTCTACCATATCAACCTCTATAGGTATACGTGTACCTATCTACCATGTGCTACAATTTCTAGCTATTCGTATTTTTTGTTGTTGTCGTTATAAAGTTTACTTTCTTTATAACAATAAATAAATCTTATAGGTATATAAAATTCTCGTGTCACAATGTTAGTTACCATACTCCTCCGAAACGGCTTGACCGATTTTTATCAAATTTTATATGCATATTTAGTAGGTCTGAGAATCGGCTACTATATATTTTTCATACCCCTAAGTGATAAGGGTTGTCCACCCCTAACATTTTATTTTTATTTCTTGGACAAAATTTTAATTTTTAATTTTTTTATAATGTGCCATTAAAAATACGTACAACCTTAAATTTTAACCCTTCTATCACCAACCCCTATTTTTTAATAGTGGCGGGGATAACTTACTCTGAATAAAATGTTAATTCTTTAAAAATCTTAAAAGCAATCATAATGGGCGGGCTAAATATTTTGATCCTTTTTCACGTTCTATCACATTATAATATTACGTAGCCATTGAGAGTTTATAAACCTTATAGTCTCTATATTAATAAAATTTAAGTGTCTGTCTGTCTGTTCCGGTTAATCCGGCTGAATCGATTTCCATGAAACTTTGCAGACGTGCAGAGGGCATTGTCGGGAGTAACATAGGCTACTTTTTGTCTGTCTGTCTGTCCGTCTGTCTGTCTGTATGTTCGAGCTGATCTCCGAAACGGTGGAACCGATTTCAATAAAACTTCACAGATATAATACACCGATTATCAGGAGTGACATACTACACTTTTTGTTTGTTCGAACTGATCTCCGAAAGGGCTGAACTTATATTTCAATGAAACTTTCAAAGATTGTGATTAAAATATGTCAGGAGTAACATACAATACTTTTTGTTTGTCTGTCTGTCCGTTCGTCTGTTTGTTCAAACAGATCTCGGAAAGGGATGAACTGATTTCAATGAAAATTCAGATATGTGAATAAAAGATTGTCAGGAGAGACGCTGTGACGGGTGACGGGTGTGACGAGTGACATACGCTTTTTATTTGTCTGCCTGTCTGTCTATATGTATATTCGAGTTAAACTTTTAAAGATTTTAATGAAACTATGCAGACATTAAAAATAGGTTGTCAGGAGTGATATAGATAGGTAACTTTTTGTTCGTGTGGTTGTCTGTCTGTCTTTTTGTGGCGGTTAATCTCTAAAACCACTAAACCATTTCAATGAATCTTTGCAGACGAAAAAAGGAGGTTATCAGAAGTGACAGAAGTTGGTTTTTTTCTGTGTGTTCGTCAGTCTGTTTGTTCGAGCTAATCGCCAAAACAGCTGATCCGATTTTACTGAAATTTTGCAAACATAGAGAGGGCGTTATCACGAGTGAAAAACAAATTTTTTTTGTATACATATAAAAATCGTAGTGTCTGTTAGTTTGTCTGTTTGTTCCGGTTTATCTCCAAAATGGCTGACTGATTTTGGGCTAAATGGCTAAATGGATTTTTATGAGATTAGGTATAGAGATTTCTTAGGTAGTTAAGTTTCAGAATGTTCTAGAAAGTGTCACAATGTTCTGAAGCGTCGCATTTCTTTAACTGTCCCGGTATAACTGTGTAGTCGACGCGAGCGAAGCCGCGGGCGGAAAGCTAGTACGCATATATAATCAGACTTATTCAATCAGATTATTCGTTCAAATGACTACGAAAAGTCGGTACTACCTACCTAGGAATACCTAACATAGAAATAAACTACATGCATAACAAACCATTAGACTATTAATGCCCCATTGCAGGGATTCAGGCCTTAAAGCATAGATATACCTTAAAGTGTACGCTGCTTCAGTGTCTTCAGATTTTAACTATGCCATCTAATGATGGCAACCGGAACCGACGGCTTAGACAACGAGTCAATGATAACTATATACAAAAATTAGAAGAAAGTCATTCGTTTTGAAACACGGCCCTCTAAGGAAGAAGCAGTCTTGCAACCACTCGGATACCACGACATAATAACGAGTATCACGACGCAGGAATAGATTATTAATTTTAAATTCTATTTAAGTGATTTCAATCGTTTTGAGGGAGATAGACTCTAAATTAATAATAAACCAATGGAGATAAATGATAGGATTTATAGATAATTGTAGCAAGTAATACCTACTAGGTTGACAAATGGAGATAAATGATAGGATTTATAGAAAATTGTAGCAAGTAATACCTACTAGGTTGACAAATGGAGATAAATGATAGGATTTATAGAAAATTGTAGTAAGTTATACCTACTAGGTTGACAAATGGAGATAAATGATAGGATTTATAGAAAATTGTAGCAAGTAATACCTACTAGGTTTACAAATGGAGATAAATGATAGGATTTATAGAAAATTGTAGCAAGTTATCCCTACTAGGTTGCCGCTGCCATCACATGCGTGAATTTATTTGCTCCATAGACATAAATGTAATTTGCTCACATTTTTGTTGTCACAGCGCAGTATTGTGGCGGTATCTCTATGGAACATTCATAGTTAAAACATGCTTAATTTTTGTTCGTAGTTTGTGGTAGGTAGGTAAGTAGGTAGTTTGATGACCGAAAATAGTGCGAATCCGTCGGGCCTTTAGTGAAAGTATTGCTCGCTTCTCCGTATTACCTGGTAGGTATTACCTACCACGTACCTACCTCCCTACTTACCACAAAGTTATAGACCTCGCTCCAGGATCATATCAGTGCCTTGCTCTAGTAACACCGTCTAGTGGGTACCTACCTACTTACAATACATACAGAAACAAAAAGGCCACGTAAGGTAGGTAAGTGTAGGTACCTACCTACCTACCTACCTACCTGCCTTGCGTAACTAATTAAACTACGTACCGTAGTGGTAGGTGTCGTACCTACCTAGCTAGTGTGCCGTCGTCTGTATCGCACCTGTTATCACAGCAGTGGGTAGGTAGGTAGGTACTTACTCTTATCATCAATAGGGCTATGGTTTAGTTGTACCCAGTGAATTTTTATTGTTATAATAAATAAGACCTACTCACACAGTACCTACCTACCTACCTCCTGTAGGTACAACACGTAAGTATAAATGAAGTTTGAAATACTCAATACTCAATACTTTATTTGTTTTTGGCACACTTGGAGCACTTAACATTGTCATTACTTAATAATATTATACATTATCTACATAATTATAAACATTAACAGCAACAATATGTTAATGAAGTACAACAACCTTTTCACAACAGTAGGCAGAATCTTAGAATATCATTGGCAGGAGCACGTATCTATGAAACTATGAGGATGAAAAACAGCCCAGACGCGACAAAGCATCATCAATAAAAGATCTACCCAAACTCAATTTACGATAATAGCCGCTGTAAAGAGGCACTGTCAACAAATGGAAATGGAAAATAATTAAACTAATATAAATCAATGTATAATTAAATGTCAACTTTCTAATGCAGCTGTAAGGAGGCTTTGTCAGAATTAATACAAAATCACAAGATATCCAGGCAATGTCAAATGATTCACCATAAAGGGGCTTCGTCAACTTATAGACTATTCATATTGTATGTAAACATTTCGTATTTTTAAAAATTGTAACAGATGTAAAACTTTTATATAATTTTTATGGTGATATCATCAAAAATTTATCATCAAGGGCAGCTTTTATAGTATAATAGGTTTTACTAATCAGAATTTTTTTTATTATCAGTTTAAAATGTTTCAAATCAAGTTCTTTAATAGCATCTGGAAGCTTATTGTAGAGGTTTACTGCATTACAGATATAACCTTTTGATATTTTTTTTAATCTTTGTGAAGGAAATCGAATATGGCCAAAGCGTCTATGGCTTTTTGTAACCATCTGGTAGTCAGCACTATTTTTTTTAATGTAAAGAAGACATTGTAATGCGTATTCACCACTAAATGTTAAAATATTCAACTTTTTAAATGCATCTACACATGTCTCACATGGTTTCAATCCCGCCATATATCTGATAGCGCGTTTTTGAAGTACAAAAATGCGATTGGCTTCAGCTCCTGTTCCCCAGACCAGTAATCCATATGCCATTAAGCTATGGAAATATGAGTGATAAACCGCCTTGGCCGCATCCCGTCCACATAACTCCGTAACTTTTTTAATTGCATAGCAAGCAGAACTCAACTTCCTTGCTAATTTATCTATGTGTGCTTTATATGTCAGTTTACTGTCAATCAAAATTCCTAAAAAATTTATTTCTGGAACAATTTGGATCAAATTTTTTGGTAAGAATGCACATATATCCGTCTCCTTCTGTATACCACGCGTACCAAGCGTGTAGTGCATTAAATTAGTTTTATTTATATTTAAAAGTAGATTGTTACAATCGAACCATGCGTTTATTGTGCTTATGGTTGACTCAATACATTGTACATTTTGAAATACACTTTTGCTTTTTATAATTAAAGAAATATCATCAGCAAACATTAAAATATCAACTTCTGGTGCTAGACATACACTTACATCATTAATATAAATTAAGAAAAATAATGGTCCAAGGATAGATCCTTGGGGTACACCATATTGCACCGTTTCTATATTAGAATTGTAACCATCAATGTTTACTAATTGCTTCCTTTCAGACAAATAGGATCTACAAAGTAGCAACTCCTTGCCCCTGACACCATAGTGTTCGAGTTTAGATAGAAGAATCTCATGATGCACACAATCAAATGCTTTAGATAAGTCGCAATAGATTGCTGATGTAGTGTTTTTACTATCTAATGAATAAAGAATTACTTTTGTAATGTGAGCCAGTGCGTCACAAGTCGATCTATTTTTTCTAAAACCAAATTGTTTGCTATTTATTAAGTTTGTTTTATTTGCAAAATTTAACAATCTTTCATAAATAATTTTTTCAAGTACTTTGCTGAACACCGGTAGCACAGAAACAGGTCTGTAATTCTGTACGTCGCGAGAATCCCCCTTCTTGTAGAGCGGAACGACTCGAGCTATTTTCAATCCATCAGGAAATAAGCCTGTTTCTAAAGATTGGTTAATCAACTGTGTAAGTGGAGAAACTAATTCCCCACCAAGTTTTTTTATCAGATAAGGAGAGAGATCCCAGTAATCATTTGACTTTTTTGGTTTAAGCGAATTAAATACCTTTACTATTTCTTCTTCACTAGCAATGTAGAAATCAACTACCTGTGTGGATCTACTAACATATGATTTAAGGTAAGTTAGTGATTTCTCTATATCAGCATTTAAATTATTGGAAACATTACGGCCTACATCTTTAAAATGATTATTTAAATGATTTGTGACAATCGCTTTATCATCGGTGATGACATTATCCGAAAGTTTTAGTGCTATGGTATCCTTTCTTTTTTCGATATCTCTACCCGTAACTTCTTTTATTATCTTCCATGTAGTATTTATTTTATCCTCTGAATTGAGCACTCTATTCCTTAAAAATATTTTTTTTGCTTCTACTGATACTTTTTTAAATATTCGACTATAGTTTCTTACATATTTTTTTAGATTCTCATTGTTGGAATGATTAAGTAAATCATAAAACATAAACATTTTTTCCCTTGATATTAATATACCTCTTGTAGCCCATTCACTAATACAACCGGATTTATTTTTTAAATTTAAATTTTTTAGTGGAAGATAAATATTTACCAATCGTATAAATTCCGAGAAAAATGTTTTGTACTCGGTTTGACCCGATGAAATATTTTTAATCGTGATCTTTAATTCATCAATCCTATAAGCTGATACGAATCTATATTTTTTATTGTTAACCTGAGATTTTATTTCATATTTAGTGCGTATTACTATTTTTTGGGCTTTGTGATCTGATTTGATCCCCTGAAATACGCCCGCATCAATAACTGCACAATCAGAGAAAATATTGTCAATACAAGATCTCGTAGTTGGTGTAACTCTGGTATAATCAAAAATATGTTGCTTAAGTAAGAAACTGTCCATAATATCTGTCAATTCATGTGACATATTTGAATATAATGGAAAGTCAACATTGAAATCTCCACAAACTACTATAGATTTATTATTATTTCTGCTAAGTTTTGTTAAACATTCATCTAATTTGTCAATAAATTGTTTTACAGGCACTGATGGTGACCTGTATATCGCAAGAATAAAACAATCATCCAACTCCACGCAACTAACCTCAAACACCATATCAACAGACATATTGACAATGTCTGGCCTGTTTTTCACCCCTAAATTGTTTCTAGCATATATCATAGTATTTCCTCTTTTGTGGATTGTTCTTTGACTATTACTAACTACTTTGTAATTTTGTATATTAACAATACCTAGTGCGGAACTTTCCAACCAAGTCTCTGTTAAGCATAATACATCAAAATTATGTTCGCTCATAAAAATACTTAGCTCCAATTCTTTATTTAATAATCCCTGTACATTTTGATGTCCAACTATAAGAACCCTTGAACCACTGTTCATATACATGTTATTACATTTTTGTTTCGACTTAACTCTAAAAAAGAATTGTGATCAGTTGAAGTTTGTTCAGCTAACCGGCCAACTGTTTCTGTATCTCTAGATAATTCATTTTTTTTATTAAATAATGTTATGCCCTCTTCTTCATATAAGTGGACATATGTAATTTGTGGAAATGTATCTATATAATTCTTTTCATCACTTAAATATTTAAGAGTTTGAGCTATAGATTTTATAGCCCCTTTTGTCATGTTGCCATTATTATGCGACTTAGGCAACCATTGCGAGTTCATGTCTAAAAACTTAACGTCCTTGTGTGTACATGCCAAACTACGAATACTCTCATTGCATTTGTATATAGTCAGATTGTCGAGATTCTTTTCATATTTAATGGAACTTATAATTACTTTTGCTTGTCTTCCTTCTGAAAATAATCCCAACAATTTTTTTATATAAGAATTACGATTACATACTGCACCCCAATCTGTCAATAATATAATAATTAAATCGTTCTTCCTAAGTCCTTTTGTTAACTCTCCATAACTTTCTAGAATATTTTCAAAGTTTGCATTCGGCTTACACACGTTTGTGACAACTGTATCATCTGAAGTTATGTCATGTAAAATACTGCCCAATTTGGTAAAGTTTCCATCACTGAAAATAAGAATATTTTTGGTATGTTGCTCAAGTCGGTCTTTATTCTCACACCGTGTCAAAAATTTGTGTATGACATCTTGTAATTTTATATCAGACCTTTCAGCATCCATATTCAATGAAATGTTATTTGAAATTACAACATGTTCCTCTTCTATGTCCATTGACTTCTTTTTCTCCTCTTCTAGTTTATGTTTCAGTAGTTGTATTTGTCTTACAATCTTGTGATGATCTCGTTTTAGTATTCTGTACTTTTTATTCTGTTTTCTTATTTTCTTTTTTAAGTTTTTGTTATTCCACGTTTTTTGTTTGTCAAGAATTTTATGTATTTGTTCTCTGGGGGTTTGTTTTCTTGGAATCTCCTTTCTAGGTGTCATTCTTTTTGGTGTTCTAACTAGAGTTATTCTAGGGCATTCCTTTGTAAAATTTCTCATTCTTTCTTCCCAGCTGATATTTTCATTTGTATCATTGTTTTTCATTACTTTGATAGGAATAGGATTTAATGTCTGACTTTGCTTTAGTTCCATAGTGCTTATAATATTTAATAATTCCAAATTTTTGCTTTCTTTCTCCGTGAGTAGCTTCTTCAGGTGTTCATTTTCATTATTTATATTTTTTATTTCAGAACACTTTTTATCCTGTTCTTCCCTCAATGTTTCTAATAATATTTCCCTCTCAGCTAATTTTTTGTTTAAGTCATATATAACTCCTTCATTTATCGTGTTTTTTTCACCATATTCTTGTAACTGTAATTCGTATTCTTTTAACGTTTTCTCGCGCTCTCGTATAATTTGAGAGCGAGTCGTGACTGTCGATACAAAGTTATGGCGTTTTGTAGCCATGTGCTTTATCAGTCAACTGACAATATTTAAAAACAGTATTTTTTTATTCTAAGAAACAAAAAATATATTGCAATTTATTTTTAAAGGTATTAAATTTATAGTTGTCTTCAACAAAAATAATATAACTTCAATTAGTCAATATTAAGTTCTATGTCCGTGTGAAACGGATCGTAAACTAATGTGCTCGGCCAAACTTATATACAGGATATATACTTGTCACACTTTTATTTCAGGAGTTATATATATATATATATTTTTTTCCACTCGTGTTTACTGGTTATGCACTTGTGAAAGTTCATGGGGTCTGTAAGTAAACTGTTATCAAATCAGCTATTGGATTCATAACGATATTTGTCAAATGATCTATCACTTTCACCGATCACTTTTTAAATTGTTAGTTACTACCCACTCTTGCAAAAAAAAAGGTATAGTACTTTATTATTGTAAGTTTCAAAATTAATTTAAAATTTTTATGCATGTATTTTACTTTTTCTCAGTCTATATTGGTCAGACTTATGTTATATGAATTATTATAATATCGTAGAAATGTTCACTTTATAGGTTTTATGGACCAAAATTGACTGACCTTTACTAGTTATAATTCCTATAACTTTAGCTCGTAATGACTACAAACATTATCAACACATATTCATCACTTATTAATCACTTTTACAGATCTTTATTATCACAATTCAAGGTTTATAGCTTTTATAAAATAAAAACAATACGGAGCTAACGGTTTCAACGCCTAGACGGATGAACGAACGAACGACAAGTAGGTACCTACCTAATAAGTAGGTATATTAACTTTCAATTTTTTATGTTGACATGTTCTATAGAAGTATAGAATCGTTTAAATACTATATACCTACCTACATGTGTGTTCTCAATGGAATTAAATAAATGACTATGTTTTTTTCTCAAACTAAAAAATGTACGTTCCATAGGATAAAAGTGTTCAGTGTCCTATAATTCAAAATTGTTTTAATGTTCGTTGGCGTGCGTAGCAATAACATTTTTTATGGATTTAAATTTCTAAAGGTAGACTGAGACAGCTATAGCCACTGTAAATTATTTCCCAAGGCGGGAAGGGTTTCAAGGTTGTTGAAGCAATTACGTGAATATATATCTATCTCTTTTTCACATGCATGATTCCGTATTGTTAACTTGCTCCTTCAGGTAGTTAGACGCTAACTTCAGAGCGAATGGCGGGTGACGCGCAGCGCGCGGAATTGTTTCTTCCTTCCTCCTTCATTTAGCCGCCGGAGTTTGAGTAGTGAAGAGTGTTTCGCGGAGTGCGTGGCACGTGTAATAATACAAATTCATATTTTTCCTCTTACAACAACCGTTTACCATGGCAGACACAGCAGTAGATAAGAAGTGAGTAATTTTCTTCAATTTCATAATGAACATACACAGCTTCTATCAGTTTAATTTTGGCGGCATCAGAAAACGTGATCAAAATGGCTTCCTTTTTACTGTAATAAATAAGCAATCATTCGAATTCGGGACGCGTAAATCTGCGCCAGAGAATATTTAAATTCAATTGTACATATATACCACATCATACGATTGTCGTTCTTTTACGAGTGTTGATATTTTCATGTCTGCAACTAGGTAGGTACCTGACGCCGCGCGTAAGTACACGCGGGAAAATTGTATTCGTCGCCGAAATAGTTTGAACTGTATTACGGTATAGCAAAGGGCACTCGTGCGTAGAGTGTGTTTTAAGTGATGCATTGGACAGAACTTATTCATAGTGTATTCGGTGAAGTGGCTAAAGTGAAGCAGCCGGTAAAGTTGAAAGCACGCCGGTGCCCCCCGAAAGGTGTCGGCCAAGATGGCGCTGGGTGCGCGGCGTGCCGGCGCTGTGCGCGTCACCGGCGCGCGCTCCTTTTGAATACGCGGCCGGTGACTTCGGTTTCGCAACCGCTCGGCGGCCATCGCGAGGCCGAGAACGGCGCGCGGCGACGACGACACGGTGGGAAACGTTGCGTTATCGCAGTGTCAGCCACGCGTGTTGTCATTAGTTATTTTTAAAGAGTTCGTTTCGTTGTGCGCCAAGCCGTGCGCGCATCGGCAGGAGCGCAATCAACTACAGTTGTTTACGTTTGTTTCCGCGAATGCAACTTTCCCACAACATTTATGTTGTAACGTTGTTGTGCAACGATTACTTGTTTTTTTAATGCTCCAGCGCTCCAGTTAACTTTTCCTTTTATTCATTCATCTGTTCTTTGATAGTAAACTGGCATTTCTTGTAGGTAAAGGGTCCTATATTTCCATCGCTCTTCACAATTTCACATATTACAATACATTACAACCTTAGATTACCATAGATTGTATATTGACTGTACTATAGAGATAGAAGAGATTAAAAAATTAAATGATAGACAATATGTATAATATTCAAGACAATTATTTAGAGATTAAATGTTGCAAGCAACTATTGAGAGACCAAACAATGTGCTGTTAAACACCGCTGTCACCCATTTAGGTTGGTGCCGTCACCACATAGGCACCGAGATATATGTATGTACCTAGGGTATGTGGTGACACAGGCGCATTCAAAAAATGCTGGTTCCTCACAGAAGAATACTACGCAAGAAACTCAGAAGACACTCTTTTTAACAAAATTATAAACAAATTTATTGACAATAAGTGCTTAATTAATATTATTGAAACAAACCGATAGGCAAGCGAGCGGCTTACACCTATGGACTTTCATCATCTAAGTAGTCCGATACTTTATAATAAGCCTCTTCATAAAGCTTTCATGTCATTGTAGTGTTAAACTTGTTAAGGGGTAAATCTTGAATGTTAACTGAGATCTTATTGTAAAAGTGTATACATTGCCCTATGAAAGATTTTGTGATTTTATTGAGACAACTGACATGGTGAACATGTTTATCTTTGTTTCTTGTATTAACGTTATGCCGACAATAATTATTTTTAATATAATATTTTTTTACGTAAACCATTATCTTTTCATTTTCTAATATATATTGAGACGGCAGAGTCATAATATTAATTTTTTTTAAATTTGACTCTAAAATATACCTATATGGTATAGTATGTATGATAGGTATATTATCACAGATCAATTTATATTATAGATACTAACCAATCCACGTTGAAGCAGTTCCATCTAGGAAATCAGAGGTACCTATTATTAGCAACGACATTGAAAGATATTTGACGGTACTGAGGTGTCTTCAAAGTTTGTAGCAAGTAGTGAACTTAAACCTGCCACTGTACTTTTTTCAGGGAAACAGCAGCGGAGGAGGTTACCTCGACCGAAGTTGCGGCGAAGGAGTCCCCGGTTAAAAAGTCCCCAGCGAAAAAGGCGGAAAGCAATGGCGCCACCGAGAACGGCGCCGACGAACCGGCCGCCGCAGACGACGCTCCCGCCGAGAACGGGGACGCAGAAGAGAGCAATGATGCTACTGAAAATGGGGATGAGGAGACCACAGGTATGGCAACAGACTTTTTTTTTCAATTTCCCTAATTCATAATACCTTAAATCAATTATTGAGTTGGTACGGCTCTATATACGACCCAGAAATCGAGGCGTCTCGGCTCGTCTTCGGTTAATTTCTTTAGAATAGGTGAATGCAAGTTGCTCGTTGAGTGTAATATTAGAAACAATTGTTTTAATTGATGTAAAAATGTATGTAATTTTTCATTTGTGAAGTATGGATACCTATTTCCACATTGTATAAGATACATTATTATGTATATAATACACATCACTGCGCATAATGTAACTAAAATTAGATGCTCCCAATGGTGGATTGCATTATGAATCCAAAATAAACAAGTATGAAAAGCTATTTAGTAAGGGCAAAAGTATACTTAAAACAAATTATGTTCAGAAACGTCTGAAATGCCTCAGTGGATGAACTAAACTTCTAAATCGATTTCGAATGGTACGGTTGTATCGAAAAAAAACTTTGCCTGTACATGTTTTTAATATGGAGTTATGTTTATGAGATGCAATCAGACCTGTTTTTGCGATACAGGTCATATCGCTGTCAGATTGTCATGACATACTCCACTTTATATTATTATGCTTGACGTCTAAATCTGTTACATGTGTGTTTAGGCACACTTTCCTTGTTTATTTCACTAAAACGGTTGTGCAACTGATTATCCAACATAATAAAGTTACATTGTTGTTTTAATAAGTGTAATTCCACTAGAATGTGTAAATTGGCGAAAGTTAATCATATATACGTCATATTATGGTACTTGCCAGATTATATTATGTGCGACTTTGAAGTTAGTCACAGAAACGTCTTGGCAATAATTTCGTAGAAGCGTTGGGATGGGATATACGGCGGACTTGCACAATAAAACAAGTGCATTGCACTTCAGAGTCGTTTATACATAATTGTAGGTACAAGGAGTACTTAACTATGCTTTTAGAGACCTAGATCTATTTTATTGTATAAGACATGTAGTTTACATTTCAATGTACTTTTTCGGCAAATAGACCGTTATGTCATTTTCTGTACGTATCGTACGTCGGTCGTTTCCTCAAAAATCAATTGCCATGTGAAGTGCATAAATATTAATTAATATTGCATTGCATATTAAAAGTTGACATTATTTACAGTCTCAAATAGAAAATTATTTAGCCTCAATAAAATTGATTTTTATTGCCAACTAGTATTGTGTATGATAATTCAATTATAAATAGGCTCTGTGTTAACTTCTACATAGTGAGTGATAATTTCAATTTATCTTTTACAGAGAAAAAAGAGGCGGGAGTTAAGAGGAAATCGTCAGCTGGCGATGGAGAGGTAACCGAAAAGACTACCCCCGAGAAGAAGGCGAAAGTATCCGAAGAGGCACCGCCAGCCGACGAAGAAGTCGCCGCCTAAACCCGCGCCATCGGGCCGCGATAGGGCTCAACTCCCTGCTATCCACATATCTCCCATACGACTGCTAAACAAACAACGTACAAAACAAACCATAGTTTTTATACATAGCTTTATGTATCCTCAAATAATAGCGCTCGAGTTGAGCCCTATCGCTAGAAAGTTATAATTTTAGGTTTACTATTCATTACTTATTACCTATGAAAGTACCTGTAAAGTGTAAATTTTATGTCGGCGAAGTGTCCCAGTGACCGTCCCTGACTCGTCGGGTATATTGATTGATTATTGACATCATCTGCCAGTAAATTAACTGCCAAAGTTACTATTTTTCACTAAACGTGAAAACCCACGATCCATTCTATGAATTGGCGTTCTATTCAGCTTCCGAAAAAAGTAATACAAGGATTTTTTAGATTCGTAAATAAGATTTTTAATGTTTAGATGTTTGTAAATTTAAGTTAGCAGTTAAATATATGGCACATTTATATTTTTCATAGGGCATATTACTTAAAAACCATTTAAACATTCCTTTGACATTGTGTGATTGCATTGTGAACTTCTTACTCTGAGCTTGGGCTACACGTTCGATTGAAACTACGAAAGTCCTGTTATAACACCGAGGCTGACAGCCGTCACTGACATTTTTATCGCAGGTGTGTCCCGATGCTTATGATTTATATATATTTTTCGTACTTCTGAATGTGTTTGTGATCTAGAATGTTTAAATCGGTCCATGAAGTTATCTCATCGCAACGCTGACATTTAACATAATATAGTTCACAATGTAACACCTGTAATTGTAAGATGTTTTGAAATTCGAAGTTCAAATTCGACAAATAAGTGATAGTTCATATTATGACATTTCCGTGCTATTTCGTATTTTAATGAGGTGTCTTTTCGTTTTTTTTTTTACTTCAGTGTTATTAAGTTATTTCCTTGCACAATATGTGATAGAATTTAACGTAAACAGTCTCGAATATAAGATGACCTCAAGGAAATATATTTTTATTGCCAAACAGAACTGTGTTCGATGATATATAAACAGTCTTTGTACAACGGTTTTGTGTTAACTTTTACAAATTTTAACATTTTTCAGATTCATCTATATAACCGTTTCGGTTAAATAACATTTAGTCTTAGAATAATATTGGTAGAGTGTACAGTTTTAACACATTATTTCTCTGTCTGTGGAGTTAGTGTTTGTAAAACGTTTTCTGGCAATAAAATAGTCCAAATACTGTGCTCTTTCATTCCTATACATTTTGGCTATAGTTCTGTCCTGCTTGTCCTGTCGTCCAAGCATGCTGAAATGTTACAACAAATTACAAAATTTCAGGGACCTTATTGAAATTAACCAATCGATATTAATAATTTATTCCATTTTCTTACAGAAAATACATTAAATTGAACCTAAGTATAACTTGGTAACAGAGTTAGGTTTCATTATGAGACAATTCAGACTTTTAGTTCTAATGAATTTAATAAACGCTCGTACACGCATAATCTACTGGAAATTCCAATTAGCTGGACCAAATTTACAGGTGCTAACGTAGACGTTAAAAACTAAAGATTCCCTGTCACTAACAACAAAAAAAAAACTGAAGCACTGCGACGACGGCAACCGCGTAAGTATCTATTTGTAACGCTGACAATGGGACGAGGTGTGAGTACGAGCACCGTATTCAAAGTTGACGCGTGCGTACATAGCAAGCTGACTTACTACTAGGCATCGGTAGTTCGCAACGCCGCCGCACGGGTATTCTTAAATGCATGGGTTCTAATTTAATTTTGTAAAATAATGTGATGAGATCAGCTCAGTAGCGACAAACGACATCTGCTTCGAGCTTTCAGGTTTTAACCTCATTGCGAGTAGGACCACGTAAGGTTCACGCAAAGAAAGATCCCCACCGCACCGTGAGCATCTTCTTTGACTTGTCAATAAATAAAACATTTTTAGCGCATAATTTAAGTGTCGCCCAGTACAAGTACAGTACCATCTATCGTGGAAAAGTATTACTGGCGAAAATATTTTATAAGAGGATCGTTTTTTAGGGTCCGTACCCAAAAGGTACCAATGGGACGGGAACTCTATCACTAAAGCTTCGCTGTCCGTCCATCTGTCCGTCTGCCACAGGGCGGTATCGTCTGAATCGTATTAAACAGACACTTAAAATTTTCACAGAGTGTGTATTACTATGGTGGCTATAAAAACAAATAATAAAATTAAAGGGGGGTCCCCATACAAGAAACATGTTTTTTTTTTATATTGTAGGGTGGTACGGAACCTTTCGTGAGTCCAACTCGCACTTGGCCAGTTTTTTATAGATTATTGTGTAAACATTTTAGCGCTCGCCACTTATGAGAATCAAACGTAGTACCAGTCAGTACCGTCTGGCAGGCCCGGCGAGAGCCAGATCGGGCCCCGGGTGTGAAACATTGCGGGGCCCACCCCACCTTACATTGAAAAAAAAAAATCAACCGGACCCCCGTTTCTTAGTCCGGGCCCTGGTGGTACTACTACCCTTACACCCCCCTATCGCCGGCCCTGCCGTCTGGCCACAGCACGGGGCCGCAGCCAAAACAAAGCCGTCATGTAGAGATAGTTGGACTTTCTAAGTAAATGAATGAAATTAGGAAGGAATGCTAGAAAATGAACCCGAGGTATATTGTTTCGGGATGAGAGTCTAGTCTGGTGTGTGAAGCTACTTCGGTAACTATCATTACCTATTCACCAAATACGGCGTGTTCGGCTGAACGTATTTCAAACTTATGGAGCGTGTAAGTATAGCTTACCGAACTAAACAAAAAGTTAAAAAAAAATATGAGATAAGTTATAAAAAAAAAGTTTTTCTCGGTAACCGTTCGTTTGTGCCATCTGTACACTTGAAACTTTTTGTTTAGTTTAGAATGGCCAGAAGGTCTGAATCATCATAAAGGCGTAGGTAGTGCATTGAAATTTACTGAATGGATTCATATGTCAGATCTAAATGTAAGATTTTATACTTAATTATATAATCTGTACCGTGCCAAAAACAAACCAAAATTAATGACGCCAATAATTTTTTTTTTTTTCATTTTCAACGGTAGAAATGTAATTTGAAAATGGCGCACACTTGTCTATTTTGTGATTAACAGATACCATTAACAGCAGTTGGTTAGATTTATTTCAAAATGATGATAGTTATTTCTCATTTTTTGAATAATGGTGTAGATATAATCAGCACCCGGAGACATGTCAGTTGATACCACCACAGATAAATACACTAGGTCTTATACACCCACAGTATAAGCGATATCCTGCACTACATATCTAAAATCCATTTGCATATTGACTAAGAATGCGCCTTCAGTAGGTACGTTGTTTCGCAAACCATGCATGTCTACTTTTTGACCGACGACGAAAAAAAATGGAGGAGGTTCTCAATTCGAGGCGTATATATTTTTTTATGTGTGACCAGGCATAACTTTTTGTAGAGTAGTCCGATTAGGATAATTCTTTTTTATTAGAAAGGGTATAATCCTGAAGTTGGTCCCATGTAAATTTAATAAAAAAATAACATAATATTAGTAATAATAACTTTTTGCAGAGTAGTCCGATTTTTATAGTTCTTTTTTTATTAGAAAAGGTATATCTTGTAGTTGATCCGATATAAATTTGAAAAAAAAAAATCCATTCCTAAGGGTAAGAAAACAGGGGATGATTGATTGTTCACTCACTGATTGTAATGTATGACCATGCATGAAGTTAGATTATTTAAAAGTAATCAAAAATTAAACATGTAGTTAGTAGATGATAACCACAAAAAATTATAAAATAAAAACTTTTTAACAAAAAAATTAAACCGCCGAAAATACTAAAAAGCAAAAAATAAACCTTTTTTATTACTTAACCTTATAAACTAAGTTCTTAAACTAATGTACTTTTAAACTTAAATTGAAAAACTCCGTGAAACTTGAATGCTTGTTTGGCGCTGACTCAAAATTACTTAGGTTTAAAAGTACATTAGTTTAAGAACTTAGTTTCTAAGGTTAAATAATAAAAAA
Source organism: Luffia ferchaultella (assembly GCA_949709985.1). Taxonomy (NCBI): domain Eukaryota; kingdom Metazoa; phylum Arthropoda; class Insecta; order Lepidoptera; family Psychidae; genus Luffia; species Luffia ferchaultella. The sequence goes on along the minus strand of OX453251.1, from coordinate 14,629,827 downwards.
GGTTTATTATTTTTTGCTTTTTAGTTTTTTCGCCGGTTTAATTTTTTTAATGGTCTCAGTTCCTATACATAGCTACCAACCGTGAATAAGCATTAATTCATCATATTGAAGCTTTGATTACGGACTACAGGTTCTTCAAAATGAATAGAATAGAATCGATGTCGACAGTATGTATGTGATCCATCATTTAATGTAGATACGTCGAAACGAAGGTCGTATCGCTTGGAAACGAGGTGTCCACATAAGCCCAGTCAGTACAGGGCCTCAGCAAGATGCAGTTATGGAGTTGGTAATTCTACTGGTTTTGTTGGCTCAAACAAATGCTCAAACCACTCAGAACATCAATGTTTGTAAGTTTTATGCCAACTAGCATAAGTAGTCAGAGTTAACGATTAATATTTATGAAATAGGTATCTAAAAGTAACAATTTGTAATAGTATGCGTATAGTTAATATTAAATAGGTATAACCAAAAACAAGGAAATCAAACATATGTTTTTCGATATATACCATTTTTGTAGTACCTACCTACTTATCTAATTTTATGACGTATAACTAACAGTTTTTTACTTTTAAAATTTTTTTCCAAATTCCACACAATTTCTAAGAATATATAAATTTATACGTATGTATACATAAAATATTTATTATCGCCATAATTACTATTTCGAAACCAACTGGTGAAGTTACGAAAAAACCGCGTTTCTTGAAATATAGTTTATTATATCAGTGATAAATATCTATGCACGGAATCAGCATTCTGTATAACACATTTTTTCTTGATAGTTCAAACACATCTTGTTTTAATAAGATTTTTATGAAAATTTAAGTATGTATATTAGTTGTCTGGTACCCATAATACAAGCTTTGCTTATTCTAAGACTGTTGGCGCTGTGTGGGATATCCCAGTTATTATTAATATTACTAAAGTTACAATCTCGCCATAACCTTTTGATAAAAACTGCTTGCTCGATACAACGAATTTTAGCCAAAATACAAACCTTGGGCGGCAAACCTGTTTCTTACATGGTCAAATGATTCCCCCTTCCTTTTCGTCCAACCTTTTTGTGTTCTCAGAAATGATTCTCGACATCGTTACCTAAGTAAAACTAGTTTGACCAGTACGCAGAACGCTAATATTATTAATTAATTAAAATATATTATTTTAGTGTTGGTGAACGAAGAGAACAACGCCCTGGCAGAGAAGGCTTTTGAGGTAGCCAAGGAGTACGTAAGACGTAATCCTACTTTAGGGTTGGCAGTCGATCCCGTCATTGTCGTTGGAAACAGAAGCGATGCTAAAGCTTTATTGGAAAATGGTATTTGTGTTTTTTTTTTAAGTGAATCCTGCTGTGGCAATGTATACAGTACTTTAAAATGGGGGTAAAACCGATATGTCACGCAGATTTGGCGGTCGGTCGGAACTTCTGGATATCTCGCTAAGCTTCGTTAAAGTTCGGTAGCTGGGATGATCCATTGATATACTATTACGTGGATGTGGCATTACCATGGTTGTACATGGGCCGCTAATTTTTATTATGATTCGTCACATAACTCAAAGGTCGTAACGGTCTTTTTAATAGCCTTTTTTTAATTGTTCAACCGTTTGGCCTATATCTAGCTATGGTTACATCCATAGAGTAAATTAATTTGACAGCAGCGTTTGGTTTTAATAGTCATAAATGTCACTTCATAGTATCGAAGTGCATTACGCAATTTTGCGGGGTTGAAGACCGGCGCGCGGGGACCTTGCGCACTGAAACTAGGACTAAAACTTGCCATCTTACACGAGCTAGCTAGAGTATGAGTGGTTACACGGTAAACGCTGTGAGGGCTTCTAGTCAATATGTATATACTTTTATGGTTAGGTATATTCGATGTATATGTCTGGGCTGTTTTCATTTAAATAAATAAAATTCAGATGGATCACAGATTCCATTCCAGAGTTTGGGAGGCAAACTTCGGACAGCGAAGGTATTTAGTTGTTTATTAACACATGTGAAATAAAAAACATTTTCTGAGGATCAATCAATGAGGATCAAATTTGTGGGTCCTAGCACCTTTTTTTTCGTAGCACAAAAATTAACCATATTGGAAGATATTACGAGGTATGTATGCGAGTATTGACTAACTAATAAAAAGTAACAATAATAATTACATTTTTCAGCCGATACGGTGATAATTGACACAATAATCTAGATCACATGAGCTCTACAACCGTTGTTGACTTAAGTTTAATGTGCCTGTTAACTCCGCATCGGTGTCCATTCGTCTGTAATAAGAAAATTTTAGCCATAAAATGTCGGAATGATAAAATTAAGTATAATGAACAGTTTGCAGAAAATACAACGATATGTTGTCGTCCAAGAAAACTCCACATGTGGTCCTCGATTTCACAATGACGGGTGTCGGTTCGGAAACAATAAAATCGTTTACAAATGCATTGGGCTTGCCTACCGTGTCCGGCTCTTTCGGGCAATCCGGTGATTTGAGGCAATGGAGAAATCTAAACACTAACCAGACAAAGTTTCTGCTGCAAGTCATGCCCCCGGCGGACATATTGCCCGAATCCATCAGGGCAATCGTCACCAAACAGGATATCACAAATGCTGCAATTATTTTCGACGATTTTTTTGGTAATATAAACATTTTTATATACATCACTATAACTTTGAAATAAAGTAAGCTCATTTTATATTAAAACAAATCAAATATTATGTTCGCAAAGTCTATCTCTTTCGACTGATAATAATCTTGTTATCTTCTGCAGTTATGGATCACAAATACAAATCGCTGCTTCAGAACATCCCAACACGTCACGTGATCACACCCGTAAAGAGCGCAAGCAAAGACGAGATCAAAAACCAACTACGTAGTCTCCGTGCTTTGGACATTGTCAATTTCTTCGTTGTCGGTAGTCTTAGGACTATCAAGAACGTTCTGGACGCGGCCGATGAGAATCAATATTTTGGAAGGAAAACGGCTTGGTTTGCCTTCTCTTTGGACAAAGGTGACATAAGTTGCGGATGCAAAGACGCCACTATTGTCTATTTGAGACCAACGCCCGAAGCTCAGAGCCGAGATCGTTTGGGCAAAATAAAAACGACGTACAGCATGAACGGTGAACCGGAAATAACTTCGGCTTTTTATTTCGACCTGTCACTGAGGACATTCCTTGCGATAAAGTGAGGAGAAACGTATTTTTTCTTTGCGTTAATCAGCCACGATTTATGTGAACACGTAATCTTCATGTTGCGTTTTTTTGCACGTCCGCTAATAGCCAAAGCAATATTTTCTATTAATAGTTATGAAATATTCCACGTGAATCCGCAGTTTGTCTTTCCAGATCGCTGCTGGATTCTGGCAAGTGGCCAAACGACATGAAATACATAAGTTGCGACGAATATGATGGCAAAAATACACCCAACAGGAATCTAGATCTGAAATCTTCGTTCAAAGACGTGCGTCAATCATTAATTATTTATTATTATTATATAATTTTCTTATTATCAAACCTACACCGAAAGTGGACATGAAAATTTGTAGTTATTTTGTGTTGTATTTTGAAAACGACAGTAATCATATAGACCAGGTGGCCGTACGGCAAATGATTACGTCATCGAATTACGAATTCAATCAACTAAAAGGCCTCGTCATATTTTGAACTGTTCCGACCGTGAGGGTTTTTGCGGTGATCAGTTTTTGGAACGCTCTTGCGTCATAACTATTTTCTAAAAGAAGTAAAGATTCTGCAGGTAGTGTATAGTAATATATTGACATAGGATAATTGGTGGCTAATTAGAATTATACACAGCTTATGGCCGCCCGATGTAGGTACGATCTGAAGAAATCAGCAAAAAATATTGTTTTTTTTCCATAAAGTCATGGTGTGAAATGGTGCGCCGTACTGAAAATTACAATCGTTGAATTGAGATCGCCGCGCGCCGGTTTGAACGTATAAGGGGTCATTACTCTTAGATGTTATGTAATTCGATTTCAATCATATTTATTAGTTTGAAAAACATTTAATAACATTTATTATAGTTACTATTTATATATATAAAATAAAACATTAAAGTAAAGGATTTGATATGCCGATGACATTCTACCAAACTGTGAGCTAGCTAAGAAAAATTGATTATTAAATTAATAATTATAATAATAATTAATATCTGGGACATCTCACACAGCGCCATCTAGTCCCACAGTAAGCAAGTATTATGCTTGTATTATGGTGTAGGTACTAGACAACTAATCTTAAATATTCTTCTTTTAATAATATAATATATACATATATAGTATTATATAGATACTTTTACATCCAGACACGGAACAAGTAGATCGGCAACTTAAGTAATAGTCACTTTTTCATTGAATACTTACACAAGTTTACAATAATCATAATTCTATCCCTAGCATAAGATAAATAAACGCCCACTCGTTTTTTTTTGTCAGTACCATGCCTCACTCTGTTCCGAAACATTGTGTCAGATAAAAGACTCCAAGCCAAGCTCGCAACGGAGTTGTCACATTACAAAGGCCCCTAAAAGTGAGGTTGTCGGCCGAGTTCTTCCATTGAATGGGTTTTAGTAAAACGTGTGACAACGTTATTACGACGAATTCAGCACGTTCTCAGTAGTGAACTAAAAATCGACTTTTAACCTAAAAATAGTGGCGATGGGGGAAATTTTATTTTTTGCTTAAACTACGTTTAATGCCCAGGATATTACGGGCCAAGTAGTCTATTTTTATTAGTAGAATTGTAAATTAATAATAATAACGTATACATTACAACAACGTCTAGGCTCCAAACTAAGCATTAGCTTGTGTTTTGGGTACCAAGCGAAGGCACCACATAGGTACATATAACAACCAAGACCCGGTACCTGTATCAATATTCATTATATAAATACTGACCCGACCTGGGATTCGAACCCGGGACCCATTGACTAGTTCTCAGTAAAATAAAAATTAAATATAAACTGGATGATGTAAAAGCCGACCTAAAACATATTGTCCTTTTTTCGCTTAGACTACTTCACTGCACTGAGTTTTACGTGGCCAAGTGGATTATTTACTTTTTACTTAGAAGATACATCATTTAGAATAAAAATTATGCTCAAATTTGATGACGTAAAATCATATATACTTCAAACACAAACCAGTCAACCTTTAGACCACGCTTTAATAAACGTCAGTACGAAAACGAAATCGCCAAAAAGTGGCGGGGTGCGGGGAGAGGTCGGCTACTTTTCATTGGCTCGTTCAAAATTGACAATTTAATGGCTTCCGACGTGCTTCCAACTGACGGCTCTATAGTGACGTAGTTATGTAGTGTCACTACATAGCCTTGGCGAATGCTACTCCCTGTCAAAGCCTGGTCTATAAGGTTGACTTGTCTGTGACTTCAAATGACCACAGGGCATGCCTTCATACTCAGAACTGTCCAAGATATGACGCAGCCAAGAAACATTTATTTTAAGTCCCACTAAAAAACTCGATGACGTAATCATTTGCTATGCTACCGGATTGTTTCGTGTATAATATGATAATTTAAAATGCAACTTGGTTATATAGATGAAACTGGACTTTCGTGCAGTTTATAAAATATTTAAGTATTATAGCACCGAATCTTTATAGAATATATTATAGATATAGAAGAAGATATTAAAAAGAAAATTAATAAAAACCCAATTTTCAGGTAAAAGAAACGCCATCATACGCCCCCTTCTTTATTCCTGAAGACGATCCAATGAACGGTAGAAGTTATATGGAGTTCAACACAGAAATGACAGCTGTGACCGTCAAAGATGGGGCGTCCATCGGGAGTCGTAATTTGGGATCTTGGAAAGCCGGTCTCGCCAATCCATTGTCGCTAACTGATCCTGACAATATGAGCGATTATTCGGCTCAACTGGTTTACAGAGTAGTTACAGTTGAAGTGAGCTCTTAGACTATTATGATGTAGACACGTATAGTTCCAATCCAACTTAATGGCGGATCGGAATACAACGCTATAAGCATGCTTGCGCAGGTTCAGTCGTATGCCCCTCGCTCCACTGCGTCCCTCTACACTTAAAACCGGTTACTGCGACGCGATCTGTGCCTATGTTCACATCCGCCATAAAGCTTGATTGGAACTGTAATGCTTCAAGATCACACGACACTTTAATGCGGTCCACAAATACGTGTATTTTAAGATTGTAAGCAAATAAATTTTTAGTTACTGTGACATAGTAAATGAGAACAAAATTAATAGAACAGATATAGCAATAGCAACGAAGACAAGACGTCGTAACACGTTTTAGTAAAGCCCATTCATTGATAGAACTGGGCCGTCAACCTCACCTTTAGCGGCATGTATGGCGGCATGCTACCTTTGTAATGTAACAACTCCGTCCCGAGCTTGGCATATACTCTTTTATCTGACACAATCTTTCGGAACATGGAGTGAGACATACTGGAAAAAAAGATTAAGCCAACGGAAATTAAAAAGCAGGCGTTTATTTATCTCACGCTAGGAATACAATTATGATTATTGTGAACTTCGCGAGGCATATCACTTAGGTGGCTAATAGACGACAAGTAAAACCCACGTGCTTATAATGTGTATCGGTCAGGACGCGAATTTTCACTTTCAGTCGTTTAAAACATTCGGAGATATAGGTACTTAAACTTTTTTATTCAAAAGGGATATGGGTTACCTACATTATTGCATCCACTCCATCCATACAAAATAGAAGGTTAGTAAATAGTATTTATCATATAAACATAATCACATATATTTATTTAAATTTAAAAAACGATAAGGACAAGGGTTGGGGCTCTCCTTTTAAGTTAATACCTGTAATCATATGAATGGTTGATAACGATCATAGAGGAAATTATCAAAAATTCAAGAGAGGTAATGTAGCGCTGTATACGCTGTGAGGTCCGGTTCAGCTGCAGTAACACAAACAAAGCATCGCGGTCATACAGAGTCGACGATCCTACATTTTGTTATATTATTGTGGCATTTTGCTACGCAGGCAAAGATTGGATATTAAACTTCGGTTGAGCCCACGGCCCAGTTGTATCTAAATGAAACAATAAAATTGATATATTTATTGTAAATTAGTGTAAAATTATATTTCATCGCAAAACACGACATTACAAATTAGTTTTCACTTATAAGTTAAAACCAAAGTTAAAACGCAGTTGAACTCAAGCATGACGTAGGTAGGTATACTATAGTTCTAGTGGGTAGGGCCCCTGCCTACGAAGCTAAGGGTCCCGGGTTCGAATCCCAGATCGGGTCAGTATTTATATGATTAATATTTATACTGATACCAGGTCTTGGTTGTTAAATGTATGTGGTGTCTTCGCTCGGCACCCAGAACACAAGCTGATACTTAGTTTGGGGCCCAGATGTTGTTGTGATGTATGTGTTATGTGTGTGTGTAATATCTCACATTCTTTGCTCACAATTATTACATCTATGGTTAAAATTCTCGGAACGTTATTGACATATTAAAGTGATAAATAAATAAGTATGGTGTATTTAATAGGTATTCAAAATCATATTGATATGGACCAAAAGAAACGTTCAGGATCGTTGAACTGCATCGACACTTGAGCTAACATTTTCTTTGCTTGTTAATTGATATCTTTGTCATTTCCTTACAATTGTTTTCATTGTATGTTTTGAAAAGTGTTGCGTTTTCGAGAAAATAAATCGATTTAAACTTGACCTACACACAAAAGAGTACACACACCTTTCTTCATCACTTCACTCCATCAGCCCATTTTTACCTAACTGTAGGGGCTTAGACCTCCCCCAGGGTGAGAGGGCTTGGAGCTTAAATCCATCACGCTGCTCCATTGCGGGTTGGGATTGTAACGACCGCCATCTATTGACAGCACCGACTGCTTAACGTGCTCTCCGAGGCACGGAGTCAGTGATAGTTAATATACACACACACCTATAAAAATTACTTAAAAAATATTCGAAAATCGAACAATATATGAATTGTTACTTACAAGTGGAGGTGGCATAATAACGAACGCCAAACATAATTAATCACGAATTTCATGTAATACATATTCATATAGCATATATTTGTTTTGGGCAACATTTAAATCATTGCATATAAACAAGTACCTATACATAATAAAATTTGAGGGTGCAAAGTCCATCATGGATTATTTAACAATACGGTCGGAAATTTTTAAAATATAAACATATATTTTTTTATGTAAAAACGCGACATCTATACAATAGGCAAAGACAAAACAATTCAATACTTGTTTCTCACCTATTTATCAGCCGATTTTTTTTTCTTTTTCTTTATTAGCTATTGACGAGCTTCAGTGTAATCAATAAAAAACTAGGAACCTTTAGTTTCTTTTTTTTTCACTTTCGACGTAGCATAGAGATAATGGAGTAAGTAGGCAAGCCAATTCGAAATGCGGGCCTCAACAGAAAGAGCCAGTTATTAAGGGTACCTCGTAGAAGTATATTGAGTTATATAAGGTACAGTACAGTTATTTTCCATCCTTTTTTCATTTTTTCACATACAGGGCTTTATGGAGGTTGCCTACATGTTGCCTACACTAATTATATTATCTCTATGGGACGTAGAGTCGAGCCTTTATTTAAGTCGCTATTCTTCATACTTTCATTCTACTCAATTTTTTTTACTATTTAGAAAATTCATCATATCATTCCTGCATTGGAACGTTGAAAAGAAAGAAGGAGAAAATTAAATGTCAGGAACAAAACAAAAGATAAAATTACTATGTCGTTTGTTATAATTCAAATTTCGACCACTGGGCGACTACTATAATGTTTTGAAAGAAAGAAAGAAAGAAAGAAAGAAAGAAAGAGATAGATAGAGAGAAAGAGAGAGAACGTTTATTGTCATTAGAAAAAATAAATAAAAACTTTACTAGCTACATCTATTCTGTAATTATAGGTACATATTCTATGACAATTAGGGCAACCTCAGCATGTTGCTGGCTGTGTGCTCAATATTAACTGGCTCACCACTCAGCGCTGATTTTCAGGTCGCCCTATTCCTATTTCTATCCTATCCCCTATAATGTTTAACATGCATAAAAAAAAAATCCACATACATACTATTCAATAATACCTACATCATATACTCAAGCAGTCTCGTATCACCATACTAATAACAGATTTTGTAAATACATATAACTTAGAGTGATCTTTCAGTGAATATTTAATTTTACCAATCAATTAATAAATCAGTTCGACCTTCAGCCAGACGCAATATATAAAAGGGACAAGTCACGATGCACCAAAGGGTACGTAGGCATAGGACGGAATGTACGTGGTAGTTTGGATTGGGAGCAGTGTTCCAAATGTCTCGATTTTGCGGGACGTCCCGATTTTAGGGCTCCAATTGAATGTCCCGCAAGGAACGCCAGTTGTCCCGATTATTACGTGAAAGTTCGATCGGAACCTAATAGAAATCTGTTTACAGCTAGCCTATGCACTGAACACAACGTAAAGAAACTAAATCGAAACATGATCTAAAATTGCTGAATTATATGTACAATTCAATTTTTATTTTGGAGTCATGTTTGAACTTATTAATTTTTGAAAGACATAAAAGATATATTACAACAAGTAATATCATCTGCTAAATATAAAACAACATAAAAATATTATGTTTATTATTTTATTTATTAATTTGTGTGATTGGTATGTTTGTGTTTTTATTTTATTACCAATTATTGTTATATATAATTTAGATTGATTATAAAACTTACAAATAAATAATAAATAAAAATATTTATTATGTATTTGTAATAAATAATAAATGAAAATATTTATTATTTATTTGTAAGTTCCGAATTTTTTGTCGAAATTCCGCATCATTTTAATTTTCGCATACCAATCCCGATTTACGAGAAAAAAAATCTGGTAACAGTGATTGGGAGTGATGGGACTGTAGAGTCAAATCAGTCGGTATTCATATAACCTTCAGGCAGAAAAATGAGCCAGGAGAGATAATAGATATAATAGTGTGTTGATAAGTGGCGAGTATTAGTTCTGTGTCTTGTCACGGGTATTGTTTTTTAATTCATTATTCGTTTTCCTCACTTGATGCAGAGCTTTTCGTGTGAGTTTCTGGGAGTTTGTATAGTTCATCAGCAGCCTTTCTCATTTCTGTTTTACTTCATACCAATTTGACCCACTATTGATGATCTCGGTTGTAGTAGCTCATATCTTGCCTAAGCGTGTATATAAAACTTCTTTATCCGTTTGTGAACTTTGTTGTGGTAAGATGACCGTAGTAACAAATTCTCCTAATTTTGGTGATTTTAGTTAAGGACTGAATAATAAATTTTAGTTGTATTTTTCCAGCAAAAACCCTTCATAATACGAGACGACGAAGCACCAAAAGGGTACAAGGGCTATTGCATAGATCTTATAGAAGAGATACGTCTAATAGTCAAGTTCGATTACGAAATAACTTTAGCTCCTGACGGCAATTTCGGGAGTATGGACGAGAACGGGAACTGGAATGGAATTGTTAAGGAGCTAATAGAGAAACGAGCGGACATCGGCCTCTCTTCACTCTCGGTTATGGCTGAAAGAGAGAACGTCGTGGATTTCACAGTGCCTTATTACGACTTAGTCGGTATAACGATATTAATGAAACTGCCAAGGAGTCCGACGTCACTATTTAAATTCTTAACCGTTTTAGAGAACAACGTGTGGCTTTCGATTCTAGCCGCTTATTTCTTTACAAGGTAAGACAAATGAATCGAGTTTACGTCTAGAATTTTTTGGTCATGTAGCATCTAAATCTGATAATTTATCCTAGTTAATTTTGATTCTTAGTTTAAAATTGATAAAAATTAATAACACCCGTTATAGGGTAGATATAATATTGACATCTTGTGTATGACTTAATTGATTTTTACAGTTTGATGTTTATTTGTAGTTTGTTTTAATTTTTACTGTTATATTATGTTACTAAACCGATGACCGCTTAGCCTAGTAGGCAGCGACCCTGCCTGCGAAGCTGGAAATCCCGGTTTCGAATCCCAGGTCGGGTCAGAATTTATATGATGAATATTAATACTGGCACCGGGTCTTGGTTGTTATATGTATGTGGTGTCTTCGCTTGGTACCCAAAATACAAGCAAAATGCTTAGTTTGGGACCTAGACGTTGTTGTGATTGTGTGTGTTATTATTATTATTATTACTAAAGAAGAGTCATTGTTACTTGATATGAAATACCAAATAAATAATATTTTATTCATAAACTATTAAATCTATAAAAGTTATCTTTAACGAGTTTTCGTTTATATAGTCTATAATCTATGTCATTAAGATATACGTATAAGCACTAATGGTTATGATTGCGTCGGACAGCTTGTCCGTAGGTAGTGACATTTGTCCATATAGACCGATCGATAGACCCTCACCTGCGTACATTATTACTTTATCTGATTGTTGGATGGGACGATGCGAGGTCACCAGCACGTTTAGATACAATTTTGTATTTGTAGATATTTTTTACGAAATGTAAGAGTGCGATATATATGTAATTATATGAAAATATGCTTGAATAATTCATGGTAATCGATTAATTAATTAATGATTGTTTTCACTTTGGAATCGCCAGATTATTGCATGTCTCACAATGCGAAGCAATATGGGTGGTGCTCTTTTTAATCTTGTTATGAAAAACATGTCTAATTTGAAGTCCATGAACCATGTCAAGTGGGGTATCATTGAAAAGGTCTTCAAAAATCATCTAAAAAAATGATAATGAAACAATTTAAAAATTCCACTATTTAAAAAAATGTCCTATTCCTCGCTCCGATCCCACAGAGATGCAGTCAGAGGCTGGAGATCGCAGAGAGAAGTGGGGTATCTTGTTTCCATCTGTTCAATGTCTTTTAACGTGAAAAAGTTTTTAAAGAGGTACGCATACTAAAGTCCTGCCAGAATTTGCGATGAAACGCTTTTGTTGTCGCCATCAGCGTTGACATATCTCGTGAATCAAAGTCGGCACCGCCAAGTGAGGTACGCGTCATTTACGGGGCAGGGGGTCGAAGAAGGCCTCGAATATATTCCATGCGACCCTTGACCCTTGAATAAATGATAACTCCGCAACGGAAAAGGTTAGACAAGATATTTATGCGTCGTGTCGTTGTGTAGATGAGGTGCTCAAAAAAGTGGGTCGAGCAGAAATTAGTGTTCCTCTTAAATTATGCTTAAATTATATTCGGGATCACGAAAAACGTTTTCACGCAAAGAATTATGGTAGTATAGCGATACTTCGCTTCACTTCACTTCATCAGCCCATTTTTACCCCACTGCAGGGGCTTAGGCCTCCCCCGGGGTGAGGAGAGAGGACTTGGAGCTTAAATCCACCACGCTGCTTCATTGCGGGTTGGGGATTGTAACGACCGCCATCTATTGACAGCGTCTGGGACCGACTGCTTAACGTGTTCTCCGAGGCACGGAGTCAGTGATAGTTATGTACTTAAATCAGAAAAACTCATTGGTACACCCCCGGATTCGAACCATGGCCCTATGGGGTCTTATAAATTTGAGACAGGTTCGTTGCGCTTTGGGCTATCACGACAGAGCGATACTGATCACACCTAATTTTTTTAAGTTCGCTATTTACACACCAGAATTTTTGACTTTATTGAATTTAAATAATTTTTTTTGCTCCACGAGATATTCATTACTTTATTGTTACTAAATTTCAATTATTCTCCAGTTCTTGAACAAAATGTTTCGGGGCTTGAGAGTTTATTCAATTACGTTAATAGTTTCCGTTATTTTATTCTTACAGTTTCTTGATGTGGGTTTTCGATAAATGGAGTCCGTATAGTTTTCAAAACAACCGCGAAAAGTACAAAGACGACGAAGAACAACGCGAGTTTACATTGAAGGAGTGTCTTTGGTTCTGTATGACGTCACTGACGCCGCAAGGGGGCGGGGAAGCACCTAAAAATCTTTCCGGACGACTACTTGCCGCCACCTGGTGGCTGTTTGGGTAAAATATTTCTTCTAATTTTGTTTAGCATTTTTATTACAGACCAAAATGACAAGTTTAATACAGAAAAAACAGTAGAGCTATATTATTACGCACAACGACATACAGGTTGAGATTTTAATAACCAGCCAAATTTTAATATAATGATCTTTGGTAAAAAACCGATAGCCGTCTTGTTTCCTTTTAGTATCGTTCTATAGAAAAATATTGAGATATGACTACACAAACCTTTCCCGAAAAAACCAATAACTCTAGTCACCATTCATGCCCGCCGCCCACGCCGCCCCATTCCGTTTCAAGGCCTCGGGCGCGTATGTTTACTACCTATAGCCTTAAAAAGGCAACCAAACGTTATAAAATAACACTGTAGATAAAATAATTTATTAAGAAAATGTAACCTATATTTTTTATTTACGCAATGAGGTCTATTGGGGATACCTAACATCTAGAAAAATTTAGGCCGGTTACTAAAATCTCACCTTGTATATACAGCAAATTTGAATGTTACAGTATTTACGTATGTAAGTAACCCGAAAAAATTTAATCTACAAAAATAAACATGTTTGCATATTCGAAGATTATTTGGTTAAGTCGGTCGGTTTAACAACTACCTATACATACTCGTTCGACAGTTATTATAGAAAATGACGGCCATTAAATAAATAAATTTTAAATAATTCAAATAACGACCGACTACGGTTTGCCTAACAACAAAAAAATTTCAAAGAAAATGTATGAAAAAAAAAAATTGTAGAAACTCATTTAAGTTGGATGTCGAGAAAATCGATCTGAATATTCATACATACAATTGTAGTCATTAACGTATTGATGTGAAATTGGCTGAATCGATTCAAATCATATTTAATGCCTATATAGAATCGGATATGACTGTGTAGGAACCGTGTTAAATTCTTAAGAAAGAAAGAAATATATAAAGATGACAAGGCATAAAAGTTTTAACAACTAAAATATGATAGGTACCTAAGTACTTTCGGCCACATTACTTTATATAAAAAATGATAAGTATTTGAAAACGGTACAGACGCCTGCTCTTATAATATCTGAAGCTCTTACAAGTCTACGATTCTCGCCCTGCATGCTAGTTGCAGCAGACAGTCCCTCTACTTATTGTAAGGGCCGGCATGTGCGGTTTGTGCCTATTTTCGCAATTTTAGCTGCTATTCCAACACTGTGTTTAGATTTGATCGCAGGAATCGTCCGTGTACGAGAGATTCGTGTAGAGCTCACCGAACTAAAAAAGTTTCAAGTGAGCAGATAACGCAAACTAACGGTTATCGAGAAGAACATGTTTGAAGTTTCATTTTTTATTTATCTTATTTTTTTTTAAATTCTTTGATTAGTTCGGTAAGCTCTACACGTTCTATAAGTTTGGACTAAATTCAGCCGAACACGCGTAACCTCAAAAACAATACCTACAACGAAAAAATGGTGTTATGGATAGCTTTTTCCCGTTTGTATCAATTGACATGAATTTTAATACGTTTGTTAGTTGACTTGTTTCAATTATCGGTTAAATAGAAATAACAGTACATGACCGACCGATCGGTCGAGCGGTAAGAGACCCTAATTGCAGAACCGAAGGTCGGGGTTCGATTCCCGCCCAGAACAAACATTTGTGTGCATGAACATATATATTTGTTCCGTGTCTGGGTGTAAAATATTCATATTATGTATGTATTATGAAAAATATTTACATATGTATATCAGTTGTCTAGTACCCATAATACAAGGTCTCAAGGGTTACCTTGGGACTTGATGACCGTGTGTGAGAAGTTCTAGATTTTATTACATATTAATAATTTTGTTAAAAAAAATAAAAATTGTTTTAGATTTTCATTTAAAGAGCACCACTAAACATATTTTTTATGTAATTTTTTTTTTATTACTTATAGTGTTATTTGTTTATAAATAAATGTTTTGTTTTATTAGTGAAAATATTAATATTATTAGCGCTTAACAAAACATGTTTCAAAGAGAAGGAAAACTCTGAAAGTCGTACTTACTGGGCACCCTACCAGAACTTAGTACCATTTACTTTGGGGCATCGCGCACCGTGTGGGCCTGTGGGACCACCCATTGGGATAAAGTCGGTATTGTTAGTTTTTCATATTCCCTGACTTTATATATGTTAACAATGCTTCTTCTGGCCCATCGGTTTCCTAGCCTTTTGGGACCCTGGGCTTTCTACCACCTGGTTACCCTAGCCACTAACATGATTACCTACCATCAGCTCAGTAGATGTTTTTTTAGGGTCGCGGGTTCGATTCCCGCCCGGGACAAATATTTGTTGTGCATGAACATGTCTATTTGTTCCACGTTTGGGTGTGAAATATCTATATAAGTATACATTACAAAGTATATTTAAGTATTTATATCAGTTGTCTGGTACCCATAATACAAGCTTTGTTTAGTTTGGGACTAGATGGCGCTATATGGGATGTCTCAGTTATTATTATTATTTATAAAATGTGCTTTAATGTCTTATTCTTTTACCAGGTTTATTATAATAGCATCTTATACAGCCAATTTAGCTGCTTTCTTGACAGTCTCCCGACTGGATACTCCTATCGAGTCGTTGGATGACCTTTCTAAACAGTATAAGATACAGTACGCACCACTGAACGGGTCGTCTGCCATGACGTACTTTGAAAGGATGGCCCACATCGAAGTTAGATTTTACGAGTATGTATTTACCCTTTTTGATTTGTATTTTTTACTGTCTGTACACACGGAGGTGTCTTAAAATTTTTTTGCTTAGTCCTGTCTTGTATGGCTATTTGATAGTGTATTTATTGAGTTACTTTACTCGTCAAATTTAAGATTCTTTTACTTGCAAAAATTGGCAAATTCAGCTGTGAGTTTCCGTTATTTAGGCAATTTCAAACAAAATTGATTAACAACTAAAATTTCAGTAACAAACATCTAAATTTTTAAATTACCAGAAAATCCAAGTTCAACAACTTATTAGACAAACTTTAAGATGGAAGCACTATACCAAATTTTTATTTATGTGGTTACAAACAATTACATTATGCTCTTTAATGTTTTCAATTGACGCCATTCTTTGAACAGTTTCGAAGTAATTATCGAAAAACTTTCTACAAATTTTTCACGTTACACAAAATCCAAATTGTTGTTTAGTGGCTCCATCTATTGTCAAACTGTCCTCCCAGACAGCAAAGTCAAATCTTTTAAAATGACGCCAACTTAATCTTATTACTTACTCGTTCCTATTTACTTATTTATACTTCTTAATGTTATTAAAAGAATATGGAAAGAAATGAGTCTGAACGACAGTTTGAGCGACGTGGAGCGTGCGAAATTAGCAGTATGGGACTATCCCGTCAGCGACAAATACAGTAAAATGTGGCAAGCGATGAAAGAAGCGGGTCTTCCCAACACCATGGAAGAGGCCCTACAAAAAGTTCGAGCATCAAAAAGTTCTAGCGAAGGATTCGCTTGGCTAGGCGACGCAACCGACGTGAGATATAATGTACTGACAAGCTGCGATTTGCAAATGGTCGGAGACGAGTTTTCTAGAAAGCCCTACGCGATAGCCGTGCAACAAGGATCACCGCTGAAGGATCAGTTCAATAATGCGTGAGTTTTATGCACCTGTAGTTGACATTACATTCATGAGTTACATTTTAAAAAAGTTGGAATACTTACTCGTAGTCCGTCGAAGATCTATCTAGTCGAAAACCATGTCAATTCATTGCAGAATACTTCAATTACTAAATAAACGTAAATTGGAGAAGTTGAAAGAGAACTGGTGGAGCAACAACCCAGCGGCCATGAAGTGTGAGAAACAGGATGATCAGTCTGACGGCATATCGATCCAGAACATCGGAGGAGTTTTTATTGTCATATTCATGGGCATAGGTTTAGCTTGCATCACTTTGGCACTCGAGTACTGGTGGTACAAATGGCGGAAGCGTCCTATCATCGGAGACGTCACACAGGTCTGTATGTTTTAAAGGAGGTATCTTTAAACGAGGCAGTTAGTTTGTAATAAAACATGAGTTTGCTTCTGTTCGTTACGCCACAAACGTAATTCTGACTGTTATTAAAGGGTTTTAAGAACCTAGTTCTTTTTGTTAGAACTCCGCGACTTCAACTTACCGTCGCATCGCATTATTTCCATTTCAATCCCTTTTCTCTGATCAGTTTGTGATGTGAGCGATAGAAACGACTGAAGCGAATTCCGAAAAATACTTATAAAATACTCGCCGTAAGCTAGTAATTACTATATTAAAATAATTTTGTCCAGGTGGAGCCAGCGAAAATTACCAGAAATAATGCGGCTGCTTATGACCAACCCAAATTAGAGGGATTCTCGTTTAGAAACAGAGCTATTGGTCTAATGAATATGAAACAAAAGTTTTAATTAGTATATTTATTATTAATCAAGAAAATGATATTCTTCCTATTAGTCGGTAGAATTAATCGATTCGCGGACATAGATGGAAATAGAGCTACCGCGTCGTATCTATATTTTCGTGTATTCGATGATACTGCGTCGACGCGATATCTCGATACACTAAAATTTTAACAAAAAAGTACGCCACAGATCACTCAAAACATTTTCTAGATGTTTATTTCATTGAGTGTGTAGATGTAAAAAAAAATTGCTTTAACTAATTATACAATTCTATATTTAAAGTAAGTGTGCTAACTGCAATAAAAGCACTGTGCACAACATAGATTTTTTTTTTAATTACCTTTTCCATGACTTAACTAATATTCGGTCTTGTACTTCTTAGGCCTGGCGTTTTTTTATACCTATTGATGTAGGTACAACGTTAAATTTCCTTATCCTTAACATAGGCACGTATGTTAATACATAATACGTTTACACAAGGCTATCTCATTCAAAACTTCTGCATGGCAAGGAATATCACGAAAAAAAAGAAAGGGGTCCAAAATTGATGTCTGTGGAACTCCCGTTAGTACTTGTGAATTACCTACGTGATTCACAGAAATTTGTCCCATTTAAAGTTATGTTCTGAATTCTGTCATTTAGATATGACTAGAGTATATAGATTAAGTTAATTGCCCATCCGTAATGTTTTAGTTTTGATTGCAAAGTGACGTGACGAACTTATTTTTAGACTTAATATGTTAAATGATATTTACTTGAGCGAGTCCATTGAAACTCTCTATTAAAGGAAATTCGTCTTTATTGTTCTTATTTACACAATAATTTAACAATTTGTTAATTCGAAACTTATTCTAAGCTCTTTAATATTTATCTTTGTAAGTAATCTTATTTTTTTTCTTATTACAATGGAGTATTCTATTATATTTTGTACAAATTTAAGGGAAGATGTCGGCGTTAGAAGACCATCTTTAATTTCTTCTTTCGTATCCTTAACTAAAAATGCATTTATAAAATAATACGTCAGAATTTTGGTAAGTAAAACATTTCCTTATAACTCAATAGGTTTGCCGTGATTGCCTAGATTTTTCATATTTTTATTGCATAACTCGAGCTCAAGCCTCAGGCTATCCACTTCGGCTTCCAAAGTTCTGGACCTTCTGTACATTTGTACGTAGTTTAACTGCAGCTGCTTCTGGTATTTAAGCACTTTATCTTTCTCATCGGACCACTTTCTCCTCTCACAGTTGAATTGTTTCTCTTTAGAGTCCATTTCGATTTTCAATCGGCTAATAGCTTCTGTGGCGGGGCAGGGGTCCGTGCAAGGATCTGGCAGCTCACCGTTCAGTCTTTGCACTTCGGCATCTTCGAGAGCGCTGTCGCCTGAATTCCAATGATATTCGTTTGCCTGTTGAATAGATACAATAATTAATCAATGTAAACGAAACGACAAAGATTTACACAACAAGTCCATTATAAATAGAATTTTAAAATTGTACGATGGATTCGTAACATAAAAACGAAATCACTTATTAAACTAAATGAAAGTCAAGTACACCGAGCTCATGACGTTATATTATAAAGGAATGGAGACCGTATAACAAAGAGATAGAAGAGATAGCAACAATATGAAGTTATTAGTTTTTTACGGAGGTAAATAGATTGAACTATTGACACAGGGCGACGCAAAATATCGAAAGCTTTGTATCCGGGTCGCCATGATTCATTCATTATTGGGATTCCCAATAATATGAACACAACAAAATCGATTTGTAGCTGTGATTTGTACGCGAAAGATAAAAAGCATCTTCAATATTCGATTTGAGCTTCATAAGGCCTGTAGTTTAAAAAGTATGCGCTCGGTGGTCAATTATGTTAATTTCTATATTATCAGAAACTTGAAAAAACAATTATTACTGTAACAATGAAAACAAACCAGCTATTTGCTACCTTGCATACATCGTAGATGCTTCTCACCGTCCTCCCACACTCAATTCCTTCGTATCCGCTGAGGGAGACATCAGATAGCTCCTGTCTTAATTCTTTTAATTCAGTCTTCAGCCTTTCTATTTCCCTAGAAGTCGCTTCTTTGTTTCTAGTAAGTTCTGAACCACTCTGTCTTAGGTCGTTGTTAAGTCGCTCTACATCACCGCGAAGTCTCACTATCGTGCCGTCCTTGTCTGCGGCCTCTGTCCTTAATCGTATTATCTCTTTCTCTTTTCGGTCTAAAGCTTCGCGTAGTTGCCGACAGTCCGCTTTAAGTGTTAAATATTCATGACCTTTAGCGGTTTGCTCGTTCTGAAAGATACCAAAGATATATTTAATAGGTGTATGATTGAACAGAAATTTGATGTTTTTTTTTTGTCGTAAATAGGCTTTAATAATTATAAAACATACTTGTACCATTCTTTTTTTCATCCAATCTCTCAATCAATCAATTCATCAATTTCGTTTTCAGTCTTCTCTATATCCAGTCACCTTTATTTTCATCGCTCTTTTAGTAACACTGTTTTCATACCTCCTCATCACATTTCCAGATCACGACAAACTACTTCTACTTTTCGATTCACAAATAATAAACGAAGAACATAAAGGACTTAAAATAGGGTCCTATTATTTGTGAATTATTCTCGAATTACCTGCGCATCTTTCAACTGCGTTTTAAGCAATGCAATCTCTCCAGCTCTTTGACAGAGACTCCACTCTGTGTCCTCCAGCCTTTGTCTCAACAAGGCTCTCTCGCGTCTAACTCTCACTAGTTCCGCATCTCTCTCAACAGTAGCCCCCCCATTAACCCGGTCACCCCTCGACGGGTAGTTCAACATAAGAGCTCGAGGTGTGCGTAGTCGGGCTTCGTGTGGCCGGATTATGCGGTCGCTGGGACTGAAATATTACAAAATACGTTTTATAATTTGCCATTTTCAAATCCCGACGCAAAAAAGAGGGATGTTTATGTAATAAGTTTGACGTATGTGTCTGTGTGTCTGTGGCCCCGCAGTTCCCAAACGAATGTTTCGATTTCGATTTAGTATTTTTGTTTGATAGGTGACTTAATCTTGGAGATCTTAGCTATAATGCAAGAAAATCTGTTCAGCCGTTTGATGATCATCAACTGTTTTCCAGTTGATGAAGGGACGTAGCGATTTCCATAGATCTGATCGATTCGAAATTTGGTACCTATCCATATTTACTTCAAACGTAAAAACTTGGTGACCTTGACCTGATGTTGCAGCATCATTTGAAATCTGGAGCATGTCCAAATTCTCACCAATTTACAGCAGAGTTATCGTGTTTGGGCTCAATTAAATGATTTCAAAGAGTATGTGTCAGATAGATAATGATCGACGATACTGGAGAAAAGAATTGGCCAAGTGCGAGTCGGACTCGCCCTTTGAGGGGTCCGGTTTCACTGTTTCTTTAAGTAATTTAAAATGAATTAGTTAAACTAAATAACTTTAAAAAATTTTAAACAAAAATTAAATAAAAAATTTAAAAAACCCTCGACATTCGGAATCTATTAATTAACTTCTAAGCACACTAAAATGCTAAGTAGGATATACTCCACAGGGATATCCTCCACATTTTACCCTCACAGGACAGGCGACGCCTAGTGTGAGGGGCAGTAATTCAAGTTTAAATGTATAATCGAAATGGCAAATAAACACATTTCATTTCATATTATGGCATGCGGTGAAAAAAAAACACCCATGACATGACAACACGCTTTTAAAGCAGCTTGAAGCGTAACTGGGAACAATTTAATTTTTTTGGTTTTGGAATACGCACTTGTCAAGATTAAAAGGTTTTTTCATAGAAATATTTACACATAATAAAAACTTTAAAGACCCGTACCTATACTCTCGTTGTGGCTCGGCATTTCTTGGTGATGCATGCACGGCATGTTCCAGTTCAGCGACACCAGAATCCGCAGGGGAGGGAGCAGGGGCGGGTTCGCTGGTGTCCCCGCTACCTCTACCACTGCCATTCAACAAAGCGCTCGACGCCGTTTTAGTACTGGAAAATAAGAAAAACATATTAACAATAAAAAAATATCCTCCAGAGTTCGATGTTCATCTTTTCGAGGTACTTATGGAACCCTAAAAACGAATATACAACAAAATACCAGTGGTGGTATAAACAGCGGTTTTCAACATTTCTTCATCACTGGTTTTTATTCAACTACAGCGAAGTCAAAAGGAAAGTAATGTGTTTCACTTATATTTAAGTACCTATGTAAAGATGCGTGTGTAGGTAGATACTCTTTGACCGATTTTTTAAAATGAGGTGTAGACAAATCTATATTGACAGAGGGAAGTGTTACAGCAAAAATTAAATATGGCGGATGATAGACGCCGTAATATACTAAGCGACTGATATTTCTATTGCTTGTAAAAAAAATATATATCCGAATTCGACTGAACGTACACTGAGAAAAACGGGTTTTGTCAGTAATGGCATAATATTAGGCATAATGTAAACAGATCATTATTCGCATATTCTATATGTGTCCCGAAGAAATTTAGTCTAAAAATGTTAGTTTTCAAATCTGTAATAAATAAATATGGTTCACAAGACCGATACTTCCAGACGTCAGGAAAACATGATATTTTATACATTTTTCTCAGTGTATTCCAAACATATAGAGCGCGTAGAGCCTACCAAACTAAACAAAAAGTTTCAAGTGAACATTGGCACAAACTAACACTTACCGACAAAAGAAAAATTAAAGATTAATTTTTTTACACCTATCTTATATTTTTGAAAAATTTTTGTTTAGTTCGGTAAGTTCACGCTGTATAAGTTTAGACAACGTTCAGCCGAACACGTCGTATATATGATACACATAAAACATAATAATAGAATATGTAAAATAAATTGTGTTTAGCGAAATAAACACATGAAGAACCTGTCGTGATGTTTATTATGCGTCGCTAACAAGGAACCACGAGGTCTAACAATGCACAGATTATAATAATGCGTTACATTGTGCTCAAAGGAGCAATTCGCAGACTGGATTTTACGCTTCGGGGCATAAGTATCATAAATTTTACTTTTCTTTGAGAACACATTTTGAGCGGCAGAGCTGGTACCAAGGGTTGTTAGAGAGCTACATAATTCGTCAGTCATATATTCGTCGGTGGTGAGTTAAACACCTAATTAAGTCGGATAAAATATTAGTGCTGCAGACGCGGCCAGAAGGCATGTTCCTGTTACAGCAGTGGTAACAAATACGACATTTGTTAAGGGCGATTTAGGTCGATGGTTGATATTTTAGCTAAAATATACATCTAGATTAAATGACCGAGTTGCCAAATGGTTAGAGACCCTAACTGCGGAGCCAAGGGTCACGGGTTCGATTCCCGATCGGGATAAATGTTTGTGTGCATGAACATGTCTATTTGTTTCGTGTCTGAATGCGAAATATCTATTATACGTGTATGTATATGTCGCAGCGCGCCTGTTTTAATAGTAAATTATTATATAATGCGTCGATTATGACTTACTGGGTAGCAAACTTGTAAGGTATTGTCATATTTGAGTGGAATCGGGCACAGGCGTATGTATGTACATCGCAAACGGGCGATAAATATACGAGACCCAAGGCCAAGGCCAGAGCACGAGGGGAAAAAGCTCTGTGCTTGGCGGGAGGTGGTCGTGTCCCGGGATCACTTACGCGTCGTATTAATAATTGTAATCGTATTTATAATTTGAAGATTATTACTGTGTAATGATAGATACGACTAGAGTAGGGTTGTAAACCTGTGGGAGTTAAGGAAAGTAGTGTCTACAGTTTGCAGTAATGTTTATTGTGATAGCTAAATTTAAAGGATTAGAGTAATTGTTCATTAAAAGTCTAATAAGAGTGACCATCCTGACCGCTCTCAACATATATATTATAAAGAATATTTAAGTATGTATTTCGCCAAAAGTAAATATATCCATGATATATCTGTTACTGCCTTTAGATGATCAGAATAACGATTTATCGTTAGATAAATCAGCTTTTAAAAGGCCCCTTTAGTGGCTGCGGTAAAGACCTGTACAAAGTATAATATGTGTGTTTTAGTTGTTAAGTTATTTTTATTTTATTGGGTTCGCTATCGTTCCTACGAATAAATATATTTTCTTTCTTTCTTTTATTCTTTCTTTCTTTCTTTCTTTCTTTCCTTCCATCCGAGATATAGTTTGGAATATAACCCGTAAAGCACTAGTTCACTCCGCTGAAGAATCAAAGAGCTTAGACATGATCTCTCCAAGTATCTCGAAAGAATGACCCAAAAAATACCTGTAGTTTACTTAATTCACCTGGTCTAATAACCTAGATGCATTAACTATACTATGCGTTACCTTAAACCTGGGTGCATTAAGAGTAAACTTTATTAACCTAACTAGCGACCGCCCGCAGCTTCGCTTGCGTAGACTACGAATTCCTGTTATACGTACTATTAACGTTCGAGATGGTTTATACGTACTTTTTGCTGGAACCAATTTTGGTTACACCCATTCAAACTTTCAATCTTCATTCCCCTTCCACCTTTTAAAAAAACCGATACAATTTTTCATCTCCCGTTTCCCACCCTTAAAATGTGGAAATCTAAAAACCCTGAAACACGTCATTATTTGAGTCCCTCCATTCCCATCCTTAAGTTTGAAATTTCTAAAAAAGCCTTTCTTAACTTAATGCTCACGTTATAAAATAAACCTATGTTATAAATTTAAGCTTCCTAGACTTAGTAGTTTTGGCTGTAGTAGTTGATAGATCAGTGTGGACAAACGACAGACAGATAGACAGACAAACAAACACAAAAAGTTGCTTATGACACTCTTGACAATCTTCTTTCACGTCTGCAAAGTTTCATTAAAATCTGTTCAGCCGTAGTGAAAATTAGCTCGAATAGATAAAATTGAATTGAATAGACACATAGACGTACAGACAAACAGACGGACAAAAAGTAGCTAATGTCAAATCTCTTGACAACCTTCTTTCCCGTCTGCGAAGTTTCCTTAAAATCTGTTTAGCCGTTTTGGAGATTAGCTCAAATAGACAGATACACGTACAGACAGACAGACGGACAAAAAGTAACATTTGTTAGTTTTGACGACCTTCTTTTCATACTTGTGATGTTTCATTAAAATTGGTTTAGACAGATGGACGTACAGACAGACATACAAAAAGTTCTGTATGTCACTTTTGACTACATCCTTTCCATATGTGTAAAGTTTCATCAAAATCGGTTAAGCTGTTTTGGCCGAAACCTATTTGCTCGAATAGACAGACAGTTTGTTTTCAAATATATATAGCCTATAACCGCTAGATTCAGGCTATCAAAGGCAAAAAAAAAATTTCAAATCCGATTGGTAGTTTCAGAGATTAGCGCATTCAAACAAACAAACAAACTCTTCAGCTTTATAATAAGTATTTTTATTATATAGATTAATAGATTATAAGATAATAAGAAAATAAGATAATACTGAAAACCGTATCAAAGTCTATTGCATGGTTTGGGAGTAAAAAGTTAACTAACAGAGGCAGACAACGAATTTATTTTCTCCCGCTATAGTTTTCATATTTCGATAAAAACTGCTAAGATATTAATTTAAATTGTGTGGTGTAAAGGGCAATTATAATATGCAGGAAATGCTTAAGACAACTAATGTATTTAATTTGATAAGGATTAATATTATGTTTAAAAAACATCTTCGCAAATAGTACATAATGTTAGAACAAATTTGATTGTCATAAAAAAGGTTATAGTAAGTTAACCTTAAAAGATACACATATGCTGTCGCGGACTTTTGGTTAGAACTTTTAAAGGGGTACAATTCCGTAATACATGATTTTTGCTTAACATCAACCGTTTACGCAGCGCGCGCGACGGAAGCTCTCAAAAGGAATATTTATTCCCGTTTTCGCAACATTTTTCATTGATGCTCCACTCCTATTGGTCGTAGCGTGATGTAGTATAGCCTATAACCTTCTTCGATAAATGGACTATCCAACAAAAAAATAATTTTTCAATTCGAACCAGTAGTTCCTGAGATTTGCGCGTTCAAACAAACAAACAAACAAACAAACAAACAAACAAACTCTTCAGCTTTATAATATTAGTATAGATAACCCTCCGCTAGATTCAGGCTATCAAAGGCAAAAAAAAATTCAAATCCGACCGGTAGTTTCAGAGATTAGCGCATTCAAACAAACAAACAAACTCTTCAGCTTTATAATAAGTATTTCTATAATATAGATTAATAGATTATAAGATAATAAGAAAATAAGATAATACTGAAAACCGTATCAAAGTCTATTGCGTGGATTGGAAGTAAAAAGTTAACGAACCGAGGCAGACAGCGAATTTATTTTCTCCCGCTATAGTTTTCATATTTCGATAAAAACTGCTAAGATATTAATTTAAATTGTGTGGTGTAAAGGGCAATTATAATATGCATGAAATGCTTAACACAACTAACGTATTTAATTTGATAAGGATTAATATCACGTTTAAAAAACATCTTCGCAAATAGTACATAATGTTAGAACAAATTTGATTGTCATAAAAAAGGTTATAGTAAGTTAACCTTAAAAGATACACATATGCTGTCGCGGACTTTTGGTTAGAACTTTTAAAGGGGAACAATTCCGTGATACATGATTTTTGGTTAACATCAACCGTTTACGCAGCGCGCGCGACGGAAGCTCTCAAAAAGAATAATTTTTCCCGTTTTTTGCAACATTTTTCATTGATGCTCCACTCCTATTGGTCGTAGCGTGATGTAATATAGCCTATAGCCTTCCTCGATAAATGGACTATCCAACACAACCATAATTTTTCAATTTGAACCAGTAGTTCCTGAGCTTTGCGCGTTCAAACAAACAAACAAACAAACAAACTCTTCAGCTTTATAATATTAGTATAGATTCACTTGCGTGCATCAAGTGCACTTATAGTAAATCTTATTCACTTATGTGGTACAAAAAATAATGGCCAACACGCATTGAATTCAGATAATTCTCGACAAAATATTGCGATCGTCGCTGGAAGTCATATCGTATCAGAATGTTTAAAAATGTCGGTAAGTAAATCACGAGCTTGAACTAATAAACTGTCCGAATAAACTTTTCATTTATCCAGAGCAACGGGGATGCACGAATTACTTCGATAACGGTACGTTAAGTGCTTACGTTCGTGTCCCCTTAGCGGGTTTATTATATTTTTTCTGCGCCATGCTTCCGTTTATCTCGATTAAGACGTCATAAATTACGAATATCTCCTTAAAGCAATGTTGGATGTATTTTATATGAAAATGAATACACCATACCAACAGCCCTTTTATGCCCCACTGCAGGGGCTTAGGCCTTCCCTCGGGACGAGAAGGCTTGGAGCTTAATCCATCACGCTGCTCCAGTGCGGGTTAGTGGATTGTAACGACTGCCATCTATTGACAGCAACCGGGACCGACGCCTTAATGTACTTATTCTTCGAGGCACAGAATCAGTAATAGTTATGTAAATAAGTTAGAAAAAACTCATTGGTACATGGCCTGGAAATCGAACCACGGCCTTCTAAACAAGAATCGTGCTCGCTACGACTACACAAGTGTCGCTATCACGACATTAACATAAGACACGAAAATAAATATGCAAAAGCCCTTTTCAATTAGACTGTTTGTTAATCTAGCACTTTGTGAAATGTTTGATGACCTATCATCAAACATTTCACAAAGTGCTAATGTTGCCTGCAACATAGGTTATTCATTAAAATAATATTTGATATAATAAATAACAACTACTGCTAATACTTAGTTTAAACTAAATGAATCCCGAAATTGAAATTGTGATCTGAAATAACGATGCCGTTTGAAAGAAAATGTATAATTATTTGAGTGGAAAAGAGTATGTTAAGACGGTTTATCCACCAACCCTAAGGGGAGGTCTAAGCCCCTGCAGTGGGGCATTAATAGGCTGATAGTAAGGTTTGGTTTAGCCATATCCATATGGCTAAACCGCCTTACCATACCACACACATCCGCTCAATAGATTTCTTCTGTCACTCTACTTTTATTCATACGTTGGAATGTATTAATAAAAACTATTGAGCGGATAATTGTGGTGAAAGGGTAAGGGTCGGTAAAAGACACCCTAGAAAAATTTCACTCAATCAAATATCTTTATTTCGTAGTTATGTAACATAGGTTTGAAATACGTCACAAGAGTGAATTTATTACTTTGTGGAAGAACGTCACCACAATGGCGTGACGACCTGATCGGTTACATCTTAAAGAAGGACCAAAGAGCATCCGAAACCAGCCTCTCTAAGCGTGAACTTATCTATGTAAAAATCAAAATCTTCATATAACATATGGTAACCCAGTTGGATGACGAGACAAAATTCGAAGTATGATTAAATTTTCAAGCGCTTTTATACTAAAGTTAAAAACACTTGGAACAACCCATTCAATGCAGCAAGTGAACAAGTACAGTATCGTTCCTTACGCTTGGTTGGCCTGGTCGCGCTCCGTCGGCCGTGTCTAGAAATTTAAATCAGCATATCTCTGTTCCGGGCCGTGGTTCCTCCGGTACCTACTATTTGCTCTCCTCTCAGGTGTAAACTATTTAAGGTCGAATCTATGTAACCTATTCTTTCGTACATAAAATAAATACGAAATATATTTCTAAACCGTCACTTACTAATGAGATTTTTACAAAAGAAAGGTGCATGTGAAGCTTAGAATACATCTGCCTATTTACATATTAATAATATTATACGATAGTTACATATCTACAGGTTGACAAATATAAACTTGCGGTGCCTATGCCATTGCGGGATGCGAGGGGCGTTAGCGTCGACCAATAGGAGCGTTTAAAATTTGCAATCTGTCAATTTAAAATGCGCCCATTGGACGATACTAATCCTCCTTGCTCCGCGCAATTTATAGTTTGTCAAACTGTAGTTTTTAGGATTCGGGACCCAAAGGCTACCAATGGGACCCTATTACGAAGCCTATGCCGTTTGTCTCTATTCTTCTGTCCGTCTGTCCTACCTTTAGAGGCCAGTATCTTTTGAACCTTAATAAGTAGCTAGTTGAAATTTTCACAAAATATGTCTTATTATGGAGGTTATAATAAAACTCGTAAAATAAAATATAAAAAAAAACTTTGCTCTTTTGTGAAAACGGTAACACATACAAGCGTCAAACTTAGTGTGATTATAGTTAGTGCAAATTTAGTGCAAACTCCAAAGTAAAAAACAATAAATAATAAAAACCGGCTAAATGTGACTCAAGTGCTCAAAGAACCCCGCCGAGTCGATTGAAGAAAAACTTATTTTTTCGGTAAATACATAACACAAATATATTGTGTGGTGGTACGGAACCCACAGTGCGTCACTCCGACGTGCACTGGTCCGGTTTTTATTGTCTACTTTACTCGTTAAATGTTATCGCAGGTGAAGCACTAATAAATGGATTTTGTTGTATTCATTTTACCCTAACATCATATTTAGAGGTTCACGTTCTACATAATTTCTAAAAATATTCACCCGTTTACGATTTTGTTCAGAACGGTAAAATTTTATTTTTACTTTGAGCAACTTGTAAGTTTTATTCTTGAAATACGTAGATTATGAACTGCTTCTTTAAATATCCTCAATGTGAAATATTCTGACAACCGTCATCTATCCTGTTGCTTTGGAAAGGAAAAAATTGAACTCAGTAATTACAATAGATATATGTATATTTATGTACTGAAGGTAATTTATCTGGATTATTTATATCTGTAAGTCCATAGAGTAATGTTAATACAGTAAAAATGCATAAAATTATGTTGCTTCGTAATATGGATTGCAAATCTCAGTAATTAACGTTCAGCCGACCATAGTTCCCGTACATCTTCGAACCGCTGGTTATCTTTACGGTAACTATTGTAAAAAGCAAGCAAATTTACTATTTATGTATGGAATTTAATATTATTATGAACATAAATAAATTTATTTTTCATTAACTCACATAAACATCAACGATCCGATCCGCACTGTTCAAACACAACACTGCTTTAAGCCATTTTCAATTAAAAAGTTGTATTCTGTAGTATTGATTATTTACATGAAATAAAAAATCACATGAACGTGCAGTTTCCTACACGTACGACATGACTGTGAGGCACGGACGGAACAATAGTCGGCATGTGTTGTATGAGGCAATTTAATCATACATCCGCTAATTGACTGCGTTCCCTTTTTAATTTTTTTTTTGTTTTAAATTTTTTTACATAGTATAAGAGTAATGCAGACCATAGTTGAAATCAATTAGATATGTGTTTTTGTATGATTTTTTTTGATCTATGCGCGTGATTCTGAATCGTTTATAACTCAAAGAATTAAGGCAGCTCGTCATACAACCTGTGGAAGTAAAGTTCTGTTTTCGATTACCATGAATAAGGTGTATTTAAATATGTTGGTCCAGACCTACATATTGAAATAAATATGTAATCTTTAGCATTGCACTAGAGAAAACCTGACAATTGTACATTTAGTATATTATAGGTAATGTTAAATATCGTCTTCGAATCCAAAAGCCATTTTTTTTAAAGAAAAAAATTAATGACAAATTAGGATTAAGCCCTCAGAACAATTACTAAAGTTATAGAAGGCATTCTTGTATTTACATATATTTGTTTCATTTTCTGCATGTTTTCCACATGGCAAATTTCAGTGTGAGTGAAAAAGATGTAAGTATATACGACGATTCGCTTCAACCTGCTTGCTGCTTGTACCCCCTTCTCAGTGACATTAGCCTGACTTGGCAGACGGACGTTTGCATCATGTTATTAAAATTTTTGATATTAAAGGAGTAAATCTACATTAATAAAATTGTAGTGTCTGTCTGTCTGTTCAGGCTAATCTCCGAAACGGCTAAACCGATTTCAATGAAACTTCGCAGACGTGCAGAAGGCATTATTGGGGGTGACATAGACTACTTTTTATCTGTCTGTCTGTTCGTCTGTCTGTCTGTTCGAGCTGATCTCCGAAACGGCTGAACCGATTTTAATGAAACTTCACAGATATGATAAATAAATTATCAGAAGTAACATTCGATATTTTTATTTGTCTGTCCGTCTGTTCGAGACAATCTCCGAAACGGCTGAACCAATTTCTGTGAAACTTTCAAAGCCGTAAAAAGGAGGTTATCAGGAGTGACATATTATAATACAATATAATATAATGCAGCCCGTGACGGCAGCGATCGGAGGGCGCCACTGACCCGACACTACACAGATGACATTCCCGATGTCAGTCTGGGCGAGGTTAGATTAGCTCTCAGACAGCTTAAAAATGGCAAAGCACCCGGCGCTGATGGTATCACGACAGAGCTTCTGAAAGCAGGCGGGACACCAGTCCTGAAAGAGCTACAGAAGTTATTTAACTCTGTCATACATAGCGGTGCCACACCGGATGCATGGAGTGAGAGTACGGTCATCTTATTCTTCAAAAAAGGAGACAAAACGCTTCTAAAGAATTATAGACCGATCTCACTCCTCAGCCACGTGTACAAGCTGTTCTCGAGGGTTAACACGAATCGCCTCGCCCAAAGATTTGATGAATTTCAGCCCCCTGAGCAGGCCGGGTTTCGAAAAGGTTACAGCACCGTGGACCACATACATGTGCTGAGGCAGATTATTCAAAAAACGGAGGAATATAATCAACCTCTGTGCCTAGCCTTTGTGGACTACGAGAAGGCCTTTGACTCCGTCGAAACCTGGGCTGTTCTGGAATCCTTGCAGCGATGCCGAATCGACTGTCGCTACATTGAGGTGTTGAGATGTCTGTACGAAACCGCGACAATGACTGTCCAGGTTCAGGACCAGCGGACGAAACCTATCCGATTGTGAAGAGGAGTGCGACAGGGGGATGTGATATCCCCGAAACTGTTCACTAACGCATTGGAAGATGTTTTCAAGACGCTGGACTGGAAATATCGTGGCATCAATGTCAACGGGGAATACATCTCTCACCTCCGGTTTGCTGACGACATAGTCATCATGGCAGAATCGCTGGAGGAGCTCAGTAGAATGTTAACGGCCTCAATGCCGCCTCTCGACGGGTGGGACTCGGGATGAATTTGGACAAGACCAAAGCATGTTCAACGAACATGTTCTACCGAGACCAGTAACCGTAGAAGGTGCGACTCTTGAAGTTGTGCAAGACTATGTCTATTTAGGACAGACTGTCCAGTTAGGCAAACACAACTTCAACAAAGAGGCCGACCGAAGAATTCGGCTGGGCTGGGCTGCTTTCGGAAAGCTCCGTCGTCTGTTCTCGTCGCCACTACCACAATGTCTGAAGACCAAGGTCTTTAACCAATGCGTCCTGCCCACAATGACATACGGTGCCGAAACATGGACTCTCACGGCAGGACTGGTCCACAAATTTAAAGTCGCTCAGCGCGCTATGGAGCGGGCTATGCTCGGCATTTCCTTGATGGACAAAATCAGGAATACTGAAATCCGTCGAAGAACTAAAGTTGTCAACATAGCCGAAGTGATTAGCAAGCTGAAGTGGCAATGGGCCGGTCACATTTGCCGTAGAACCGACAACCGATGGGGTAGACGGGTTCTCGAATGGAGGCCACGTATTGGGAAGCGAAGCGTTGGACGCCCTCCGGCAAGGTGGACTGATGACCTGAAGCACCATACCGGTGGTAATTGGATGCGGAAGGCGGAGGACCGTGTGTGGTGGCGAGCCTTGAGAGAGGCCTATATCCTGCAGTGGAGAGACACGGGCTGATGATGATGATGATGATGATAATATAATGACAGACATAAAGAGGGTGTTGTCAGGAGTGAAAAGCATTTTTTTTTATATACAAGTAAGGAATCGTAATGTCTATTAGTCTGTCTGTCTGTTCCGGTTAATCTCCAAAACGGCTGACTGATTTTGAGACTGACTTGTGGGATAGCTATTCTTCATGCTAAAATCGCTAAATGAATTTTTATTAAATTATGTATAAAAATTTCTTAGGTATTTAAGTTTCAGAATGTTCTAAAAAGTGTTACAATTGTTCTGGAGCGTCGCGTTCCTTTAACTGTCCCGGTACAACTGTGTAGTCCACGCAAGCGAAGCCGCGTGCGGAAAGCTAGTTATTAAATAAATAAATAAAATAAAATAAATAAATTGTACCAAATAAATACGCCACAAAAATAACTTGTGTTGCAATAAATGACAACAGTCACCGTTCCTCAAAATCTAATCAAAATCATAGATATAGGTCACCGCACCATAGTTTTTCAGCAGACATATTTTTAGGTGTGAGGTGGTGTATCACCACCACCCACACCTAAAAATAGATCTGCTGAATAACTATGGTGCGGTGACCTAAATCCTAATTATATATAAAAATGAGTTTATCAAATAAAGGTTACTAAATGGAATCATACTTTTCACATTGTCACAAGCCAACAACTGGCGGATCTCTTTTGCTACTTCGATTTGACTTCGATGCTGTACCACCACCTGTGTGTACGACGAAGCACGATACGACGACACCTCGATCTGTGCTTCGAGCACTGCTTCGAGTGTCATTGAAGTAGGTATCAAAAGTTCCAGAACGGTAAAGTTGTGTTAACTAGTAGTTAGACGCTTAAGCTTAATATAACGGTTAACAATAAACTGAGATTTTTTGTTTTGTGTGTGTAAGTGATTCACTTTTAGACGATTTACACTGACGGGTCATTAGAAATCATTCCGCTGCGTTCAAATAAAGCGCCACTTTAACTCTCTTGACGTCTTGATACCTTTATGGTGAAAAAGTGTATTATTCACACAATTGCGTATTCGTAATGACACATTTCTTTATTAAGAATTATGTATTTTGAAAAATATATGTTTGATTTAAAAAAAAAACTAATCGATGTGATCGAAAACTGACTCAAACACCCGTGCAACTTTCGTCTTATACGTATATGAAATACATTTTATACATACAAATAAACTCAACATACGCACGCATACGTATTTAACACGAGGTCAATAGCTCTTCCTTTACAACTGAATGTTATCGCAAATTACTCTGCAATTAAGTCATTGAGGAAGTTGCACGATAATTAAGGGTTAAATTAATAAATTGTATCCAGAAAATTTATTAGTTTTCACAATAAACCATGAGACAGTTTTTGCCATACATATGTCGTGAATGGGTCACTGTTTAAAATATGTGAACAGACAGTGCCCTTGGTCTAGTTTAGTGATACATCATTCAAGAACTAATACATAAATTAAAAAAAAAAACTTGTGGCATACCTTACACCTTAAATAAATCAAAACCTCGAATAAAATCGTAAAATGTATAACAGCCAAAAATTAATATTTAGCTTATTTTGTGGCGCATTTAAACGACGAATTTTGAAGTAAAATTTCATTTTGTATTATCGCCTAATAAAACATATCCGCCAAAATATAACAAGAGCTTGCTTATCTATATACCTACAAAGCTCTATTTTCATTTAATATCAGTTTACTTTTTTAAGTTAAAAAGTTTTAAAATCAGGGTAGGGTAGGCAAATTATTTCAAAACCAAAAAGAGTTAAAAGCACTTCAAAGTAACGTAAGCATTTGATAATATTTATCTAGTAATTTTATGTCATAAAAATGTGACCTAATTTTACACATACACTAATATGTACCTACCTATCTCAAAAAATATTTCTAGTACTATTTGAGATTTAATTAGAACCATTGACACACCAAATTCTATTTAGGTTGATGTCAAATGGTAGAAATAATTAGACTGTGACAGACAGACAAGACACAACAACATGAAGAAATTATAAGTGTTTAAAATTTGATCACAAATAGAAACACACGAATAATTAGGCGCAGTGAAATTATAACTGGGTTGTTTTATCATAAATACTCAGCCGGTCAAACTTTGTTCTTTAACTGCGACCTTAAGTAAAACTAAAAGCGTTCAATAAAGTCCCGGCATGTCGGTATGTCTTGACACAACAATGGCGGCGTCATTAAGACAAACAGTTATAAAAAAGCTATACAAACTTCGAGGATCATTCTCATGGACAGCTTTGACCTTTTCGAGTATATAAAAAGTGACTATGAACAGCAAGACCCAGTTTTATTGTCGCTCTGTTCTTATTGTTGGCAGACTGCGATCTGACGGTGATCTGTCTCAACAATGGAGGTGAACAAACAATCTTCGACGAGGCTTCTGATTTCGAAGTGGTCGCGACGTTAGTGCACTGTTAGCACCAAAGACATTAGTTAGCACATACCTACTGATGGATGGATGGATAGA
Source organism: Luffia ferchaultella (assembly GCA_949709985.1). NCBI lineage: Eukaryota > Metazoa > Arthropoda > Insecta > Lepidoptera > Psychidae > Luffia > Luffia ferchaultella. The sequence goes on along the minus strand of OX453251.1, from coordinate 14,595,096 downwards.
TGGATGGATGGATGGATGGAATACGTTGGATGTAATATACATTTTCAAAGGCCAAAGGTAAGCACATTTATAGTTTGACCACATAGAGTAAATTAATTTGCCATTAGCGTTTGGTTGTTTGGATTCACAAGTAAGAACTTAATATGTTGTTAAGCAAATGAAGTCTTCGCGCGCCGCTCTTCACCCCCGTGAAATTCCCGTGCGTCAGTTTCAACCCCCCCAAAAGTGCGTAACTTCACCTCGATACTGTGAAGTGACATTTATGACTATTAAAGTGTTAATTAAATATATTCACTTCTTACTTGTGAATCGAAACAATAGCTACCTAGGCTACAATCTCAGAATACTCACACGAGTGCGGAATGATGTCTGTGATGATGAGGCGCAGGAGGTAACGCTGACAGAGATGCTGGCTGCGGGGAACCGCACCATCTGCTTTCACGAACATCCGAGGAACCTGAAGCACATATAGTTGTTTGAAGTTATTAATATAGGATGGCTATTTTGTTTAAATCGAGTTCAAACGAATAAAAAAAGGGTTTATTTTTCTAATATTTGACAATACTTTGTTTTCACAAACCATTCTAATAATAATTACAATAATGTCTGGGACTTCTCACATAAGGCCATCTAGGTCCAATACAATGAGCCTGTATAGAGTGGACTAGACAACTGATATATCTAGGTATATACTTAGATACATATTTTTTATAATACATGTGGTATTTTACACCCAGACACGGAATAAATAGACATGTTCAACACAAAATATTTTTTTCAGGCAGGGATCGAACCCGCCGGCCTTTGAATCTTTATAGTGGTAAGGGCTCTAACCACTGACCAATCGGTCAGTTATTGGATCATATATTTGTCGGCTATGTCATCACTGCTTTGATTCGTAGATGGAGGAGACATAGGAGTACGATCTAACAGAAGAAATTATATCATGAACAAAACGTTTGGCAGCACAGTGAGCAAGCTATCAGGAATCGATTACGAGATCCGCTGGAATCAGGTCTTTAGTAGAGACTGTCGCCTCTACATTGCCCTGATCAGTAACCTTAGCTGCCGGATCCAGACATTTCATAAGAACTTCGAATTGTAATTGCAAGAAATTGAAATTGACATTACAAAATTAAGTTACTAAAAACTTTTAAGTTACTCACTTCCATATAACGCGTGATGAGAAGGTGGTCGACTGGCGAGCGCCGGTGTAGAACCATAGCGTTCCCCACCCGCTGACAATCTCCCTCCGGCTGTCACTGCGCCGACGCCCAGGGGCTTAAAAGCGATGGGACGTATCAGTGACTTGCCCTGTTGACAAAATATGGTATATTACATGCCAGTGTTACCACACGTGGTAGCTAAACAAAAGGTTCAACTTAAAATATAATTATTATTATACTAAGAAAACTTGAATATTCACAACTAATTTATTGTTACGTGCAGAAACTATGGTAAAAATTTATGACGAACAATTAAACTGTAAATTAGGTAAATTAATTTTAATTGTTACTATTGTGAATTACGGAAAAAATAAATTTGAGTTCCACTTAGTAATAAAACTTACTAAATAAACCTGTACGGAACTCGCAGTGCGCTTTCTTGAGCACACACAGAACCCGGAATCAACAATATTCTACGGATAAAATAACAATGACAATTATTCAATAAACTTCAGGTACTTAATCCAAGAAAATGTTTATTCTGAATCAAAGGATAGTAAGCACTGTACTATAAAATCATGTAAGATGCGACGACTGCTTAGCCTAGGGGGTAGCGACCCTGCCTACGAAGCTGGAGGTCCTGGGTTCGAATCCCAGGTCGGGTACCAGTATTTATATGATGAATATCTGGTACCGGGTCTTGGTTGTTACATGTATGTGGTGTCTTCGCTTGGTACCCAAAACACAAGCTAATGCTTAGTTTGGGGCCTAGACGTTGTTGTCATGTATACGTTATTTATTATTATTATTCTCGATGCGTCCTTGAAATTACATATAACATACATATAACAATCTGTGATAACAACCTACAACTTATATGACATTTTATTCAAAACAGCAAACGTAACTGGTGTACTATCAACACCACATGGTTATAAGTATCTAGGACATTGTTTTTGAAACAGTCGAGAACGCGACGTATATCTAAATTTTCGAATGGTCGATTTCGATCGTTCGAATCCACAATATTTCAGGCATTGATTTCAAGTCTATTTTTTGCTCGATTTTTTTCGACGCCACAGAGCATTAGAGTAGGTTAGAGTTGTATGTAGGCGGATACGCTGTCCCTTTCAAGTATGCAGTATGTTGCATACTTAAGACAGATCTTGTGATCTAATCTCTAAAATGCGGCATCAAATCATACCAAAAATGTAAGTAAAACGGCCGTATTCGCTTTCTAAAATGATATAAATTTGAGACAAAATTATTTACGTATGCGCAATATTTTTACTTATATTCGTTGTGTGAGTTTTTTTAATTCGTTGTGAGAGACTTTTAGAACGCGTCTCTCTCAACATATACCGTCACATGGCACCTCTAACCTACTCGATTCTATGGTGTACAATACCCATACAAACGCTCGTAAAGGATTACGACTTTAATATATACGTCAATGCTTTATTACGCATTTCAATCTTGATATATTTTTTTTATTATAATCTCATTTAAGTTAGAACTAGGTTTGTATAGAGCCAAAAATTCGGAATTCTAGTAATGGAAATATTCAAATATTCCAATTTTAATAAGGTTATCAATTGTATCATTAATATTTAATGTTTCTGCATCATGTTATCTAAAATTTATTTATTTAAGTCTAGAAGGGATTATAGCAAAAAAAACTCAGTAATTCAAAACAATTCATGACTCATTATGCATTGAAACATATAAGACATTTCAATGCGAGATTGTGACAAATCGTTTACGATAAACTTATATAATATTCTCTCTCATAAAGACACCAGTCTTGGTGCAGTACACTAATTGCTCTTATACTGCACTCGAGAAAACCAATCTGATCCGATCTGATCTTCATTTGTAATAAATTGCTCAAATACGTGCTCTGCAATAAGATAATTCTTGATGTATTTATTAGTTGAAGAGACCGTGATCAAAAATGGTCACGAGTTTTTATTAAAATTGTAATTTTTGGCAGGTAATATAGTAGTATTTAAAGTTTCATTCATTTACTTGTGACCAGTCAGCTGGATATGGATGCGTTAAGGTTTAGTACACTTTTTTTTTAATCTAAAATTAACAAAAAAATTGCAATTTGCTAAAACCTATTTTTTTGTATGCCACCAGTTTTTTGCACAAACAAAAGCGCAGTATAAGTTTTACCTGCTGTACGGAAATCTTTTACAGTCATGATTTGTTTTTTTTTTTCGTATTCTTCATATCGCTACTGAACTGACGACGACGTGTCGAACACCAAAATATGGTTGACTGACTAGTAATACACTCTTTGCTTATGTGAAAACTATCAGTAAACAAAAAACAAAAAAATATGGTTTAAAAAATTGTTTTCCGATACAATTTTAGTTTCGAAATATTCAGTAGGGCGTCGCGGCTTAGCGCAACCATATCCAGCTGATTGACCTTAAGCGCGCTCTGTAAATACTACCACATGCTAAAAAAATTTAAAATGGTCACGGGCTCTCGGTCTATATCGTGTCTAGTGTCTCTATTTCTGCGCAATTAAACCAATTGCTGCCCTTTGGAAAATAATATACTACATATAATGTTGTTGTAGTTAATTGCTATTTTATTAATAGTTTTACGAGCGTTAAAGCTATGCGGTAGACCAATAATTTTATTAGACAGTTTGTAACACAAATTATATAATTAATTCTGTTAACATTAATACTTTTCTCCTAATAATAATTATTATTATTACAATAAATATATTTACTCTAATAAATCAATAGAAATATTCATTGGTTCTTCAATAAATTATTTGTCTTGTTTTTCTCCAAAACAGTCGTTACATTATCAGCAGAAATTATTACCCGTCGAAAGTACTATTTACTTAAAATTAGTTTATAAGTTGTAGGTTTTAACTTAATAAAAGGTTAGAAGGTTCGTTACTCCGTTTCGTTTCGTTCCTCAGAATGACAGAAACTTACCTAACCTGTCTGCTAATAAAAAATGTAAAATTGTAAAATTTCCATATAAGTGAATTTTATGTTCTTATGGTAAATAAATATTCTTTAAACTGTAACTGAACCTAACCTATAAACTTTAAAAATCGGTCAAGTGCGAGTCGGTTTCGCGCACTGAGGGTTCTGTTCTACCACACAATATATAGTAGTGTTGTGTATTTACTAAAAGAAACCGCCGAGTCTGTGTGCTGAGTAGTAGTAAAATTTTGAAAAAAAAATTATGGAATTTACGGCTTCACTTATATTTCATAGGGAAACCTAAACGATAAACGAATTGCCATTTTGGGGTATTTAAAAAAATTAATATCCTTTTTCAAATGCAACATGGTGTATCAAATGAAAGTGCTTATTATGAGAAAATTATATATTTTTTTAAATGTATAAATATATAGTTCAATAGATTTTAAAGAAAATATACGAAAATTCGACCATTGCCCCTCTTATATCCGAAGTTACGGAGCCTAAAATAAAAACTAAATATCGAACCTCATAGCTTACAGGAAAATCTAAACGGAAATCCTTCAATCTTCCAATCCCCACGGTAAACGGAAAATATTCGTGAAGAGAAAACTCGTATAAAATGAGTTTGGGCAGTATTGAAGTGGTTACTATGGTAGACAATTTATACGAAGGAGTCGAGTCCAATTACCAACTTAAATTTCATTCAGATATAAAAAGCATAGTAGGAATGTGTGGATTTATGTACCTACGGAATCCTCACCACGCGATTCGGACTCGCACTTAACCGGTTTTGTCCGTAAATGTAGGTTTAATATTTTAAGTTTGTTTCAATTTGCTAAATTTTAACGAGACGCAATGGTGTATGCGCGTCTGTGAAATTTTATAATTTTTTATTTAGGTCGTTCCAATCAGTATTTGACCGAGACGGCAACCGGACTGCGCATTGTTGAATTGTAAATCAAGCTCAGATCCAAGATGGCAAAGATGGCACGTTGCGTCAACGTCAGTGGAACGTCACGAAGTTTCGATCTATGGGTCTTTCACTGCTGAAGAACGTGTCCTTACCGAAACTTGTCAAGCCTTTTATTCAAATTGTTTGTGGTTTTTCACTTCACAGGTGCTACGCCTGATTAGTATCGCCACATTTTTGTCATATGATCCGATCTCTCTGTTTGTACTTTTCTCTCTTAGTTTTCCCTCCACCAGAAAGTTAGACATAACCTTTTGGTGGAACGAAACCTGAGAGTCTAATGTCTCTTGAGATATGTAAATATAAACTAAAAAATGTTTACGTCACCCAACGTCACCCCATTAAATCGAGATTTCTTTAGAGTTAGGATCCGTTTCGTAACTCGTACATAATCGACAAGCCACGCCTGCTAGATTCTCATGTCACAAAACGTCTGCGCTCAGTGCAGAGCAGAATAATAACAGATTTGCGACACCTCGGGCGCTCTCCCACGCTTGCAGCCACGTTTGCCTTTTATGTCTCTTTCTAACGTTATAACATTTGATTTAGAAGAAAAGAGATAAAAATTCAAGGCGCGTTTTGAAACAGCCGCAGGCCGTATCCCAGGCATTCTTCTGTCCTACTCGAAATTTCTGGACGCTGAATTATGAATAATTTTCGGGTAATTATTTCACGGTTGCATGCCAAATTTGGCACGCTTAAATACCGCAAATTTTACATACCTGACGCGTCTGGAAAGCTTTCTTTAAACAACATAAATACGTCATCGTCGTCATACGAATACGATCAGTGAACGTTGATACAATTCCGAATTATATTAAGCCCCGACTTTCAAACAAATATGAACTTACGACGTGATAGATCGGCGTGTTCTTCAATTCATGGTGGTTGTTCCATTATTGTGATTTTTATTAATAGAAAAATATTTTTTAAACCGCTTATAATTTATTTTTGAATTTCAAAATGAGGATTTTTAACGGACTCTAATATGTTAGGGGATGTACCTAAAACAAACTAGTTTGTGAGAATGTGTTAGTTTAAATATGTTATAATATGAGCATTATCACAAGTGGTTCTGTTGCTAACCACTATGAATCTCGGTGCAAGAGGCAGTATTTGCTACCCCTGTTGGTACGCAGAAATATTGCAGATACATATCTTGTTAGAATTGCTCGTGGGTTTATTAACTGTCCGGAGTTATTGAGCCTCGTCTCCTTACGTGCACAGAATAGATCCGTGAGGATACCATAACTTTTGTTTGTCCCACATGCTGGTAGCAACTATGGGCAAAATAGATACGCCGTGACATTGATATTGATCTATATTGTACAAGTATAGCAATGATAAGACGTCTACTGTCTAACCATTTCTTTGGCGAGGGGAGTGACATGGTTGCCGATGAGTGGCCCAGTGCGTTATCATAATACTTTTTTTTAAATATATTTCTTATTTTTATTATAACTATAAAAGAAAAAAAAAAGAATGAACACATGAAATTACAAACCAGGTGATATTATTATTTTTTTCTTTTTTGTGTTTTGGTTTGTGTGTTTATTTTATTGTTATGTGTAGGTGCTACATAGTGTCAAATTGTGGAAACTTGTTTTGGCTTGTTGCAACATCCATCATCTTGTTTTTTTTCTTAATGCTCATATTTTAGTTGTAATTAGCTCTAAGTTTTCCATAAAAATATATAAAAATAAAATAAAAAATTATGTGTGTGTGTAATGGTATGTCAAAGTACGTATATACTTACTAATTTATTTATTCTAAAGATTTAAAGTAGGAATTGTCATTTTTATGTTCCCACCGAAGTAGGTATGTTCCCCGCTCAGGTATACGTACAGTAGGTTCGCCTACTTTTGACTGATTTTAACGTGACTAAAAACCTATCACCCGCCCTTGAATTCCTAGTAATTAAGGGAGCAGTTAAAACCGTAAAAATAGAACACTTTAGTTTTCTACTATCACGTCACAGTTTCTCGATAGGACGACACGTCAAATTGAAAAATTGGTGTCTATTTTAAGTTTCACTACACTTACTCAATAAATTCTTCCGTAAATATAACTTACGAGTTGTGATTCAAGTCAATGAAAAAACAACAAATATAAATATGGGGTAGGAATAGCGCACGTGGCCGACAGATGGTACACTAAGCGAAATGGGATCAAAGAGCAGCTGCATTTGGAATTGGACACCCCACGCCACGTCTGTCATTCCCGTAATTAATTGTAGGTTATATCCTGTGTTAAAATGGTTTAGTAAATATAGTTTTTGTTCTTGCCCTGTTCGTTCACGAAAAAATTGTGTTACGATCAAATATAAAACAATCATTCCACTTTCTAATTGACTGGATCTATTTTATTGATAGATGCGCTACTAATGCATAGATATTTATATAAAAGAGACTGCTTAAAATATTTTTATTTTTTTAATATTTTTAAATACACCTCAATCCCAAACGGAACTTATTATAAGACATTTATTTGCTACAAAACAAAAAAAAATTATTATTATAATGATGTTTTCCAATATTCGTGCATAACATTATACCCATGTAAAGATTAATAGTAAGTATCGCTTTATTGATGTGATTTAGGTCGAGATGTTATTGAATAAATAACCCGATTTTGGTCGACGAATTTTTGTGAGAAATGGCTGATGAAAGAAAATGTTTAAAAATACATTCCGGAGCTAAAAGCCAAAATTTATAGCTTTTATAGAGCTTTTATATTTTCCTCGTGTTCTACATTTCCTGATCTATAGGTGAATGAAAATATTCGCAATTAGACAAGCAGAGTTGACATTTATAGAGTTGCACCTACCTACCGTACCTACAACGAAGTGAGAATTAATAATTTTTTTAACTTACCTATCCCATCATTGTGAGGTATCATTAAAAAACTCTTTTATAAAAACTATTTTTTTTTAAATAGAGGTTCTTGTAGAACACTTTTTATTTTCACCTCTCGTTGGCTCGAAATTAGCTCATACCTACCGTGTTTTTTCCTTGGCTTTTGAAAACGAAAGCGTTTAAAAATTGAATTAAAATCTTTTAAGTTGACATTGAATAGAAAATTCGATGAAAAGTAGCTTCAGTAACTTCAGTACATTAGTTTCAGAATAATCAAGATGAAACCTCTAAAACAAAAAAAATATGTTGCCTTGCGCATGGTCGGTTTTTATAGTAAAAAACAAATTAACTAAATACTCGACCGCTTAGCCTAGTGGGTAGCGACCCTGCCTACGAAGCTGGAGGTCCCGGGTTCGAATCCCAGGTCGGGTCAGTATTTATATGATGAATATCGATACTGGTACCGGGTCTTGGTTGTTATATGTATGTGGTGTCTTCGCTTGGTATCCAAATCACAAGCTAATGCTTAATTTGGGGCCTAGACGTTGTTGTTCATGTTTACGTTATTATTATTGTTATTATTATTATACTCGGTTTGATCCTGGACATGTCAGGCGTAATCCTGAGGAATAATAAACCAGTATATCTAGAATATATTTTATGGAAATGATGTTCTTCGATTGTTTATTTACATCCATTCCGTTTCTTAATAATTCTATTTCATTTACTTCTTGGAAAAATGATTGTAATTTCATAAAGGTATATAATATAACAAAACGTATCCAATCAATTTTACGTAGACATCTATCCAGGACTGTGTTAAAATTATACAAACAAGATTATCAGACTCACAGACTTAAGAATAATAATAATACCTGGGACATCCTATACAGCGCCAGCTAGCATAAAATAAGCAAGTATTATGCTTGTATTATGGGGTACTAGACAAGTGATATTCATACTTATTTTTTTAAAATAATATATACATATATAGATACTTTAACACCCACACACGGACCAAATAGATATGTTAATGCACACAAATATTTGTCCCGGGCGTGAATCGAACCCGTGACCCTTGGCTCAAAAAACTTGTGAATCGACTATTCCCATTTTTATGACATTAGTAACCGCCTATACCGCCGCGCCTATATCTCGATTGTAATTTATTAAATCTACAAAACAATCCAAAGGACGTGCGTAATAAAACTGTACGTACCTTAAAAAAGTCACTTGAATCGAAATCGAAAAGCAATCATTCACACAATGGAGTGAATGGTGGAATTTCGCTCGCACATTCGCGATATAACTTTCTTAATGTCAGATCGATTCGAATAAACAACTTTCTTCTCTATGTCATACTATATGAAAGGTAACAAATAATATCAGACAAGATTTTTTTAGTAATACCACGATGTAATAATAATCAGGTGAAAAATAAGACGACAGGAAAAAATTATGAAATTCCCGTGGTCGGGTGGACCATAGGAAATGAACGGAGTGCCTAATTAAATTAGCTATTAGGTCTAGAGGATATTAGGTCTTAGGTTTATCCTACAGTGACTGTCATATCGGCGATTGAAGTCATATAATTTCATGTACGACTCCGAGAAAACGATAAAGGGCGTAAAAAAGTCTAATCTTACTACGCCAACATGGTTAAAAAATATTTCAGTGAAACGCGCAATGTTTATTTTTATATAAAAAAAATTGTACGAGAAAAAATATGAATCGATACGACAAAGAAAAAAATTAATGTACTTAAACAAAATAGTTATCTGAAAATATGATTTTCTGTATGTCTGTCTAGAATGAAACTACTTCGCAAGTTTCTATCTTTCATGTAATTAATTTACGTCCAAAGTTGTGTTAAAATTTGTTGTAAATAACTACTTATTCGAGGGTCACCATTTACAAAACGATTTTATATTATTATCTTGTATTTTTACAAACCTAGTTAGAGATGAGGTAAGTCGATACCCAACTTGATAACGGACCTGCGCGAAAATTCGTTTGAATAAAATATCCACCAGCCCATTATGCCCCACTGCAGGGGCTTAGGCCTTTTCCCAGATAGAGGAGAGCGGTTGGTGGGTTTTAACGACTGCCATCTGTCGATGGCAACCGATGAATAAAATATATTAATATATCGAGTACGGACCTTGTAGGTTTTTTAGACAGTGGAAAGTTGTTAGAAGAAAAGCTGTTAGAATCCTCGGCTGTTGAAGAGGATCCGCGAGCGATGTGGTCGTTTCATTATGCATTAATCAAGTTATCTGAACGATAACAATTCCGTGGCCGCGGGCGGTCGACAGGTTGGAAGCTTTTTGTCGGCCGGTGAAAGTTGCCGAAAGTGGACCCCGACTGAGAACGCCCCGGCTAGCGAACGCGGCGCGACGCAAAAGTGAACAACGTATACCACCGAGCTTCTAATATAACGACTTCACGGGTTCCGTGTGTGCGACAATGAAACTCCCGACACTTTCCTCACTTTTATTTATATCTTGATAAATAGGTGATAGCGAATTTATTTCTCTTCTCTATATCGACCTTGTCACTTGACTTATGACTGCCACTACACAAAATCGATGATTATCAAGCGTGTCGCTTTACATATCAATTCGTTGTGTTTATTTTCTGATATATCACACTGAATTTTACAAAAAATATTCTGATATAAATTTCGTCACGGGAAAATTGACTAGTGACAGGAAACATCGATATCGATAGCGTGTACGTGACAATACTACATGATAAAGGAATAGAGACAGCATAATACAATAAACAAACGGAATGGAATAAAGTATCACTTTTGAGTGGTGGGGGATGGGCGGTACCATGCACGGATCGCCCTTCGCGTAGTGCTAAGTAAAAATAATAATAATAATAATAATAATAATAATAATAATAATAATAATAATAATAATAATAATAATAATAATAATAATAATGACAGCAGCGTTTGGTTTTAATAGAGTCAGAAATACCACTTGACAGTATCGAAAATGTGAGACGTAATTTCGCGGGGTGAAGGTCGGCGCGCAAGGACTAAAGTCGGACTAAATCTGACGCAATTTCGCGGGGGTGAAGGCCGGCGCGCGGGGACTTCGCGTACTAAACTCGGGCTAAAACTTACCATCTCGCAATGGGTATGCACCAGCTAGGTAGAGTATGAGTGGTTATATAGACGGTTAGCGCAAAAGAGGGCTTCTAGTCAATTCGTACTTTATGAGCTTACCTTTGATTTACCGGGATTCAGAAACATACTCGGTGTGCAGTAAGTAATACACAAAGTGTAGATAAGCCATCATACTTACTTATTACTAAATTAATTAATATTTTTTATTAAATTAATTAATATTTTTATTAAATTCATGGTACTACGTACAAATAAAATTTAAAAGTATTAAATTAAATTATTACATTCAATTCAAAGTGTAAATGTTTTTTTGGTTCGGTACATTTTATACTACATTTACAGTTTTTGGCTTACTTACGGGATCTACATTTCTAAATCCCAATAAATCCATAATCAATATTTTGATGAGAGCTTTCTGGAAAGCGGCATAACGACTGAACCTTGGAATACACAGGTGACTCGCTTGACAAAAGTGAGAGTTCTATGTGAGAATCAGATTTGAAATTACAGCGATAAGAGAAATATATGTAATAAGTTGTCAGTGGAAGTGTGGATTGGGGATTATTGTTGTTGGCGAAATAAACCCGTGAAGGGTTGCGGTGCGTTTTTTGAGTGAACGTGAAATCCTCGAGGTCGCATCTATACTATATCAGAAGAGACTGGATCATTGCAAATACAAAAAGGTCTCGATCCGATGATCTATGAGTGTGCGCAAATGTAACAAAGAACGAACGCCGTATATTACATTAGTGAAATAGACAGGCCTTGGCATACTTACTTCGTGACGCGACCAGCGTAGATCCCATTATGGTATAAGACTTAACTATTACGCACTTAAAGTTAAATACCGAAGATTTTACGAAAGATTCTCGAAGGAGACGGAATTATCAAATATATTGAGCTGTTTTATTGAAATTTTCCTTTGAAGTGAAAACTTCTTTACCATCGTTGTGATTTGAAAGTCGATGACATAGGAAGCATTGTACAGTGTTTCTTATGTTCGTGGTTCTCTTTGTGCTCTGCTTCGTACCCCCTCCACTCGTGTTTATCAAGGCATAGTGGGAGTTTGCTTGGGCCTCAGCGTTGTACGTGTGTTAATACGTGTTTGTGCGCGCATGCGTAGTACAAAGCTTGAGAAAAGGCATCACAACAACCGCGGTGTTTTGTATACGTGTACGTACTCTTGTATCATTTATCGAAAATGTAAGCCATGAGTCTGAATAAATATATGTAATATATACGAATAAAATCTAAAATAATTATCTAACTTTGTATCAATATGATCAATACTAAAACCTACAATTATCCTCGTCCTGAAATTTTACAATCTCATTATGTTAAAACTAAAATTTTTGAAGGTTTCACTTCTACCACGTGTGAATCACACACATGTTTTTGTATAAATATTTCGACAGTTTTAAAATTAATTGGAATAATTAATTAAATAGCGCGTGTAATCTACGCAGTAAAGTATGACTTTTGTGATATTGTGTAACATGTTTTTCTTATTAGGTTTACTGTACTAGAGAGCGAAAATTGCTATAACGAAAAAATCTCTTAATGTAAAATAGCTGACTGTACTTCTTTTGAAATAGTCTTTGTTATTAAAAATGTAGGTGTTTTGTTTTCACTCTTTGAGCCTACGTACGTGGCGCAAATTAATTACGTTTAATTAATTTCATTGTTTGTTTAAATAAACAAGGTAGGTAGACAACACGTAGGTAGTAAAGATGAGTTTGATTTAATAATAAATGATAATCTTCCTTTTCAATCTAGGTAATGTGTACATGGTTGGCGCTTGGCTCGTTGGATTATTTACTTTTGGTTTACGAATTATACAATTATTCCAATATTGGTCTTTTCTAACTGCTCAAATGACAGATGGCTTTTACAATTAATAATGAAATTTAGATTTTTTTTCCAAAGATATTTAGAAACTTTGGAAACTTATTTATTAAAATACCCGGCATGACCTATGACAGCAGTAAAATATAATCATGAGATTTACCAACGAGTTTATATATGATGTATAGACAATGAAATATGCAGGTTGGTGGATTAAGCTCCAAGCACCTTCATCCCGAGGGGAGGCTCAAGCTCCTGCAGTGGCGTATAGTGGGCTGGTATGGATGGATGGATGGATGGATGGATGGATAAAGTATATTTCTTAGATAGCATAATAATCTAGATATGGAGAGCCTCTCATACTTCGAAACGATCTAAAATGTGAACAAAATGTAAGATTCAGTTATCAGCAAGATCATACGTCATTATCAATATTTTAAATAAAAATTTTGTTAAATTACACATGAAATGTAATTTCAGAATTTTCACTATCTTTTCATAAGAATTTCATGTATAAGTCCCACAAAATTCTATTTCACAGCGAATATTTCAAATCATTAACTGGCGTATATTTGGCCTACGGCGTATATTTTTTGGGCGCATTTTTTCGTCCAAAATGCGGTAGGTACGTCGATAAATATCCACGGTAGTTACACGATTGATTTTGACATAATCGAATGCTTATTTGCTTACATTAGTGGAGTAAATTGAAGAGTCCTTGTTACTCGGCGAACGAATTGTTTCTCCATTGTTAACTATCCTAATTGACAGAAGGTCTGATATACGTATATCTTTTTGTTCTTCTTGTTCTTGACAAGAACTGGCTATTTTAATTAAAAATAATGAATAACTATTCTACAAATGAAAATGTTATTAAAATAAAATTTAAGACACCATCTTCTTTAATATGAACTGGACAAGCCGATAATAACGTTTTTGAATAAAAAACTTGTTTTTTCGGGTTCTGTATCTCGAAAGGAGAAAAATAGAACTCTTATAAGATTACTTTGTTGTTCGTCTGTCTGTTGCCTGAATTCTGAAATCTTAAAAACGGGTGGAGGTATGAAGTTGAAATTAATTTCAAATACGAAGGTCTATGGTCCCTTAAAAGTTTGAAAAATTTAAGCTTGTCCCATCACTTGTAGAATCGAAACTTGTAGCGCACTACCTATTAATCTAGAATCATGAAATTTAGAAAGAATCAAGGACTCGTATCACAAGTAAAACGCAAAATTCGAAAACCGTTAATTTGAAATCTGGGGGCACGGCCGTGCCCCCACCAAGTCGAGCGAAAAAGCGTCACGGCCGTACCATCCTTTTCTCGAAGCAATTCAGACCATTTTCGACCCCCTGTAACTTCGTTGTGGATAAAACTAGAAGACTGAAATTTTCAGTAACCATGCAGGCATATTATATAAGCATATTACACGTATATTTTCAATTTGAACCAGTATTTTTAAGAAATTATAACGGGTCAAATTTCTTAATTTTGTCACTCACTGACTCACCGATCATCAAAATTCTAAGGCACTTCTAGCAGACCTAGAAGCTTCAAATTTGGAATATAAGTAGTGTTTGGTGTATGAATCAAGGAAAAACTAAAAATCTAGAAAAGACCGCAAAAAAAAATTAAGCCCATACAGCCAAGTCTTCAGTTAAATTTTTCAATATTGGCTTTATTCGTAACGATGTTTTATTACGGCAGTTATTATTATATTGCGTTCGAAGCCGCGGGTTTAAGCTAGTCCCATATAAATATAGGCGCATGGTAGTGCCCCTGCCAAATCGAGCAAAAAATGGGTATTCCCGTCATGAAAACACGTGTATTAAATTATTTTTTAATGCAAAAAACGTACCTACGTGCGTATTCGTACTTATTACGAGTGCGTAAGGTTGTATAATATATCTTAGAAAAACTATATACATATAGATATACATATATACAATAAGTAGAAGGTACCGAAAAGGAAAAAAGTAGAACTGTCTACAAAATACAAAAAGAAATGAGATCCCATCAAAAACAATACTTGTCAAAAAAACCAAGTCTCGCAACTCAGTTGTTCTGCGGTAAAAAGAAATGAGATCCATGTAATACCAAGTCGGTTATTAATTTATTCGGTTATAAATATATTGAGACTTGGCCATCGCACTAAATATTTGAATTTACATGTGTTTTCAGGCGATTGAATTTACACGTGTTTTCAGGCGATGGCCAAGTCTCAATATATTTATAACCGAATAAATTAATAACCGACTTGGTATTACATGGATCTCATTTCTTTTTACCGCAGAACAACTGAGTTGCGAGACTTGGTTTTTTTGACAAGTATTGTTTTTGATGGGTTATATCATTTCAGAAAATATTTTTATGTAATTATTCATTTGTTTATCATTTTAATGACATATATACAAACTAAAAATGATCTTAAATGAATTAAAATAATTAATTATTTATTATTATTAAATTCACATTCAAAGGAGTTCTTGCTTCCTACCTTGATGTATGCAAGTGAGTGTGGATATGGCGGAAGAAGCAGTAGAGATGAGATCATTAAGAAGTATATGCAGCGTTAGTTTGCGAGACAGAATAAGAAATAGTGTGATAAGAGAACGGTGTGATATGGAAGAAGATGTAATGACAAAAATTGAAAAAGGAATGCTGCGGTGGTTTGGTCATTTGGAGAGGATGGATGAAAGAAGACTGACGAAAGGAATTTACTGTGCGGAGGTGAATGGTAGGGTCGGAAAGGACCGCCCTATAGACGTACGTACAGGAACCAGATTGGGGATGTACTGGAAAAGGGTCAAGTCGAGAATACCCGGAGTATCCGGAGTAGCCGGAGAGCGTGTATGAGAACAGTGATGAGTCTCGATGAAGCGAAAGAAGTATGCCAGGATCGCACTAAGTGGAAATCTGTAGTCTCTGCCTACCCCAATGGGAAGCAGACGTGAGTATATGTATGTATTAAATTCACATTACGTTTTCGTATCATCAGGCGGTGAACAACGATAGATACATTAAAATACCATGAAATATAGGATTTATGTTATGGTAGAATCTCTTGAAATATCGGCAATTCACGATGTGTAGGTAATTATTTCGCAATAACTATTGCAATGTTACAAGTACTTACATGCATATATCAGATAAAACAATAGATTCTGTCTATAACCGATTAGATTTGTATCAACGCAACGCCTACAAGCACTCGTTCATCAAATAGCAATAAACAGTCAGTTGCAATTATTAATCAACAAAGAATACGCCCCATGCAAAACTATACTCGTGTATATACTTTTGTATAAAACAATATACTTTTGTTTAAGAAGGTTTTTAAACACTTTAACATATAAAATCCGCCGTATTGAATCAGGTGTCATATATTATGAACTCTGATGCCTTTGACCTTAGAAAATAATAATTAATCGAAATTCATTATTTTCACAACATGTGAAAATACAATCAATTTAATGTTGAACATGTTATGAAAAATGAAACAATTACGAAAAAAAACCCGTGCATTTAAGTTTTTTTTTTTTTATTATGTATCAAAATATTTAAAAAATTAAAAACGTATAAACCTAGTTTTAGTTGATCTGAATACCATAAAAAAAAATTTGCACCAATCAGTTTTAAAGTTTAATGGGGTGCAACCGTTAACGCCGTTTCTATAATTTGCCATTAAACCCTCCTTATTTAAATAGACCATACGGATTAATGTAAACTCTATTTTATTAAAAAACTTTGAAGTTTTTTTTTGTATGTTTTATAATAACAAATATGAGATGATTCTTCGCTACTATCCCAGTCTGACAATTCTTGTAAAAGTTTGAAGTCAGAATCGCTTTCACTGGACGTAGACATTTTCACTAAATTAGAACTAAATCAAATAGATATTGGTTTCAAAATATTAGGATAAAAGTAATTTAGCGAATTTTTATTTGATGATAGCAGACGATCGATAGGTAAACCATCACATTTGTCAGAGAGGCCGCATGTTTATCCTCAGTAATAAATTGTATCCTTCAACAGCTGTCAGAAGTATATTGGGACGCACGAAATGTCATTTTCATACAAAAATCTAATTCTGGTAAGCTATCGACCCTCCCGGGGCCTCCCGTCGATAGATGGCGTGCGACGGTAGATATGTCTATCCGTCGATAGGTTATTGAGACGACAAAACTATTCAATGGATAGAATTTCTTACCCTAGTATGGTTAGACCGTCGATAGATAGGTAATTGGGTTTGGCTGTTAGAGATTTTTAAAAACTTTGCAATTTAAAATATTTTTTTTTAAACTGTTGAATTTTTATTCACTTTGCTATTCACAATTGATCCGTTTGAAAATTTGGAAATAAATAATCCTAATTGATTATGATATTTGCCACTAGCTCGCGTATAAGTCAAGAAGCGTGGAGTATATGACATATACTTACGACCAATCCAAATTATTATTTTTTAAATTGCAAAGTTTTTTAAAAATCTCTAACAGCCAAACCCAATTACCTATCTATCGACGGTCTAACAATACTAGGGTAATAAATTCTATCCATTGTATAGTTTTGTTGTCTCAATAACCTATCGACGGATAGACATATCTACTGTCGCACGCTATCTATTTTAAATAGCGGAAACTACACAGACTATAGTAAGCGTCACTTCCGTCAGAAAAAAATCTGAGTTACTCCCTAGTCGCGCCTAAAGAAGTTTTACTTCAATAAAATTTTAGCTGCAAATTTATTAAAAATAATATAATAAAAAATAAATTAAATAATATGAAAAAAAACACGAGTAAAAAAAATAATCGAAACAAAAATAAGCAAATCAAATATACAACAGCATCCCTTATGAAATTAAAAACCTTGATATCATATAATTTTGTAGCCCATATACTCGTAAAAAAGTATCTATTAAACAAAGACTTATATTTTAAACATTTTTTTTAGCTTTACCTACACATTAAAAAAGGCCATACTAAATATAAAAAGGTTTAATTAAACAAGAAATAAAATATGTATCCATATACTATAAATAATTACATGAATATTGAATTAAAATCATAAACAATTATAGAAATATGAGCACAGGATTTTAAACAAAAAAAAATATTTATGTAAATAGATGTGATATATTAAGTATACAAATATGTAAAAGACACAACGTATACTTAGTAAAAAAAACACATTGAAAGAATTTTAATAATATTTATTATATTTAACAGACACCGATATTTTAGAAAACTCATTTTCTTATTTTAAATATTTCTATTATGTAATTTTCGTGACGCTTCTCTAGGACAATGTCCCAACAATCATTTTCAGTGTCAAAAGTGTGAAATATGTTTTTACATTGTTTAGTTTATCTAACCAGAAGATATATAAGATTAGATTAAAAACTTGGTTGTCAACAAATGAAGAATGTAGATACTTTAAGCGCTAAAAGGGTAAGTAACGGTCGTGGACATGTTACAGGTATTGCGGTACTCGGTGTAACAGCGCTATGCTAATTTCGCGTCCGGTGGTAAGTCAATGCCGGTGGTCCATGCTGCGAACTACGAGAATTAAGCGTAGATTTAAATCATAAATTAGCGCTATTAGCGACGAAATGCGTTATGGAATATTATTTTATCACTGTGAAATAAAAAATGAAAGATTTTTAGATCGTTTTTTACGTAGATATATATTATACTGAAAATTCTCATAGCGTGACGTCACCGGGTGGAACTATAAGTTCTGCCATTATATTTAAATTCACGATGTTTTAACCACTAAATCTATACTTAATATTATAAAGCTGAAGAGTTTGTATGTTTTTTTGAACGCGCTGATCTCTGGAACTACAGGTTTGAATTGAAAAATTCTTTTTGTGTTGAATAGCCCATTTATTGAGGAAGGCTATAGGCTATTATTACGTCACGGTACGACCAATAGGAGCGGAGCATAAATAAAAAATGTTGCAAAAACGGGAAAAATTATTCCTTTTGAAAGCTTCCGTTACGCACGCTACGTAAACGGTTGATGTTAAGCTAAAATCATGTATTACGGAATCAAGCTTATGTGTATCTATTAAGGTTGACTTACTACAACCTTTTTAATGGCAATCAAATTTGTTGCTAGAAGCGCCAGAGAGATATGACGATGATACCATAGTGTAATGATACTATATGGTTGGACTAGCGACCCACCCCGACTTCGCACGGGTTCAATGTACTAATGCGTGGAACGGGAAGAGGAATGTTTCCGTAGTCCACCCGGGCAAAACCGGGTACGACCGCTAGTAATGTAATAATGTTGTGGTTGTTTGGTAGATTAACGTATTAACTTCTCATCAATCATTATCAATCAATTGTCCCTGCCATTCAAATGCTCGTGTCCTTGGATCTAACCCAAATGGGTTAATGTGTAGTGCCTGGGTTAATATATTAGTAACGTATGATGATCTTAACTCTGGACGTATCATTTTAAATTTAGAGACTATCGCCATACAAATCTAGGATTGTCTTTTATTTACCTACTCTATGATAATTACACGATAGTATATGAAGTTTAATAGGCTATTTTCAAATAAGTACATTTACGTATACCTAATTGTGTTTAGTTTAATTTAATTCTTAATTAGTTAATTCTTAGTTTAGTTAAATTAGACTGACCGGTTGGCCGAGTTGTTAGAGACCCTAACTGCGGAGCCGAGGGTCGCGGGTTCGATTCCCGCCCGGGACAAATATTAGTGTGCATGAACATGTCTATTTGTTCCGTGTCTATAGATGTGAAAGAATCTATATATGTATATATTATTTAAAAAAAAAAAATATGTATATCAGTTGTCTAGTACACCATAATACAAGCATAATGCTTACTTTGGGACTAGATGGCGCTGTGTGTCCCAGATATTAAACCAAAAAAATTTCATTTTGCAGATTATATATTACGCACTATTGAATATGGCGTGCGTACCTACCTACTATACTTGCAGTGTCTTCTTTCAATTTCATTTGCTACTACAAGTTAATCTCGAAAGGTGATGGGTGAAACATAGTTATCACTAGCGACCGCCCGCAGCTTCGCTTGCGTAGACTACACATTCCGGTTTTAGGTAGTATTAACTTTCGAAATGGTTTATATATACTTTTTGCTGAAACTAATATTAGGTACACCCATTCAAACTTTCAATCTTCGTTTTCCCGACTCCTTTAGGAAAACCCATACTCCCATACTTTTCACCTCCCGTTTCCCACCCTTAAAATGTGGAAATCCAAAAACCCTGAAAGACATCATTATTTATTTATGTCAAAATTTTTATGTTTCTAACTTTAAAGAACAAAGACTCATACGAAGCCCTTCTGTCCCTCCCTCCTTAAATTTGAAATTTCCAAATATTCCTTTCATAAAAAATTGATACGTTATAAAATAAACCACTGTTCCAAATTTCGGCTTCCTAGACTTAGTAGTTTCGGTTTTATCTACGTTGATAGATCAGTGAAGACAAACGACAGACAGACACAAAAAGTAGCTGATGTCACTCTTGACAACCTTCTTTCACGTCTGCAAAGTTTCATTAAAATCTGTTGAGCCGTTTTGAAGATTAGCTTGAATAGACACATAGACGTACAGACAAACAGACGGACAAAAATTAGCGTATGTCACCTCCTTTTCATACCCGTGAAATTTCATTAAAGTCGGTTTAACCGTTTTGCAGATTAGCTCGAATAGACAGATGGACGTACATACAGACATACAAAAAGTTGTGTGTGTCACTTTTGACCACTTCCTTTCCATATCTGTGAAGTTTCATCAAAATCAGTTTAGCCGTTTTGGAGATTTGCTCAAATGGACAGACAGACAGATAGTATTATTTTATACATATAACCTATAGCCTTCCTCAATAAATAGACTATCCAACACAAAAAGATTTTTTTTAATTCGAACCAGTAGTTCCTGAGATTTGCGCGTTCAAACAAACAAACAAACAAACTCTTCAGCTTTATAATATTAGTATAGATTAAACTGCACTTGCAGATGAGCCTATTTGATTATATAAGTTTATTATACATATATATAAGCACTCTGAAATATACTATTATTGTCGCCTTTTAGCGCCCGCGCGCTATGCCTAAATGGTGTTTCTATAACTTATTCTAATATCTAAGAGTAATAGCATTTAAGTGTAGAGGGACATATTTAAATAAATTGGGGACTTTTTTTCAAAATACTACAAAAATGTACGCTGATACGGTGGAGTATGAATGCTTAATTAAGCATATTTAAATCTTACATAGTTTTTTTTTTTCATATATTTCACGAATATCTATGCCATGTTAATTACCATACTGGAATTGCAAGTGCAGGTCCCAGACATGTCGCGGGTTTGTGGGTCATTTTCGATCACTGCTTTCAGAGATTTGCATATACAGACCTACTTTAAGAAACCACAATGCCTACTGATAAGTTTATACTAATATAATATTATTTTAATATAATATTATTTTAATATAATATTATTTTAATATAATATTATTTTAATATAATATTATTAAAATTTTATTCAAAAATTTAGCGGAATCCCTAGGTATATAGTCACTATACACCTTAGAGAATACATTTTGAGAAATCGCATTTTAGTGAATGCCTGCATAATACAGTGGTTCCGCATCTACTAATCCTCTATACATACACATTTGTAATCCTCTTGTTTCTAAAATCACTGATTTAACCCAGGCACTACACATTAACCCAATTGGGTCAGATTGAAAGCCACGAGCCATTTAATTGACAGAGACAATTGTTTGATAATGATTGATGACATGTTAATAGGTTGAGCTGAATTAAAGTTCCAACTGATTCTCGTTTGTCAAAGGCTTTAAGTTTATAAATGGGATAAGTTAGAAAATGAAAGCACGCATAAAAAAATATTTTGTACGTCAGAGTGGTTTGAAAAACATATTTTTTAGGCAAGCGGGGTATCGTTGTGCAGATTATTACTTTTTTTTTTCATTTTTGGCTTTCGAATTTTTGTGAAAAGATTCAAAATGGTCGATATGCGAGGTTTAAAGTTACAAGTTCTATTTTAAGAAACTAAATAACCTAAATGCTTTATTAATTATTGTTTAATTATTTTATTATTTTATTATTAGAGCGCGTCAGAAAATCATATGGGGAATAACCTTGGACCCTGTAACGTACCCATATATGAACGTTTAATATAGGGGCGTAAATTGAGGGCAGTCCGTCAGATTAGTAAAACAAAAAAAAATCGATCCTCAGAATAACTCGAGCGTTTCAGATTAAGACAAGGTAAGTTAAGTATATGAAGAAAAGTGTATATTTCTATAATCTAACGATTTGAGTGTGACACAAGGAATTGGGCGAGTCACAAAATTGTAAAAAAAAAGCTTCACTTCGAAATACTCGAGCGCGATAGAATTTTTTTCATTTTGAAGGAAATCCTTTAAGGATTACGAAAAAAATATAATCTGACGATTTTCATGGGACAATGTAGCTAAAACCATCAGTAAAGTGCGAAGCGTACAGTTGCTGAGAACTGCGTGGGAAATACGCAGTTCTCAGCAACTGTACGCTACTCCACCTTGTGTGACGAAATTTTGTGTGATTAAATTTTATATGTATATATATTGTTATGTAGTTCTATATTTATCACGAGAATAATGTTACATTACAATTTGTGTAATATTGTGCAAATTATGCATTAGCCACGGTGAACGCCCTAATCCAGTGCGTGACCGCGGACACATGAATGGCGTGCCAGCTTCACAGTCACTATCACAGAGAATCGTGTAGGTTAGAGGTGTCATCGTCGTAATTACACACATAACGAATACGAATATATATATAATGCATCATCATCATCAACCCATTTTTACCCCACTACAGGGGCTTAGGCCTCCCCCAGGGTGAGGAGGGGGGCTTGGAGCTTAAGTCCACCACGCTGCTCCACTGCGGGTTGGGAACAGTAACGACCGCCATCTATTGACAGCGTCCGGGACCGACTGCTTAACGTGCCCTCCGAAGCACGGGGTCAGTGATATTGTGTACTTAAGTCAGAAAAACTCATTGGTACACGCCCGGATTCGAACCATGGCCCTATGGGGCCTTATAAATTAAAGACAGGTTCGTTGTGCTCTGGGCTATCACGACATATATAATGCATAAGATTTATATAATTTTAGGAAGCGTGTAAGTCGTTCATTCCTTTCTTTTACATCTTTGGTATGATTTGATGTCGCATTTTAGAGTTTAGATTATGAGACATGTTTTAGGTATACTTAAGACAGATCTCATCATCCTTGAAGGTGAGATCGTATCCGCCTACATGCCAACTCTAGCCTACTCTAATGCTCTATGGTCACTAGCTTTCTGATCGATTGTATTTTTATATGCATTATATTACCGCAGAATAAACTTGAACTTCGGTCTTTGATAGTTTATTTACAGATGTCTTGTCGCTTACAAAGGGCAGGGTGACTGATTGACAAAAAGAACAGTTAGGGTATATAATAAAAACTTTTATTTACATATTTTCACAGACGCACAGTTTGATTAAAGCCTGTAACTTTAAATTTACAACGTCCCGCCACTTGTTCTCTTATCTCATCTTTTTCAGTTATCTTTTAGATATCGCTATACAATAATATCTAAAAGAAAAACAAAAATAATATACCTATTGCGTTAGAATCCAAGCAAGTGTGCTCAAATCTCTTATCCGGTCAACAAGACATTATTGTCCGGTCAGTGATATGGGTCATATACCATAGATCCGGTATTAATCGTGACCACCAGATCGGCTTGGCCTTGGGCCACTTTCACAGATTAGAACCTCAAAAGGTCATACAGCTTTTGTCGCTATTGTCTAAGATTTAAACAACACTAAATACTTAATGGACACAACTTTACGGTCGAATTATAATAACAGATTACGTTTTCTATTACTATTTAAAGGTTTATGAAGTAACATTTTCCTCAAAATATTAAGCGACTGAATGTTACAAGTCCTATAATTTTTCGATATAACAGATTTTAAATTTTTAAACTTAACTAAAGTATGCTGCGCTAAACATCACTAGCTTGCACAATTATAATTAAGAATTGTTAAAAATAAATCAATTCTTGCAAACAATTACAATTAAAAATAAATTGTAAAATATAAGCAGTGAAAATCTTTTGCTTGCCGCGACGACCGCTTAGCCTAGTGGGCAGCGACCCTGCCTACGAAGCTGGAGGTCCCGGGTTCAAATCCCAGGTCGGGTCAGTATTTATATGATGAATATTGACACGGGTACCGGGTCTTGGTTGTTATATGTATGTGGCGTCTTCGCTTGGTACCCAAAATACAAGCTAATGCTTAGTTTGGGGCCTAGACGTTGTTGTGATGTATACGTATGTTTTTTTTGTGTTTTTTCTTTAATCTTATAAATGGCGAAGTAAATTGTTACCTTTTTCTATTTGTAATAATTATGACGATATCAAAATATAATATTATTTTAATAAAACCAATACTACAAATTGAATGTATTTAAGACACAAAGATCATTTTAACCAATCCTAATTTACGTATTCGTCACTGCGCTACGTAAACTAGAGTTGCGATGTTTATGATTATTAATTAAACACATTAAATGTCGAAATTGTCTATTCAACTTCGATGTGAAATATTATTTTCTTTTAATTCGGCTTGTGCTGGTTGCGGGTCCAAAAATACAAAAAAGTTGCAATAAATTTAATTCAATCAATCAATTCGTTCGACCATCAGTTAGACGCAATGTCAGAAAGGGACAAGTCCCGACACACCAAAGTGAACGCAGATAAAGGACATAATGTAGGTTATAGTCTGGATTGGGGGAGACGGGAGTGAGCGCCAGCCGGTATTCTTGCAACCTTTAGCCAGAAAAGAGAGTCAGGAGAGGTAATAGATATTATAGTGTGTTAATATCTATTTATTATTAGCCCAAACTTTTACAGCAGGAGACTATTTTTAGGTTGCTTAATGTTCGATACTTAATATAAACTAAAAAAAAATCCATTAAAACCGTATTATTTATTTTTATAAAATTAATGTATTGTCATCACTATTTCTAGTGTTGCCGGGTCCGCTTCGTGGCCAGTAAACTATGTGCGCGTGCTTAGGTTTTGCGTAGTTTGGATATGGCGCAGTTGTATGTAATGACATGGAAGCTTTGATATTTAATAAAATTAATAAAATTCATTCCAATGAATATAAATACACTTTTACATTAATTTTTTTCACAAGGAAAAACCACTCTTTGTGTCATTACACAAAGAGCAAATGGAGCAAAAGAAAATCTTACTAATTTACAGAGCAGTAGATGAATGGGTATACATAGACGAACAAGTTGAATAAAGACTTAGTGTAATCACCTCTATTAAGAATGTACTCAGCAAATATGAATATACGACGTTACTGGCTACAATCCTGGTACCAATATTTTATATTTTTTTATATTAAATCGTAAATAAGTGTTTGTTTATTTGAATATACAACAGGAACTAACAATTCGATTTGAAAACGTATTTTTTGAGTTAGAGTCCCGTTTAACTGAGAAAGGTCGTGCTATAATAACATCACGTCACGATCCAAAGAAGTTGAACAGTAACTATAACCTATGCGATAATAAAGACAGGCCCCACGGGTGCAAGCAATGGCGTGGTATGATGGTTATGAATCAAGCATATCCAAGAAAACGGGTGAAACCGCAGGACACAATTAGTGTTAGTTACAAATAAACATACCCACAAAATATATTCATACAAGCAGGTACGGATTCCACGACATAATGTTTATGCGTGGACGTCACGTAAAGTGACGTAACGTCAAGGTCAAGTTTACAAACGTTATGTGAGAAAATATAGTTGGCACTACATAATTAGAGCCTTGCTTTGTTCCACGATACGTGTCGATATAAAAAATAACATAGTATCTTTGTGGTGAAACTCGCTCTACGAAATTTTCTGCTCTTAAACTTGATAGATATGTTAATAATGATTTTGGCTACTTATTAAGGCAGCTCTAAATTCACCCTGTAAAGGCCAGTGAATCACGAGTTTGAATACGAACATGTATAGGCATGGGTTCTATCAGGGGGATAGAGACCGATCACGGCGATAATGCAGAGCCTGCATCATGTGAAAGTTTCGTCAAAGTCTGTTCAGTGTTCAAACAAAAATACAGGCAAATTTAGGGACAAACAAAAAGAAAATTATAGTTATGAATTTTAAGTTGACTAATGATTAATTAATTCTTTGCCCTATATTCAATATCTTCCAATTACAGGTCGTCACTCCATTTTCATATAGACCCAACTCCCACTTGACTTATTTCCTCTTCTCGGTTTTCTCACAAGCCATTAATCTTACAACTCTCATCGGCTTATTTAAAATATATTGATGCGTTTGACCTAAGACGTCCCTAAGAGTTTATAAAGCCATATATTAAAAGTCGGCCCACTCGTTCCGTAGCTATTTATGTTAATGCAGAATTCCTATGGCCGAAAGTGTGTTTATTATTACAATTTAACGCGAAATCGGTGTCAACGTTTGGCCTTTATAGGTGTACAGCTAGCTGTCAAGTTTAGGTTAAGTCTCTATTAAAACTTACAGATGTCGGATATTTAAATTTTATGTATTAATAAGTTACGGTTTATTTCAAGTTTTGGTAAAGACGTCACAGATGCAAATCCGTAGACGGAGAATTGTGCTAATGGGATCAAGGTGTCAAAGCTCAATGTTTCAAATCTTCATATTAGGTCTTAACCTATGAAGTTGCCGTTTTGTATGAAATAAGTTAAAGTTTTTTTCTTTCTTTCAAATATCTGTATTTCTGTTATTCAAAGTAATCACCCGTGCAATTGATGCATTTTACCAACGCAGTGGCAGTTTATTGATGCCCTTCTTGTAAAAATCAACTGGACGGGAGGTAACAAACTCTTCAAAGGCATTTTGTACTGTCTCTCGATAGTTTAATTTTTTTCCCGTTAAAAATTTCTCCAAATTTTGAAAAAAGTAATAGTCGGTAGGTGCAAGGTTTGGTGAGAATGACGGATGACGGAGAACTTCCAACCCCAACTCTAGCAGCATGGAGACTATTTGTTGTTCAGTATAGGGTCGCGCGTTGTCGTGAAGGAGCAGCAGGGACGACCGATAGACCAAAACTGGTCGCAGACGTACGAGCTTCTCCATCATTGTTTTCAGTTCTGCACAGTACACATCTGCAGTAATGCTCATGCCATTTTGTAAGAAGCTGTGATTAATCACACCGGTGCTAGACCACCAAACAGTGACCATCACCTTTTTAGGGGTTATTTTTCGTTTAACACATTGCTTTGGTGCTAAACCAGGATCTAACCAACTTGCTGAGCGCTTTCGATTGTCGAACCGAATCCATTTTTCATCACAGGTAACAATCCGGTTTAAAATTTCTTCATTTCTGTCTCTTGAGCAACGCGAGGCAGGTGTCGAAGCGTACGTTGCGCTGGCAATCGTAAAGCTCGTGGGGTACCCATTTATCAAGCTTTTTTACTTTGCCAATTTGTCGCAAATGGTCCAATATTGTTTTGATGCTAACATCAAAAGCTTGTGCTAGTTCAGCTGTAGTTTAAGTATCATCATTCCAGACCAAAGTGTCCGGACGACCACAAGGTTCATTATTCAAGTCATAATTTCGAGAACGGATGCGGGCAAACCAATAACGGGTTGTGCGTTCGTTTGTTAAATTCTCTCCGTAAACGTTGTTGATGTTGTTGATTTGTGCCGCATTAGTGCGACGACGGAACTCATATTCTATAATTACAGGAATTTTTAAAGTATCCATTGTAACGAAAAATGTTCAAATGTAATAAAAACACAACGCTAATCAATAAACAAAAGACTGGCTTTGTAAAAAGAATGTTATGTTTTTAAAACAACATTAATTTGAATTTAAAATTTACAGCACATCAAAATATTTTTTTGGTTTGAAATGGCCATAGGTTAACACCTAATATATTTATGGTTTGATCCTACTGATCATCAAAATGGTATCAGTTGTAAGACAATTGATTGTCGCTGCGTTTCATTGTTCCTGGGGCTTTATAAAACAAATGGGACTATTCATTTATATGTAGTAATGGTTCTAACGTTAATATTAGCACTTAGATATAAGTTAGATGGTTTCACTAATTGAAAATTACTGAGTAATTCCTAAAACAGCCTGAATTCCTAAAATTCCTAAAATAAATGATTGTAATTGTCTACGAATCGCATCGAAATTAAGTTCAAAATGTATTTGTTACAGGTTTTTGTTCGAATGGTAAGCTTCTTAGCAAATCTTGCGTGTTTTTGTTCATAAGTAACATTTTTAAAAAACAATAGTTATCATCTTCATCGTGTCATGATTGTATAGCAGCGCAGGCAAGAAAATTTTCAAGTTTTTATTTATGAACCATATTTATGGTTTGTTTTTTGCTTGGACACAAACATAATACCTACAAAAGTGCGAAGTTTAAAAAATTTAGAATTTGCGTCCGTGATAGCCTTAATGCCTCGATCTGTTCCAGCATTATGATTAATAAACAATATATAATTAGAGAGTTGTTAACGACAAGCCGTTTATGGTTATAATGATAAAACAAAACTTCAGTAATAATAATGACAAGCTGTAGCTGAGTAATGATTTTATTGTTCTTTTTTTTCTGTAGGTAATCGCGCAGATTCAAGGACAGCTCAACGGCCAGTGATTCATTAACATCGTCTATCGTCGCTCAACCGTCAAACTGATAGAGCTCCCACGCTCTATTATGAAATATATATCTCGGTATACATTTCTTACTTTCACCTATAGGTATTAACTTCATATTGGTAATAATAAATGGAGAATTTTATATTTATAAAATATTTTATCTTTAACTAAAGCGTTGTAGACATCGTAATAAAATATCTACGATAAATTGCTGGCTTTATAGTTGTATATAAAAATATTTTACGAATCAAAAAATAAAACGTTATCCGTTATCGTTAAAGATATTTTTTATTTTAAAATTGTAATCAGTATAAATTGAGAAATAAGATTTTAAATTACATCTTATTTTATATGTACACAAAAATTATTTTAAATAAAACCCGACTATAACCACTTAATTGAAAAGAGAAAAACAAGCTATATTCTATAGAATTGATTTCAAAAAGGTAGAATGCATCATGCAATGTTTTTTTTTTGTCTGATACCTATTAAGCAGATATTAAAATATACTATCATATAAATCGGACTTGTACCGGAAGTGGTTTTGCAGTCAGATTTATTGTTTTTTTTTTTTAATTATTTTAGTTTATTTCAAACTTTTTTGTTTTATTAATTGGCACGCACTTACTTTAGTTTTGTTTACAGACCAATAAAGGTGTAATGTACTTGTGTTTACGTTAAGCATACTGGTTTTTTTTTCGTTTATAACGAAACGGTGGTATAAAAGCTTTATAAGGATTGGGTTATTTACTAGCTTTCATTTTGGTAGTCATATTGGTGTAAAACAAAAAAAAATATTACTCCCCTTCTTTTTTATGACTCGTTGACGCCATATTGAAATTTAATATATATTTTAATATATAATTTAATTTATATAGGAACACTATGCCACTGCAACAATGAAGACGAATCTAACGACACCTCCTATATTCCAATCCATCAAGCCGTTTAGCCTACAAGACGTGCCAAAGAAATATCTAAGATACATATATACATACGCCCAAAAAACATTACCCTCCGTAGTTGGGTAAAAACGACAAATTCTAGTAATGGATCATTTACCCTGTTTTTGAAGTTTATCATATTTCTCTAATCGATAAGAATAATATGATAAAATGCACAAAAACTAGACATTTATCATTTAACCACAACATAAAATTGATGATAACCTCAAACTACATACAAATTACATATAACAGCGAATAATTGAGATCTCGCATGCGCGTAGGCGTTGAAATAATAATTTTTGTCTATAAGTATACCTACTTATGCGCTTTTTGCCTTCCATCTGAATGATATCCGCTCCATTTGTCAGATCGGATTTCGTGTGAGCGGTGTTTTTTAACATCTAATAATTTCGACTGTTGCGAACAAACGGATGCCCTTGGTAATCTGATCGAGGTACTACTTATAAATACCATCTCAATAATAACAATATTTTTACACACACATAATCAAAAACACATCACTTTTTTACACACATCGAAAACCTTTTGAACGACAATAACATGCCTAGCTTATAGATAAGTAGATAGGAGTTTTCAAAAACTATAAATGTGTGGTTTTTTTGGACGATAAAATAGTGTATGTTTCACAAAAAAAAGGTTTCAACAAAAAACATTAATAATTTAAGTTACCTACTAATATGAAAAATACTTCAAAATGTGGAAAACAGGATAATTTGAGCATATTATCATATTTCTAAAATTTAATAATATTACAGTTATTCGCACAAAAGAACGAGTTCATAAGGTAAAACATTAATATATATTAGTAAACAAGTCATAGTGGTTGGTGTGTCTAAAATAATGTAATTTACATGTTCTTGAATAAGTATCTTTTTTTTAAATTATAACTCGTGACCATGAATTCAAGGTTGATAATCTTCGCGATTGACACCGTAACGAAAAGCTCGCTCGAGCAAGAATATCGAACAACGCAACAATGATCACGCCCGCTTACAAACTCAGTCGAAGTTACCTATTTTTTAAAATACAATACAGTAAAATCACGTAAAATCGCCGACAAATAATTATTATCAGAGATAAATAAATCTCACGTATTCTTCTAGACCACGTTACGATACGGAAGTTTGGGATCTTATTCGACCACTAGCGACCGCCAACGACTTCTTTCTTTTTGTTCATGATTTCTGTAATTTCTACAATTTCGAACATTTACCTAGGAACCCCAAATATTTCCGAAACGGGACGAATAAATGGTTCAGCCGTTCAGCCCGGACAAACAGGCAGAGACAAAAGTTAGTAACCTATCATGTTAATACTCAAAATATTTTAATTTAAGCTACACTTAAAACTTATTTCTAGGAAGAGGATAGTTGAAATACCGGCCCTAAATAATGCAAATATACAGAACATAAACACACCCATATTTCCGATACGCAGAATTCAAGGTATTTTACCCACATCCGTGTTTCGTAGATTTTTATCCCCTGACGTGTCGCACACTGAATTCTTTACTAGAAATTGACACCCGCATACAGTAATTTTGTTTTACGACCAATTGAGACAAAAGGTTCAATTTATAGGACAGTTGACTGTGACGCATAAAGTTTTTATTTTGAATCATGCTCCACTGAGTCGACTCTGGCCTAAATATTAAAAAAAATAGTTAAAAATTAAATAAACACATATACACATATTACTGTGAACAAAAGTTGTTTCAAAGCAGAATGCATTATGTTCATAATCATCGAACACTGTTTTAAGTTTTAATACTGTAGTTTACAAGGATCAATAATCCTTGATAATTTTTTTGGTCAACTAACAAGCAAATTTAAAACTTATGACCGTATTTCCTACGTAACATTACGTAACACTACGTAACGTAGCGTTCTTTTATCGCTGGCTTGCGAGGTGTTCAGACGACACGAGAGAGGGGGAAAATGCATATGAAAACAACCGTCACGAAAACACCACCGTGCCTATAATTTTCATATATTTTTTCTACCGTCCCTGTGCCGTCTAAACGGGCTGTTAGTGGACCACAAAAAAATTTCTTTTTCGGAAAAAAAAATTATTTGATGCAAGGAACCAAAATGCAAATGTTTACAAATCATATATTGGTTTTGCATGTAACTGTTACTCAATAATGTATTAATCTCGGCGGTACTGCATGATGACAATCATATAGGCACTAGGCACTGAACAATTATCACATCTAATCGTGTTTGAGGGTATGTAAGCCACGAATGCCACACCTATATAACATTTTCTACCTATTCCGATTCTTGTGACTTCAACAACTGTTGCTGCTATGTTGCTGTTTTTTATTCTTGGCGTAGATCATTTTGTAACAACTAATTATTCGTAAGTGATGGCGATTCCCACATTATATTTAGTTTGTAGCCACATAGAAATATAACTATCCGAACAACAAATAAATATTACAAAATTACACATTCAGATAAGTAGAAACGAAACATTTCAAATATTTGCATACACTTCATTAAATTCCCTTTGCATTGTTAAGCGTTTGACTATTCATGATTACATTGAAGAATTAACACAATCGCAGTCGAGAGTGAAAGGAGCCTACAAACGAAGCCATAATGAAGGTTGCCCTAGTCGAAACAATAGCTTATCGAAATTTTGAAGGGAGAAAGTTTGTAATGCGAGATCAACATAAATATCGCCGCCAACGAAATTCAAACTCCCATTATCTCTAGACATTATCGTCATTATTTCGAAGACTTTTGTGGCTATTAAATATAAGCTTGTGTTGTGATTGAGTCAATGTCGGATGCCCATTAAAAGTATCGATACGCAGTCTCCTATTACATCGAATTATTTTAGTACCATACAGGTCAATAGATATACTTCAACGATTCTATTTTTTAACAGTGCAAAGAAATAAATAAGCAAGTTTTTGTACATCACTCCACTTGCTTAGACAATACCTCTTTTAGTTCTCTTTGTCCGAGCAATATTCTTGAGTTCATATTTTCACTATCGTTCTAACTTTCTCTTTCCCCCGTTTCGGCTCCCGTTTCCATATCTACTACTTCAAGTTGCTCGTACTTTTACGAATTTTATGGTCTAGTCTTATTTCTTATATTTGCTTTTGCGCCCTGTTCTGTTACATTTTGTACGTTCGATTTCGCTCCCGCTCCGATTTTAATTCTGGGTTTATTTCTATTTTTACTATTGAGCTTTCTCATACCCGATGATTTTACTCGTGTTCGTTACTTTAATTTTAGATCTTCATTAGTTTTCATCAATCAATCTTGTGTTATGTATGGAAAACTAGTTGTCGAAATACATTCTAAAAGGAAATCTGCTGTCACAAGAAAAGGCACAAAATAATTTTGTAGGTACGTGCGTAGCTTAAGAGAGCAATTTTCTTGCGCAATCAAAAGATAAAGTGCTCTCATAAAACAATATTGCTGCGAAACTTCTGAAGACGAGAAATCTCTAACACTCGCCATGATGTTGAAATAGCCATTAAGGTACGTTACTAAATATTTATTGGTGTTATTATATTACGAAACGACAAAGAGAAAACAAAACTAATAAACTGACACAGAATAGAATCTAAGTTCTCTCAATTATATGAGAAGAAAAATATAGAATAAATAAGTTATATAACCGTGAACTTCGTAAGTTAAATTTTTTTAAACCAGCCAAAAATCTACTGTTGACATGGCGTGGCACCCTCCTCACGCGTGTGTGTGAAGGAACGAGTATTGGTTTCGACTTCGCTTCCATTCTTCATCATGAGGAAGTTAGGAAGGAACAGCTTTTAGATAAATTCCTACACATATAGACAATTAAAGCTTGGGTATACACTTTGATCGTTTACTATTTTATCAGGAAGGTAACATGAACTTCTGCAAAATTGACTGAATCTAATCGCAACTTCTTGTTCCACGAATAGAGTTAATTACGTTTGCAAGTGAATAATTACTTTTATAAAATCTAATACACACGCCAATTATTTGCTTAACAATATCGAATAAAAAACAAT
The DNA here is from genome assembly GCA_949709985.1 of Luffia ferchaultella. Classification (NCBI taxonomy): domain Eukaryota; kingdom Metazoa; phylum Arthropoda; class Insecta; order Lepidoptera; family Psychidae; genus Luffia; species Luffia ferchaultella. Next base: position 14,561,429 of record OX453251.1, on the reverse strand, counting down.
TGATTACATTTCAAGCGAGGCATCAAACATCCAAAAAAATAAGTTTTTGGTTTTTAATGTTATTTTCTAAAGTTCATCTTTGTATACTGGTACACGCCCGGATTCAAACCATGACCCTATGCCCTTATAAATTTGAGACATGTGCATTTTTAGATTTGTGAAGCCTTTCAGCACCAAAAGTGAAACTACGTTTGTATGGAAGTAACGAGCTTCACCAGTCCCTTGAATGAGCCAGGAAAACGTTTGACAACCTTTTGAAACTTCAGAGTTCAGCCTAAGAACGTAACATATTGTAAGCACTAAAGATCTCTTGAATATGTTACATACGCGAAATTCTCTCAATAACTGATAATTATTTTGTTTACTTGGTCTCAAGCGGGGCAATGATTATAAGTTTTTTTTAGATCTACACTTAATTTTTTTAAACTTTTCTTTGATCAGTGAATTTTCATAGCTTTCAGGTTATTTATGCTAAACAGTATCATACATGTGATAACTGCTTTAAATAACGTAACGCCAAACTTCCCACGTTACAATATCTATATCCTACATGAAGATAACGAATATCGGTACAAAAACCAATATTTATCTATAACGTAAATGGATATCAGAAGTACCGGGAAATACAGTTGAAACGGTGAATTTTATTATTAAGAAACACAGTGAATAATATAAACTGTAAAAGTGTTACGCCGCAATAAAACTATTCCTACCTTAAAGTTAAATTTACAGTATAAAGATTGACCCTTGGGACAGGTCCTGCTTTAAGCTTTATCATATTGTGGGAATATGATTCTAGTCTCTGTGTAGTTCCAGGTAAAAACTCTTTTTGGAGTTTTGTAACCATGTCACAAAAAAACGGAATACTTGTCTCATCATGCCATTCTGTTTGTTCGTCCGTTAGATCGTATATCACAGTCTCCAGTCTTCGTCAGCTTTCCATTGATTCAGATGAAAAACAGTTGTCTTTCTTATATGAACCGCCAATACAACCACAAATACAATTCCGTAGATAAATTGTGAAAATTTAATTATATAGGTGTGGTCTTCAATACTTTGAATTAAGGGATTAAATTATTTTTTTGCTGACTCCATCATCGTATGCAATGTAAAGTATATCTTTGAAAAGTCAATGAAGCTTCACATATAAACACGTTATAACAACGTGCCTCTAATTTAGTAGTAGTAATTTAGTGTAACTAAAAAATCTAAAAATATATAGGCTGTTTCAATAAATAGAGTCAATCAGAAGTACAGAGGCAATGTATCCCCAAGGGTACCCGAATCACCCCCTGTTTGTTTACAAAGTAGGTATGATCTTTTCAAAAAATTTTACCAACTACGAGTAAATTTTTTGATCATAGCGACTTAAATGATTGACAATATGAACACTTCAACGGATTATAATTACGTCAAAGTTTCTAGAAATAAAAATGAGGAGTCCTAAGTTTGCGCAGGTTGGTGCGTCTCCAGCACGCACTTGTAGTTTTTCTTAATCTATCTATTTAGCTGCCTGTTACAAATATACACTACATACACGATTTCAATGTAAATAGTACACCAGAAAAGTCACACTACCAAGCTATATACGAGAATGTCCCATTATGGTGAGTGGATAGCTTCCGATAATATGTAATGTAAACACCGTCCAAAATATTATGCTAGTTACGCTCAAGCGCAAGTACAGATGCGAACAAAAGTTATAATCAGAGTATTTATTATACTACAATAATTATTTAGTTGTGATAGTCGAGTGGTTAGGCATCCCGCCTATAATTCAAAGAACGTGGATTGACTTTTTCATTTATAAAAACTCTAGACAAATAAATATCACAGCTCTACTGGCTCTACCGACATCATCACTTCTGTGACGGTTGAGGTTAACAACTCTCTACCCGCATCAGACCAAAGCGCATGGCGGGCTTTTGGTTCAAAGTGTCCAAAAACTCAATATAAAAGTGTTTTCGTATCGGTACCTATTTCATATTATTCTTTGAATTCAAATAAATAATATTTTACTCAGTACAATTCACTTTTTATTGTTTTTCAATTATATTGTATTCACCAATCCGCACCAGAGCAGCTTGGTGGATTGAGCTCCAAACCCCCTTACTAAGGGAGGCCTGAGCGTCTATTAAGCTCCAAACCCCCTTACCCATGGGGTGTCCTAAGCCCCTATAGTGGGGCATAATGGGCTGGTGGAAGAATAATTTTGTAGTTTTTTTTAAAGTTAATGTGATTCGATAAATTAAATCAGTATACACAAAACGGATATTACGAATATATTTTCGGAAATGCTTTCGTTTCTGACTGTACACGAACTTGAACTCACGCTACAAGTTGACGGCAAACAGACCGTCTCGCCGTAGCTAGGAGCAACTAAAAACATTTACACCTTTCTATTATCAACTTCGGTATTACTATTGTATTTGTATATACCCATCAGGGTGTAAAGTGTTAATGACACGTTGCGAAATGTAGCAACATATAATTCATATCATATTTTTTTATAAATAGTGAAGAAGCTAAAGTCAATACAATATTGTGATTGTGTGTGTTATTATTATTATTATTATTATTAATATTTTTTTCAAATTTGTATATTCGGGTATAGAGCCACGCGAGAAATGACAACAACAAAGAGGCCAAACTTTTATATGCTTGTGGTTGATTAAATAGACCACAATACTTTCGCTACGCCATATAACCATGTACAAACCGTCTGCGTTTGTTAATTATAGCCGAACGGTTAGGTGATATTTTTATCTACCTGTTTTAAAGACGAATCTCCATCTAGAGAAGTATATAATCAAAGAGGTAATGTTATATGTAGATTTGATATAATAAGAATACTAGATATTTGCTTTATTTACACAAACTTCAACGTTTACTGAGAAGCGCTAATGCAGTTATTGCTGACGGCATCTCGTGTATATTTCCAATCAAACTTTATGGCGGATCGGAATACAACGCTATATGCGTACTTGCGCAGGTTCATTCATATGCCCCTCGCTCCACTGCGTCCCGCTACACCTAAAACTGGTTACTGCGACGCGACTTGTGCCTATCTTCACATCCGCCATTAGATTTGATTGGAACTGTACGCATCATTATAACAACCGTAATTCCGATGTGCTTCCTAACTTGTACACAAATACTATCTATGGGTACCTTGCGTCGCCGTTCACAAGGCACCTACCTGTAAATAAATAAGTATTCATCATCATAATCATAATCCAACTACCCCCGGATGTGAAAAACCATGTGTGGTGGCGAGCCTTGAGAGAGGCCTATGGATGCGAAAGTATTCATACCAATATCTATATGAAATTTTTGACAAGTCCAAAACAAAGAGTGCCGAAGGCATACTAATTGAAAATTGTTAAAAAAGTTATGTTTGCTTCTTCTGCAGCCTTTTGGTCTAAATGATCTAACCGATATAAAAGTTTTCTTGATTGGACTCATTCGAGAAGTTACGAATTGGTTTTGCATATGCATGCATCAGATTGGTGGCATCTGCGTTTTAACCATAATAATGCCAGTTGCTCGGAATGAATGCTCATACACTGTAAAATATAAGTGCCTGTACACGACATGAGATGACTTCAGACTTCAGTTCTTATTCCTCTTAGGAAAAAATAGATGCTGTGTGAATTCCTCGGCGTCCTGAATATTCGTCTGAAAGATTAGTTACATTTATGTCCGTACAAATTCAAAGATATTATAGACGAAATCGATAAATGTTAACTATTAAAACAGGTCATCAGTTAGAACTTAAATTATTAAAAAGAAAATACATTATATACCGATAAATTGATACAGCGATTATAATTTTACTGCCGATTTTAAAGTTTTAGAAGAGACGTAAGAAATGTAGGCGCGCAGCTATCAAATCGTGGAACCAGTCTCCGAAAGTAGTCGCATCAAGTGCCTTATTATTATATACGGCTCTATCACCCACTTGTTCGAGGCATTAGGTTTTCACATTTTACTCGTTTCGAAGATGATTGTGACACCTACATGAAAAGATTCTTAAGATATGTGATTAATTTTATTAAGTTTCTAAAAAATGTTTTCTTCTTTCATCCCAGTGTACAGAACCCCGAAAACAGGTCAAACGCTGTGTCAAATGTAAAAATTTGATAAGACCTACCGCTGGTATTTTATTCCGTACACTTATCCAATCAAGTAACCACCAATCCGCACTGGAGCAGCATGGTGGATTAAGCTTCAACCCCCCTCACCCCAGTTGGAGGCCTAAGCCCTGCAGTAGGGCATAAATAAGCTGATGGCATGGTATGGTATCCAATAAGGTCCAAAATGTTACAAACTAGAGGTCAAAGGGAACCTGCATGCTAAGCTTAAAAAAATGCATTTGAAAATAACGATGTAACGGAGGGATGGACGAACAAACTACCACACCAATTTTTTTTCATATGTCACTCCAAAAAAGTACTTACAGCTTAAAATCAATATACCGTCGTCGTGGAACATGCAAAACCACATATTAAGAAAATACGGCTATTAAAGTAATAATTAAATTAATTGTATCTAATAGAAATTCTTAAAACTTCAACACCTGATAAAAAGTTACGACCCGAATATCATGTTGTAAAAACCACAATAAAAATTAATGACGCCATATATAATACCTCCCATGGTTTAGAAATCTATTGCCATAAACATGCATAAACGTTATACTCGTAATCATATTAAAATAAAAAAAAATTATAATATTTTTACGTTTAAGTGCGAAATAACTTCTGTTCTTCTTGGTTTTATGGAAAACGGTAAATATGAAATTATACAAAGAACGTGTTAAGTAGCCAAGGGAATTTATCAACAAAAACCTAAATGTCAGAAGAAAATGTCGAGCACTCACCTCATTGTATAACGACGTCATTTCGGGATGTAATTGGACGTTTACTCTTAATCACAAACCTAAGCACATCACTCTTCGAATTTGGAATATTGTTTATGCTACGAATGTCGAATTAAAAAAAAAACAAACGTCAAATTTGCCGCCAAATCGAACGTCAAATGTTATTTAAAAAACGAATGAGCAACCGCGCCGAGTCCCGCACTCAGAGCGACTGAGCTGCGCGTGTCGTTGAATTGAATGGCGCGCACTCACTCAATGGAATCGAGTCTCGAGTTCGGAGGTCGCACCCGTGCGTGCCGAGTTTCTCTATTACCCTATAAACCTACAATGTTTTTAAAACAAAACAATATTTTTCGTTAATCTCATAATGAACATGTAAAAGCATAAATTTTAAGACTGGTTGGAATCCAGGCGTAAATCGACCACAAAGGAAAATATACAATTCCTTACAAATCCGGCATTAAGATTATAAACAGGGCACAAAAGACTATGTAACGACGGCAGCTAGTAAATGGAAACAAATGTGTAACTGACGTACTTCACTTGTTTTCAAATTCAGCCCTTAGATAGCAGAAACATCAAGATAGAGTCACTCATACAAATTAAAACGATCGAATGCTTGACAAAAATGACAGGTTTAGAGATAAGATAGACCATAATCATAAATACTACTTGATTTAAAGATTTGGATAAATTGATCGTTAATTTCGGAATTTAATTTTAGAATGTACATAATATGTACATAAAAACTTAAATGCTTTCTCTAGGGTGGGTGATGGCCACAACTTAAATACAAGACTTAAGCATATGTTATAAATTCCCAGTCCAAATTCCAATTCCAAGAGAAATGTTAGACTTGAATTCTAATCAATTTATAAAGCGAGTTAAAGTCCAACTCATGAAAAAAGCTTACTATTGTATTACCGAGTATTTAAATGATAAGTGCGCATGGACATCATTGTAATAGTTGTAAGACTTTAAATTAAAAAAGAAAAAACAATTAAGAAAAACATATATTTAAATAAAATAAACAGGGAGGAGTTTCTTGCCGGTTCTTCTCCTCCTAGTTTTTGAACCGATACGTAATCAATTTATTACGACTTTCAATAAGTGTGTGCAAACATCTTATATTGAATAAAAACTTTTTGAATTTGAATCTTTATTGGTTTTTCCAGTAAGATTTTTACATGTGCGTTACTTACATTAAATTCTACTTGATAGTTTAAATAGACGGAAAAAGACATCAACGACTTTTGCCCCGGGAAAACATTTAATTTCCAAAGGAAAATAGAATAGGACTTTTAGAAAAGTATTTTAGAATTAAATGAGGTTTCTTTGATGGTTTTTAGGGTTCCGTATCTCAAAATAAAAAATGAAACCCTTAGGGTTACTTCTTCTCCGTCTGTCTGCCAAGACCCTTTTCCTCGGGAATGCGTGGAAGTATCAAGTTGGAATTAATATCAAGTACGTAGGTCTATGGTTACTTGTTGGAGGTGTAAAAAAATCAAACTTCTTGCGTTTACCTAAGTCAACGCAATCAAAGAATACTACCAAATCAGCAAGAATATTTGGCAAGGACAAAGCAAAACGTATGAATATAAGCGTTTTCAACAATTCCATGTGCCTTCTTCACTTCATCAGCCCATTTTTACCCCACTGCAGGGGTTTAGGCCTCCCCGGGGTGAGGGGGGCTTGGAGCTTAAATCCACCACGCTGCTCCACTGCGGGTTGGGGATTGTAACGACCGCCATTTATTGACAGCGTCCGGGACCGACTGCTTAACGTACTCTCCGAGGCACGGAGTCAGTGAGAGTTATGTACTTAAGTCAGAGAAATTCATTGGTACACGCCCGAATTCGCACCATAGCCCTATAGCCTTATAAATTTAAAACAAGTTCGTTGCACTTTGGGCTATCACGACTCTACTTGACTCCATGTGCCTATTTACGTACTATACATACATACTTCGTTTCCACCTGTCACCTCTGCTATATTCTTCTGTATCTTCTATCCGTATCTTTTATACTTGCATATAGTAAATAAGATCGAAACGAGGTTAATCATTTACGTAAGATATTTTTCCAAAATAATATTTTTTATGGGTTATATAGACGATACTAAACTCAAAACAATTTTTTTGGATTTTTTGTCACTCTGTATGTTTGTATCGACACGATAAACTCAAGAACTTCACTTCTTCTTCACTTCACTTCATCAGCCCATTTTTACCCCACTGCAGGGACTTAGGTCTCCCCCAGGGTGAGGAGGGAGGCTTGGAGCTTAAACCTCCTCAAGGACTATTAAAACAATTTTATGAAACTTTTTGTAATTTATTAGTAGTAACCCAGTGTCTAATCTAAAATAAAATCACGTTTTGTTACCTAGAGACTGGACATGGACCTATTTTCTCAATGATTTTTGGACAAGGTGGGAACCGAGAGCTAAATAGTATCCTGTAGTACACGCAGGCGAAGCAGTGAACAGCAGCTATGCTACTTATTCCAATGATGTATGAAAAAATTTTTTTTTATTATTATTATTATTATTATTATTATTATTATTGCGTTGATAGTTACGTTACACATTACTATTACGACATTTAAGCATAATGTAACGAAAGAAATCACTGCACGGTATCCGTTTATGCGTTACGTGCGGTTACAGACATGTTCGCATTGTTCGAACACGCCGTCATCCGCGACAAATAGAGCAAAAAACTGTCGACGGCTCGACGACAAGCTAAGCCTTTTTCTCATCTGGCGAACGGTTATATCACCTCTTGGTGTAACTCGCTCGATTATATTTCGGGTTATAAGAAATTACATTCAACATTTTAAGCTATAACAGTGCATCATATTTTACAGTTAAATCTAATTGTTAGGTACCTATTGAATTAGAACTGAGTAAATTATTCTTTAATATTATAAAATATAATTTACTTATAAGATTTTATACGGGTTCTGAATCAAAATCAAAAAGTTTTTATTCAATATAAGATGTTTACACACACTTATTGAAAGTCAAAATGAATTTATTAGGTACCGGTTCAAAAACTAGAAGGAGAAGAACCGGCAAGAAATTCTTTCCTGTTTATTTTATTTAAATATATGTTTTCCTTAGTTGTTTTTTTTTTTTTTTTTTTTAATAAACTTACAACTATTACAATGATGTCCATGCGCACTTATCATTTAAATACTCGTTAATACAATAGTTAGCAAGTTTTATTTTTTAATTAATTAATTTAGGAATTTAGATTTGCCCAAAATCTGGACAGTAATAAGAAAATAATTACTAAAGTCAATTTATTTTTTATGCTAATACAACGAACGATTTTAATTTTGCGATAAAATCTCAACTTTACTAATCTCACAATTATTGTATTGTGATAAATATATCAGTAAGACAAGCGCGCGCACCTATAATCGATCTTTTATGAAAGTTTGTTTGAAAATTAAGAACATCGAGGAAATTAACAAGCGATTCAGATACGAATCAAAGTAAACGTAAACCGATTTAAAGTGGGTAAGTAAAGTGTAGTGGAATAGTGTTACGGAAGTCATAACCGAGTGAAGTTAATTACATTTTGAGATTAGTGATATGTGAAACGAAAACGGAAATATAACACGTACGCGTTTTATCTGCAGTTTTTTTTTTAGGAAAATTCTATGAACGTCTTACTTAACGGTCGGGCCAAAAACGAGTGCTTTCGATAGCTTCGTGTACCTAAACTTTAATTGATAAAAAAGTAATAGTTATACCATCGTGAAAGGCTTTCTGAAGCCTACTAAACATAACATGCTTGACATGGCTCATCCTGTTTCTGATGATGTCACTGCCGGCGCAAAGAGCACTGAAAATCAAGTGAAGCACGGTCGTCGCTCAATCAAAAGTAAGGTAGCATCGAAACTATTTTCGAAAAAATCTCCACTATTATTAGGTATTTTACGACAACGCCAATTCTCATATTACAAGAGAAACCGTTTCAACACTACAGGAATCACACTCAGAAATCCTCCGTCACCTCCAGCCTCGGCTCCTACCGACTACTATTTTGTCCGCAATTTGGACAACTATCTACATGAAAAAAAAAATTTGTTCCCGAGAAGCAGTAGAAAGGTTTTATCACCCAGAGTCATCCCAGAGTTCTATCGCTAGGGCATTCAAGATATCTATATTAGCTGGCAGAAATGCTTAGACAATATGAGTAATTACTTTTTTCCTTAGTAATTTCTAGTTCAATTTTTTTCCTATATCATACGGCAATTTCATACTTCAACCCCTAGGTACATATAAGTCGGTGTTCAACCCTGATAGGTAAGTGCTGTGTTAAACTTCGAGACAGCTTTTGACTTTTTAACCAGATTATAAAATTAAAATAGTTTTAACATCCGACCGACGCGGTACGTCATCACTGTTTAAAAAAAAAAATTTGTAAAATGTATGATTTCAAAATCTGTACTTTCTTTTCTAGTACACATTGTGGGTAACACGAAATTTTACTTCACAGTCAATATTTTAAAATATCAAGTGGCACTGGTCTGCGGCTATGTTTTTTTTTTGCTTAAATTCTTGTTATCACAACGTAGGTATGTTACATCCATGCTTTCAATGTATTCCTACTCTATGTACCTCCAAAGGCGCCGACGACGCAGCCGATATAGAATTTTAAATGAATGGCCACGCTAACGTTAAATATGAATGAAACATTTTCCTCGGACGGGCGAAATAACTTGTAGCCTCCTAAGGCAGAGTCGGTATTAGAATACAAGGGAGGGCCCTGGCTGCCGGCGCAGAACAATCGAGATCTTTTTATCTATTGCGTAGGAAAGAACGAGATTCACAGAGGCCGCCGACTTCTAGTTTATTGCCGATGTCTTCGCAACTCCATATGAATTTCTACGGCAGAGAAATTCAACTCCCGTCTTCTGATTGTGATCTTGATGGACAGATAATGGTAATGGCGCCGACTGGGACTCGTAGGGCTGGAGGTTTATGCTTGGTTATTCCTCCACGTCGGAATCACGAAAAAACAATTAAGGCGATGGTGCACGTTCGCTGAAACTCAATTTTGTTGTTGTTTGTTATTCTACAGAAAAGTAACGAGATATAATCGGATATAACATAGAAATCAAGGAATTAATGTCGATTTTCTTAACATACGAATTCTTTAATTAATGGTTTCATTTCTGTTTTTCCTTAACACATTTGCAGAGTAATTTTTAAATTGTAATATGCTAAGGGTTGCTGGTTCGATTCCCGCCTGGAACAAATATTTGTGTGCACGAACTTGTTTATTCGTTTCATGTCTGGGTGTGACATATCTATATATGTATATATTATATAAGAATATTTTAAGTAAGTATATCAGTTGTCTGGTACCCATAACACAAGCTTTGCTTAGTTTGGGAGTAGATAGCGCTGTGTAGGATGTCTCAGGTATTATTATTTATTTATTATATATTACAAATTTATAATTGATTAAAAAATTTTAATTGTAAAAACACTGTGAATTATATAAATTAAGCTGGATTCTAAATTCTCTTGTTTATTTATGTCTTTATTGACATAGAGCATATAAATTACGGTTAATATAATTAATTATATATATATATAATATAATTAAAGTTAATATATAATTACAGTATTCACATTACTGAACTTTGAAATATTTGTTTTTTTAGCACGAACAGTTTAAAGTTTAAATAACTTTAGTTTAAATTTAAATACTTATTCATTACTTTCTTCATTATAACGCTAGTGCCAAAGATTCATACGTCTATGCAAAAAAAATCGATCACAAAAGTTATGAACTTTTTGCATTGTAGTTTTTCGTATAAAACAATGTATCACAGAATAGGGTTCCTAATGAAGTTACTGAACTGTACGTGATCAGTGCGAAATCCCGGCAAGTAGGGTATCAGTAAAAATACATCACATTATGAACCTTAAAGCATTACAAGTGAAACCGTACCATTGTGTACACGTCGAAAGTTTGGCAGTCACTGTTTTTATTAGTTAAACAATATCAGATCAAAGAGCCTTTAACAATTTTAGAACTGATTAAAAAATCATATTAATAATGTAGGTATTCGTTAAACATTGAAAATTTGTCTTAAAATTAGAACTGTGCTTTTGCCGTCGGAATTATTCGGATATCGTTGCGGAAAATTTTATTTTCGGAAAAAAAATTGCACATTTCTAGGACGTTACACTCGTATAAACGAGTCAATCGTAATCTTAGAATGAAGTTTAAATCAACGACTTTAACAAAACGTTCGATTTTCGACGAAATTCGATAACCACGTTTCCCGTGTTACAAATATACCCGTAAAATGTTGGATGAATGTGAAAAAATTATTTTTATAAGGCTACAGGGCCATGGATCGAATCCAGGCGTGTACCAATGAGTTTTTCTCACTTAAGTACATTAACTATCACTGACTCCGTGCCTCGGAGAGCACGTTAAGCAGTCGGTCCCGGACGCTGTCAAATAGATGGCGGTCGCTACAATCCCCAACCCGCAGTAGAGTAGCGTGGTGGATTTAAACTCCAAACCCCCTCCTTACCCTGAGGGAGGCCTAAGCCCCTGCAGTGGGGTAACATGGGCTGATGATGATGATGACACAATAAGAATGTAGCAGACTAAAAGGCGCATGCTTACTTAACGACTCGAAGCCGACAAAGTTTATCAACTTTATTTACTTTAAAAAATTTTTATTCGGATATTTTACTTTTCATTCAGTAGTGTTATAATGGATTATACACAAAGACCAAAACGCAACACAAACATCTAAGTAACCAATCGCGTTGGCCATAAGTGTGTCCCGCTCGTCTCCATTCTTCGACCTACCTACGGCTCAAATGTGATAACTTTGGTTCTCACATTAAACGGCCAGCAATACTCCTCTATTTAACTACTTCAAAGCTCGGTGTATATAATCTATCGGTCACTGAGTACACATTTGAAAATGAAGATGACAAAAGTTTATATTTACAGTATATTAGCGATCTACGAATTATTTAAATGAACAGTAAAATACTTCAGCTATAAGTACGCTAACAGCGGAAAAAAATTAACATGACAAATTGACAGTATGTATCTATAGTAGGCAGCAAGCCAATATCGTGAAGACCCAGTACCGTATACCAACATAACTTAGCTAAATGACAATTAGACGAACCCTTTAAACTAATAGGTTATACTATCGACGACCGCTTAGCCTAGTGGGCATGCCTGCCTGCGAAGCTGGAGGTCCCGGGTTCGAATCCCAGGTCGGGTCAGTATTTATATGATGAATATTAATACTGGCACCGGGTCTTGGTTGTTATATGTATGTGGGTACCCAAAATACAAGCTAATGCTTAGTTTGGGACCTAGGCGTTGTTGTGATTGTGTGTGTTATACAATAATAATAATAATATGACTAACAGATTTAAAATATATACATATAAACATACAATACCCACAAAACAAACAAATTCATATATACATACATATGCACATGACACAAAAACAGCTATATACGTATATGGTCGATGTTGCCATATGTTACATTATCAAGTAAGCCACACGTGTCTGTCTGTACGTTGAATTCAAAACAGTACATGCATACAATAAACAAAGCAAACAACGATTATTACAATTGCCCAAAATATTAAAAAAAACAGAGGATTAAAAATTAATAGTAAAAAAAATAATAATAATAGTATTAGAAGTTAACCCAATTTAATTGGAAAGTGACTACCTAATGTAAAACTTCAATGAAACTACTCATCGACACACTAAAGTATATTCAACATAATATTTACATAGGCACTATTTAACTATTTATATAATTATCTTATTTGGTCGACACGACGTCAGGACGTGAATTCACGACATCAATTGATTGAATCGCATATCGTCTCCGACGCAGGCGGCGGTGCGCGGGGTGTAACACCTCACGCACGCGTAGGAAGACATCGGCCGCAACCCGATGCGCGGCGGTACTCGAGTCCTTTTACACTAATTATCAAGTAATATATCATGATTGAATATTTAACACGTCTTTGGTGCGATCTTAACTTATTTTTGTCTCCTTACAATTTGTCTCTGCAGATCCGTCAGGCCGTGTTCAAATTAATTCAAATTCAAAATTCAAATTCAAAAAGTTTTTATTCAGTATAAGATGTTTGCGCACACTTATTGAATATCAAAATGAATTTATTGGGTATCAAACCTATGTGTAAATTGAAATGGAAATGTTATTCCGCCTTCATGGATGATTTTTGTCCCTGGGTACAGCGCAACATGGGGGACTTAAACACATACACACAATATTCGACACCATATAAAGATGAATCGTTTAATATAAATCGTGTTTTTACAATTCACCATAAAAATAATCCTATCCAGAAAAAGGGCATACACCTCAGTGGCGTGTGGTGACCTGTAAAAAGGGAAGCTGCCCATCATAATCTAGGCTGCAGACACCCTATCTTTTATTTTGTGATGGCCTATTCTAATGTTTAGCGCTCGTTAGTATATAAACATTAGAATACACCATCATAACATAAATGAAAGGATGTCTATCGGCTACATTATCGCGGCCGGCTTCCCTTTTTATAAATCACCGCACGTCACTTATACACCGGCCACCATTTTATTCGGGCATCTAATATAATAAGAGCCGATCAGCTAATCTAAGACAAAAACAACCACTGATTATAGTATTAAATACGACAAATTTTCATGAGCGTTGGCCAAATTTATAAACATCCATAAACAAGTGGTCTCAGTTTGCTTTGCGATGTAAAGCATTTCATTTTATGTTCTCAAACAACAATCTTTTTGTGTAAGCTCTATATTAGGTTAATCTTGTCTTGATCGGCGACCAACTACTTTGATGTTTATAGATTACCCACGCGGACATTACCTTTCATTGGGACGTCCGAAAAAGAGCAGTGTCTCCGAAAAAATCGCGAATCTGCATATAAAAGACGTAATGATTGTAAATCACATGCCTATAAGATTATTCAGACGTCTGTTTATCTACACATCAAATGACATCATCCAAATACAAGAGTATTGGTCATAACATACCATTCCCGAATGGTTTCCTAGGTCTATATGGTCAGAAAAAGTTACGACTAAATGTTTTTTTAGTTAGCATCGTTCTCAAATCAAAACCGTCATTCTAACAACATTTTTTGCTTAGAAAGGCAGTTTCGAAATTTTAGTTTTCATAACTCGAAACCTGACAGACACAGTCCAAAGTTCCATTGTAAAGTTGTCAGTTTTAAAGATACAGTACTAGTGGTATTAGTCTATATTAAAAACTTTGTAACAGAAGCGGCTGCTTCTGATTATATGAATAATCTTACAAGGGTTCCATTTGGTCTTTTTGGAACCCTAAAACATGAGCCAAGTACGTATCAGAAGCATGTTTGGCAACTTAACGTAGGGTTCCATAGTTGCACAAAATCAAATGTGTATTTATTCTGTATATGAAAAGACAGTATTTGGTTTTATTTTTAATTTACTTATTTTATTCATTCGACGATTAAGAAATTACGTAGCACTAATATAAAACGGTGAAGTTCTTTGTATGTATGTACTTACATTTTTTTTAAATATATATGTATGTAGATATGTAGCGGAAAGATCTGCAATCACCTTCCAACTTCTATAAATAAATACAATTGTTTTAAACAAATCATTTGGCTTTAAGTTAATGTTTGGTTTGGTGTAATAGAACCGCAAGAGGATATTTTAGGTCAAAGACAAACGGCATAAAGCTTTAAAGGGACTCAATATCTGTGTCGGTCACGAAGCGATCGCGGAACAGTGGCCGCACAGTGTGTCATGAGATAAAACACAAACAAAAAGGCACAAAGTTAAGTACACTTCACTTACTGAAGTGTAAGCACACTATTTCTTTATTCGTTGAGCCTCAGATGATCGGTTAAATAAATTTGAAAGCCAAGTACGTGCCGAGCTACGTCTGATTGCAGGGTTCTGCAGGAAATTCAGAATTAACCATTTCGTATTTCCTGCGGAACCATTAGCGAGAGTTTTACAGAAAAATATTGTCTAATTAAAATAACAAGCATTAAATCTGGGGGCACGGCCGTGCCCCCACCAAGTCGAGAAAAAAGCGTCACGGCCGTACCATCCTTTTCTCGAAGCAATTCAGACCATTTTCGACCCCCTGTAACTTCGTTGTGGATAAAACTAGAAAACTGAAATTTTCAGTAACCATGCAGGCATATTATATAAGCATATTTTCAAACTTCATTCAATTTGAACCAGTATTTTTAAGAAATTATAACGGGACAAATTTCTTAATTTTGTCACTCACTGACTCAACGATCATCAAAATTCTAAAGCACTTCTAGCAGACCTAGAAGCTTCAAATTTGGAATATAAGTAGTGTTTGGTGTATGAATCAAGGAAAAACTAAAAAATCTAGAAAAGACTGCAAAGAAAATTAAGCCCATACAGCCAAGTCTTCAGTTAAATTTTTCAATATTGTTGGCTTTATTCGTATAAATCGCGAACAGTTTCCCATTTGTATAGCCCATGCTATAACTATACATAAAAGTCAAGGACTAAGTCTACATAATGCACTGATAGATATCGGTTCTACAGTATTCACATCCGGTCAAGCTTACGTGGCACTTTCGAGAGTTACAAGTCTGGCCGGTTTACATCTAATTAATGTCGACTTTGTAAGTGTCGCAGGAATCCTCAATTTGTGAATACAACAGACTAAGAAGCATTTACCGTCCAGATTTGTCAAAAATTGTAACATTAAAGCCTCCCAGAAAAACGAATAGAGACAGGGAGTGGGCTCTTAGAAAAACTGTAGCTGAAGCTCAAGAAGTAGTACCGGAAAAGAGAAAACGGAAGGCTACCTACAAAAATAAGAAAAGTTCATCAGTCAGAGAGAGGGCTTTAAGAAAATTCGTTGCTGGTAGATATACATATATACAATAAGTAGAAGGTACCGAAAAGGCAAAAAGTAGAACTGTCTATATACAAAATACAAAAAGAAATGAGATCCCATCAAAAACAATACTTGTCAAAAAAACCAAGTCTCGCAACTCAGTTGTTCTGCGGTAAAAAGTTGTGAGATCCATGTAATACCAAGTCGGGTATGTTAATGTTTTATATAAATATATTGAGACTTGGCCATCGCACTAAATAATTGAATTTACATGTGTTTTCAGGCGATTGAATTTACACGTGTTTTCAGGCGATGGCCAAGTCTCAATATATTTATAACCGAATAAATTAATAACCGACTTGGTATTACATGGATCTCACAACTTTTTACCGCAGAACAACTGAGTTGCGAGACTTGGTTTTTTTGACAAGTATTGTTTTTGATGGGATTCTTTTTTCATGCTACACATCGGCCGTTGAGAGTTTGCTTTCCTGACACATGACATTTATAGCTATAACATCATGTTTGTTGTGAGTTGACATAGTAATATAATTTTTAATTTAATTTTGTGTCATTCGTGCATGTAAACGATAATAATATTTGAAAACGAAAATCGACCGACGGTTTCAAATTCACATCAACCATCCGATTACTATACCGATTACGACTTGTCAGGAACGCAATCTCTCGGCGGCCGATGTATAGAAGCATAAAGCTAGTGATGTAAAGAAAAGTTCATTGAGAAACAAATTACTAATAATTTTGGTTTACTTAATAGGTTCTTTCTACAAAGCACAAGGACGACCAAATAAAAACGAAAAAAATAAGATATATTTCTTTCAGTCCGACGCGTGTTATATTTGTGAAAATTATTAATTTCGCAGTGTTGTCTGGTTGTATTGTAAGCGAAACAAATGTGTGAGGATCTGCCGTGGCATTTTGAGAAGAACGCAAAGTCGTAATAATTACTTTATTTTTAAGTTTCTAAGATATTTTATTAGGTTAGGTTTTCGCGTTTTTAGACGTTCGCATTTAATGAACTTCGAATATAATGTAACTATTTTTATGAAAAAAAAAATATATGAACAATTTGTATTTGATTTTAAAAGCGCTATTCTATGAGATAACTTCGTTTACGCTGAAAAGAAATGTGTAGGATAAGATAGTATCCCACGTAACAGTCAAGTAGGTAGGTACTTCTAAATTGAGTTTTACTTTGTTTTCACAAATTTAAGATAGTAAAATGCAAATTGTGACATAGGTAAAATTTAACAGTACGTAAATTGGAATATAGCGTATAGTTTACCACTTTTCAGAAACAATTCCATCAGCCCTCTTTTATACCCCATAGTAGGGGCTTAGGCTTCCCCTCAAAATGAGGGGGCTTGGAGCTTAAATCCACCAAGCTGCTCCAATGTTGGTCGGCGGATTGTAACGACCGTCATCTATTGACAACAACCGGGACCGACTGCTTAACGTGCTCTACGAGGCACGGAGTCGGTGATAGTTAATGTATTTAAGTCAGAAAAAACTTATTGGTACACGGCCGGATTCGAACCACGGTCACATGGCCTTACAGATTTGAAACAGGTTCGCTGCGTTCGGGCTATCACGACACTTTTCAGTACTTTGGGCGAATTTTTCTTAAGCGTTCCAACGGAAGAGACAGCCATATACCTATTTACCACACAATAACACGTCTATAAATTTAAAATGTATATACAAACACGATGTCATACGTCGATATCTGTACGAAGCCTTATGCGGTATGGATATATAATACTTTGCGAACGTGACTGCCTGTCACGAGTAGAATTTTTGCGAGCGAAACCCACTAAATGACAAGGCATAAACAACCTAGATACGCTCGACGGCGTATAAACGATCCATTTAGTTCAGATCTATATAAAGGTATGGTTAATTGGGTTTGATACGAACATAGAGTTAACATTTGTTTGCTGTTTTTAATAAAACTTTACATGATTTACACATTAGCTATGTGTAAATCATGTAAAGTTTTATCAAAAACTATGCAGTCGACAAATATTTGAAACTAGCTGTGTCCGCAACTTCGTCCGCTTGAACTTAAATTTAGTTACATTAGGTTTAAAAGTTAGATCGAGGTATAAAATGCAACGTGACTCCGTCGCCTGTGACCACAGACAAGTCAACCTTAAAGACCACGCTTTGACAGGGAGTAGCATTCGCCAAGGCTATGTAGTGACACTACATAACTACGTCACTAGTGAGCCGTCAGTTGGAAGCACGTCGGAAGCCATTAAATTGTCAATTTTGAACGAGCCAATGAAAACTAGCCGACCTCTCCCCGCACCCCGCCACTTTTTGGCGATTTCGTTTTCGTACTGACGTTTATTAAAGCGTGGTCTATAGGTTGACTGGTCTGTGCTTGTGACATATCACCGCCTTGCAGCACCGGACCACGTGACACGATGCTTTGGCTCGGCTGTGTACTGCTATGAGTTTTCTAACTAAAATTAAAAACCTTTTGTATCTATGGGTCGATTTTAATGAAATAAACACTAAATTTCAAACAAAATACTGCTTCATATTTCGCAATAATTATATTTTGAATTCGAAGAGCGGCTTTTGCGTGAAGTAATTGTCTTCTTTCTCGAGTCTGTGAGTTATTTTCTTGCAAAAATCGTTAATTTACAGACAAGAAAAGTCTGCGATTTTATTATATGCACACATGTACCCTATTTGAAATCAGTTTACGTCTCATTTCGCGCATTTGATTGACGTTTTAATTATTCGTTTAATTGACGTTATCGATTACGAAATAATTGTACAAGAATAGATTCGATTCGCATTTTAGGAATCGTTATTATAATTCTAACTTTAATTTAAATAGATTTTGCATGAAACGAATTTTAAAATAATACTATATTTAATTTTTAATTTTTTTTTTGCGCGGAACCCCAAAAATTAAAATTACTGTAAATAAAACTCATAATTCGATGCGTGCCGTTAGATGACACAAGGTATAATAACGACAAGCAATATAACGCAGTCGGCTAACAGTGTTTTCAATTGCACACACCGCCGCACCGTGTGGCAACTGGTTCCGCGACGGGCGCACCTCGGTCTCGCTAATCCGTTCGGTTCCGCGAAACGAATATTCCATCCTCGATTTTGAACCGTGAAATTATCTTATTTCACACCACCGTGATGAAGCATCGCGTGGGGACGAAGGCGAATACGGCGCTTTTTTACGGGAATCTACGGTCTAGGCAAAACTAGAAAGGTTTGCGGTGAAAAACCTAAACATAAAAGAGATGTGTCTACTTATGTAAAATAAAATACTTTTTGTTGATATAAAAGAAGACTGACTGATATGATTTTGACAGAGTGTTAAAAGTTGACACTTAGTTCGGAATTCAGAATAACCACCGAGCGTTGAATTAGTTCAATAGAGGAGTAATTCTGGCCGTATAATTTGAGAACCAAAATTATCACATTTGAGTCGTAGGATAATAAAGGGAGAGGGACGGAACGCGAGTGTGGCCCACACTATTGGTTACCTAGATATTTGTGTATAGGTTTTTGTGTATTACTGTCATAACTACTGTTACAGTTCCAATCAACCTTTATGGCGGATGTGAACATAGGCACAAGTCGCGTCGCAGTAACCAGTTTCAGGTGTAGCGGGACGCAGTGGAGCCAGGGGCATATGACTGAACCTGAGCAAGCACGCCTAAAGTGTTGACTCCGATCCGCCATAAACATTGGAACTATACATACTGTTGAATGAAAGGCTAATACCCAAAAAAAATAAATTAAAGATAACAAAATTTGCCGGCTTCGGGTCGTTGAGTTTAGGAAGCGTGCGCCTTCTAGTGTGCTGTATTCAAAATCCGGTGGGTTCACACCTTGTCCCATTGAGCGTGTACCTAATGCCGTGACCATAGCCAATTAGTAACGTGATTATATCTAGAAAATGCAAGTGCAAACACAATAATTACAACAATTAAAGGCATTGCAAGTTACATAGGGTGGTCCTTTCGAAATATACAACAACATAGAGATTAGTAAATAGTCATCATCATCATCATCATCAGCCCGTGTCTCTCCACTGCAGGATAAAGGCCTCTCCCAAGGCTCGCCACCACACACGGTAACCGTGTTACCCCCGGTATGGTGCTTCAGGTCATCAGTCCACCTGGCCGGGGGGCGTCCAACACTTCGTTTCTCAATACGTGGCCTCCACTCGAGAACCCGTCTACCCCATCGGTTGTCGATTCTACGGCAAATGTGACCGGCCCATTGCCACTTCAGCTTGCTAATCACTTCGGCTATGTCGACAACTTTAGTTCTTCGACGGATTTCAGTATTCCTGATTTTATCCATCAAGGAAATACCGAGCATAGCCCGCTCCATAGCACGCTGAGTGACTTTAAATTTGTGAACCAGTCCGGCCGTGAGAGTCCATGTAAATAGTACCACCAGTCATATAATAATCAATACACATAGATTACAAAACTGAGTCCAAAATATGTTACGGAACATATAGGCGCTGTGCTAGCTGAGTGGTACGAGCCCGCTACTTGTTTTGAAGACCATGATTCGAATCTCATTGCGTGTAGGTACCAATTATTTTTTTCTTACTCATTTATGTACATAACTATCACTGATTCTGTGCCTCGAAGAGAACGTTGATCCGTCGGTCCCAATTGCCATCAACAGATGGCAGTCATTAAAATATAGCAACCCGCACTGGAACAGCGTGGTGCATCAAGCTCCAAGTCCCCTCATCGCGACAGGAGGCCTAAGCCCCTGGAGTGGGGCATTAATAGCCTGATGGTATAGTATGATGTTAAAATTTTTAGCGGCTCACTTTCTTTGCGCTAGTGCGACATTTTCGTATTTTAGTACACTATAATTAACTAACTAATTCTATTACTACGATAATATCGCTGATGCCAATGCATTATTTCTTCTGTTATATAAATTGTGAGATTTCGAAATGCCATAATCCTTTGCTTAAACATTTCTCACTCTCGGTTGGCTACGACGATATTGCATATTAATATGAGAGCAATAAGTTTAAGGATTACAATCATGTTGTAAATAACCGACACGAATCTGTTTGTTCCCACGAGCCATACTCGAGGAAATGAAAATTGAGGACCCCGCTTACATTGGCCATTCTTGTCCAATATCAATATTAAACAGCCTTAGGACTTACTAGGAGCTCTCTAAATGGTTACTGGTATCGGACTATAAAATGAAATGAGTAGGTCAAGTGCGATCAGATATACACTCTCATGGATCCGTACCGATCATAGAATCAAAATACCTTTTTTTAATGATGTTTAAAATTTACAAGTTTATAGTAAACATTGACTCATTGTCTAATTCACATAAGATAATTTTCCTCTGTGGTTGCAAGAGGCTTTTGCAGGAGGTTATTGTTTTTAGAGTGTGTATGTATTCTAGGTATTTCTTTGGCACGCCCTGTAACCTAAACTGCTTGATGGATTTGAACATATGAGGTGTCATTAGATTCGTCTTCATTGTCGGAGTGACATGGAGTTATCATATTTCTGTATAGCTAGTAAATAACCCACTCCAAATAAATAAATACATAGTACATATAAATATTATAACATTTTTCTGTAACCATTTTGACATAAATTATAAGTAGGTACGCAAAAAACAGTACATTATAGTTTTTTTGGGTTGTAACCAAAAATAAAGTAAATGCGTTCCAGTTAATAAAACTAAAAGTTTGAAATAAACTAAATAATTTAAAAAAACCAAAACCCAAACTGCAAAACCACTTAACTGAAAAGAAATAAGTTACTAATTAAAAAGAGAAAAATTTGTTATAATGTTTGCAATGTCTTTTGTCCGATACCTACTCAAGCAGATGATGAAATATAGTATTCATATAAATATGACTTGAATGGTATATAAGTATTGCCGGCGGAGACAAACAAAAACTACATATTTGTTGTAAACATCTTTCTTTTCACATAGATACTACCTCCCAACATATTTTGGCGTATTTGTTGAATGTCTTTTTTATTTATACCAATCACAGTCATATTTCAATAGCTGATACATAAACACCAACTATAAGTATATGAAAATGTGCAGCATAAAGCCGCAAGAGGAGTCCGGACAGTTAACGGTCTCTAAGTAGGCCAAAGCTTCACCTATGCTTCCTCGTGAACGACTGAGAGCAAATAATGTTAAGGGCAGACAATCTCCTATACTGTTATGGTATCCGTGTAATAATATTGTACGGAGAAAAGATCACAAAACTATAAAGTTCCTGTAGCCAGCTATTGAATGCCCCTGATTTTTTTGATGAAATTATTGAAGAATTAATTAATATTAATATGAAATTGAATCATTCATGAATAAAGCAGGACTAACTCCTTATTTCTAGTGTATTATGTAATTAAGAGTTTTTTCTGGTTTTTTTCCAGCAGCGCGGGTTTTTCTTTATTTATGGTGCGTGTGTTGCTAATTGGTAAGTAGTGGTACGCATAGATAAAAGTAGTTTTGAGTTGAGTAAACGGTTAGATTGTAAACGCAGAAGAGGGCTTCTAATCAATTTGTACTTTTACGTGTATAGCTTACCGCACTGTACCAAAAGTTTCAAGTGAGCAAATGGCGCAAACTGACGGTTACCGATAAAAAATTGTTTAAAGATTCGATTTTTTCCCATTTCTTTTATCATTATATTTTTGTTTTTCAGTTCGATAAGTTCTACACGCTCTAAGAGGTCTACGTTCAGCCGAACACATTGAAATTTCCTTTTTCGTGTATAACAACGAATATTATTATTTAAAAAATTAAGTTGACCAGTTCATTTATAATTTTGAGAAATATACGCTCAGTGTAACTTATTGGTAGAGAGCTTTATAAGGGAAGGTCAGTAATTCTATAGAGGCATTTGCATAGGAGCACGTACGGAGTTACATATCGTGTAGAACAGGTCTTTGACTGCGACACGGTACGTAACGGACGTTTTATAACAGATTGTAAGCCATCTCTCCCACACATTGGCGATAGTTTTCTTTTAACACATAATATTGCTTAGGCCTCACACTGCAACGTTAGTGTCGGCGTAACTTAAGGAGGTCTAAATCGAAATTTCGGAGGAAAAGTCGTTCCCCAGGCATAAATCTGTTATAAAATGTTTAGGATAAACTGGGAAAATAAGCATTATGAAAATTTTTGCCGATTGAACAATATTCAATTTTTTTTATATAAGACAAAAGTGATAATTTTGCTTATAAAGTATTAAAATGTCTCCAAATTGATTTTTTTTTGTCATTGGAAATGACTTTCATTTCGATGGAGTATAGGGGGTCATTTGGGACTTTTGTGAGACAGGCAGATTGCACAAAGAGTTTTCGAGATATCGGGATGTACGTGATGTCAAAAGACGCAGCTCGGCGAGCTCTACAAGATGGCAAAAGACAATTTGGAAAAAGTTAAAAAACAAAAAAATTATTGGCAAAAAACGAAAAAATCGCAATTTTTTTCCCCGATTTTCATTTTGGGAGCCCGATATCTCGAGAACTAGGTCCGAATAAGAAAAAAATTAAAAAAACGGCTCGGGGTAATTAGACGGGGGATCGATTGAGACTAAAATTGTTAGAATCGGACAACCGGAAGTAGAGGTCAAGGGTGCCCTTAGTTGGAAGTCGGATATGCGTCGGTGTTACATTTCGTACTAATTCGGTTTGTTCGATCGAAATGTCGTCATCATCATCATCAGCCAATTTTGACCCCGCTGCAGGGGCTTAGGCCTCCCCCAGGGTGAGGAGGGGGCTTGGAGCTTAAGTCCACCACGCTGCTCCACTGCGGGTTGGGAACTGTAACGACCGCCATCTATTGACAGCGTCCGGGACCGACTGCTTAACGTGCCCTCCGAAGCATGGTGTCAATGATATTGTGTACTTAAGTCAGAAAAACTCATTGGTACACGCCTGGATTCGAACCATGGCCCTATGGGGCCTTATAAATTTGAGACAGGCTCGTTGCGCTCTAGCCTATCACGACATATCACGAAATGTCGTATAGAATGTCGTATAGAATTTGGAAGTTTTAAGCTTATTCAGATACAGTTGTGTTATTTTTTTGCGAAAAAAATATTTCGAAAAATATTATCCAAAATATGTGTGTTAACTTTATTCCGTTAGGTTCATTTCCAATGTCGTAAGAAGTTCGTGCGAAAGCAGGAGATCCGTTGATTTTTTTTTAATTAGGAGGTCTTAGTTTTATTTTGTTTTGTTCAAAAAGTTTTTATAATTATAATTTTATATACGGCTGTTTTACGTAAATTTTGCCCTCATTTCATAAAAGTACGAATTGACTAGAAGCCGTCTTCTGCGTTTACCGTCTAAGTCTAATCATTCATACTCTAGCTAGCTGGTGCAAGATGACAAATCCGCGAGGTCCCCGCGCGCCAGTCTTGATTCTATCATAATAAAAGCAAACGCTGATGTTAAATTTATTTATTCTGTCTTTTTTCGTATTTCTCTAATTTTATACATGTTCATGTAGTCCCAAAACGAAGCTACAGATGTATCAGAAAAGTAATAGGATTCGGTTAACATCGGACGCGCAGGTTTGGCCGAAGTTATCCAAGGAAATAATTTTAAATATCAGAAAGTCATAAATTATAACGAAAATACTGTAAAAACAACTTTATAACTAAATGCATTTGGTTCAAATTGTCTTACAAATTACAATTGCAAGTACATCCAATCCAGTCCAGTCACTTTTCTGATAGATCTGTACATCAATTGATTTGCCACTTAGTTATTCCCTTTGTTGCGCATTATTTTTTAGGGTTCTGTATAGCCAAACGGCAGAAAACGAAACCATTATAATGTCTGTCTGCTTGAATGTATGTCTCTTTGTCTTTCTCAGCCATTTTACATTACTTTTGACATTGAATTATTATTTAACATTGGTGCGATTTAATTTCCGTGGAAAAATATCTCACGACTAGATTTTTTTTTGTTAACCGGCTCAGACTTAAATGTATAGCAAGGTGCCGCGTACACAATAATGAAGCATCAGAATCTCGTCAATTCTTTTGTGTACGCATGAAACACACATATACATATACAGGGATTCAAAAACTTGCCGGGAAAAGTAAAAATAATTTTCCAAAACTTCGTTATTTCGCGGCATCCGCGCGGTCTACACTGTTCTTTTAGTTTGAGGTAGGCAGTAAAAACTTTGTAGCTTAAAACTATAATCAAATTGCTGTCTTCTAACACGTTTTTATTTCTATCTAAATTAGATTTATCAAAATTCGTAATAATAAGTGATTTTTTTAGTTTCAAAATTTGTAATAAATGTTTTTTTATTTTTTTTTTAATTTGCATGATACATGTGAAAATTATTCTTATCTGCAAAATTAGGTTTACAATATTACTTTAACTTTGTTTTTATCAAACATCTCTAACAATTCCTCAAGGAGTACCTACTTAACAAGAAGTGACTCTGGTTTTTCCCATCTTACAGGAATCCCGACGAAATTGTGTCAAGTATAAAAATAGAATCAGTCGTACATGTTTCATATACGTTCATGTCTATTTCATGTGTTTCCCGATTAATCGACAAAAACAATTTACATTGAGGAAAATACGTCACATTTGAGTTTCGTGAGTATAAATTGAACAGGCATCGTCAATTGTGTCACATTTCAAGGATCCACTAATCGTTATTCACAACAAGCTTTCCTCCAATTATTCAACATGTATTTCGCACGTATATTTTTGTTGGCTCTGGCATTGTTGACTCTGTGTGCAGGAGCACTCGCTGCGCCTAAACCTGGCAAATTCAGGGGCATCAAAAAGGGCGCTAAAGTCATAGTGAGTATAATTTTATTATTAGACGACCGCTTAGCCTAGTGGGTAGCAACCCTGCCTACGAAGCTGGAGGCCCCGGGTTCGAATCGCAGGTCGGGTCAGTATTTATATGATGAATATTGATACTGGTACCGGGTCTTGGTTGTTATATGTATGTGGCGTCTTCGCTTGATACCCAAAGCACAAGATAATGTTTAGTTTGGGGCCTAGACGTTGTTGTCATGTGTACGTTATTATTATTATTATAATGACCTCCATGGATCTCTAATTTAGATTTAGGGTTGGGAATATGTTTTACTCTGCTTTAAGATAAGCAGTAAAACACGATTCAATTTCAAAGTTTTATTGTATTTACTGAAAAGGGCCAAAGCAGGATTTACATAAATGATGTTGTTTTCAGGGCAAAGGACTGAAGATTATAGGCGTAGCTGGCACAGCTCATGAAGTCTATCAGTCTGTGAGAAATCGACGGCATTAAGGCATTAGTCAGTTTTTATTCATCATCATCATCTCAGCCATAGGAACTCCACTGCTGGAAATAGGCCTCCTCCGTTGATTCCCAGTAGGAGCTACTGGTAGCGCAGCACCTTCTGTGTAATACAGGCACTTAACGCTCGCCTACACTGGGCGAGCACCGAAATAGCGCTATGCGGGTAAAAGAGAAAGAGGAGATGCTTTCTCTTTTATCTGTATAGCGCTGTCTGCGGCGCTCGCTTCCACTCGGCGAGCATGAAGTGCCGGTGTAATAACATCCAATTGCGCTCGCCAAACCGTCTGCCAAGCGTGGCGAGTATTGGTCCAACCCCACCTAAATGAGTAAAACAACCAAGTTTTATAACATAGATGGAATTGTGTAAATTTAAAACAGAACTACCTATTGTAAATATGTCGACCTATTATTTATTTATTTAATAACTTGGAAATAAAATACTGGAATGAGTCTAACAAAAATTTTGTTTTACCTGTGCCTTTCGGTAGAACAAATAATGCTACAAGATTTTATGGAAGTTATCGAGCGATCTGTATTAATTTCGACTCTCGATGAAAATTCATGGATATTTCTTATATACAAAAGCAAAATTTCGATGCACATCTGATGCACAATTACAGAGTCTACAGAAAAAAAGTGAATTTTATTATAGTAAATTAAATTGCATTATCCATCTCGTTGATACAAGAAGTTCTTGCAAGACATTTTTGTGATGAAATAGTTTGAGATAGGAAAATTGAGAAAAGAAATCATTTACAAATTTTGAGAGACTATCCGCTTCGGTATATATGAAATAATATTTTCTTGATTCGAGTAACTTTTTTCTGAGTTTGGACAAATGTCTGTGTAATTAATCATACTAAAACTAGCAATTTTCTGGAGTCTTACTTCAAACAACACTATAGTTACTTAACAGATAGGTATCAGCAAACTATTACTATAACAGTAAGAAGAAGGCATGATACAGCAATCACGGGATGGTCCGTTTCATCATTCCATTGTCTCGAGCGAATAACTAATGGTATGCTTCCGTCTGCGTGCGATTTACTCGATTCATTGCAAGATAACATCGCAATAGTTTTTTTTTTTATATGCCAGTAATTATCTATGCGAGTCTGGAAATATTAGAAAGCATGAATATAACACTACCATAATAGGTTAATTTTTGAAACAAATACTAGTTATATAAGGATCGGGGGTTAGATTCCCGCCCGGGACAAATAGAACATGTCTATTTGCTCCGTGTCTGGATGTAAAAGAAATATATATATGTAAATATTATATAAGATTATTTAAGTATTTATATCAGTATTGTATGGTATCCATAGTATAAACTTTGTTTAGTTTGGAACTAGATGGCGCTGTGCGTGATGTCCAAAGTTTTATTATTATTATTACTCAGAGAAATGAAGCTGTTGATTCACAAACAGTAGACGAAATGGTTTCATCGTATTCCAAAAGTATGGACACCCTACACACATTCGTGTAGCGCAGGTCATAAAGGGTTAAAGAAAGACTAAAAGCGCGAAGAGTTTATAGTAATGGCGTCGCCCCGCCCACGTTTATACTTGCGAGTAATTTACTTAAAAAGAAACTTAAAAGGTTTTGGTATTTCAATACTTTTTATTATAAATACATCTACTGCTAGCCTAGAAAACTAGAATATGGAATATTCAAATATTTTTCATTGATTTACGTTCAATTTTACATGTAGTCCGTTTTTTTATGGTTCTGAATGAAAACGGGAAAAATAAAACAGGATTGGGAAAATAGGTGGACTTGACATGTAGTCAACGTGGTAAGATATTTCTTTTGTTTGAGGTACAGAATTTGAATAAATTACTTTTTGTCTTGCCTCAGCAACAATTTCCATCACATTGTATATAATCAAACGATAGCTTAATTAGTCAGGTATTAATAATTATACATGTTTTACACGCCAGAAGGCGGAAGGAGCGTCGTTCAGTTTTAAACCCACGGCCATTTCCCTCGCCCTTCCCGTGGAACACGTACACTCACAATAGCTATTGTTCGACTTCTTGTCAATAAACTTCACTATCGAAATGCACCTCACGGCCTGATTGTTGTTTGTCGAGGGAGTTGTAAATTGAAGACGGGTAACATGGAATAAGTGTTTATGTTAGGGAAGAGTGAAAACAATGACTTCGTTTAATTATAATCTTTGTTGCCAAAGCAAAGAACGTGATAATTATTCTGAAATAATTGTTTATTTATTTATTTACGCGTAAATTATTGTCAAATAAGCGAAATCAAAATTTTCAAATTTAATAATTAAATTAACAAAGAAGGAAAGAGTCATCAAATTTAGAGTTTTATTAGTGGGAACCTGTAAATGGTTGACTGTTAACCACCCACTGCTAATTATTCTCATTATATGTAACTGTTGGTTCTCCTTAACATAAATAAATAAATAAATAAATAAATAAATAAATAAATAAATAAATAAATAAATAAAAAAAGAAAAGGAAACATTCAAAAAGAATAGCAATAATAAATATCAAATTAATTTATAACTTTACATCTGTAATTATACATACATATGTACATTGAACAGTAATTCGATTTTTCACATTATAGTTTTTTCAAGTACAGTTATATAAAAAGTACTTTTAGAAAGCCTTGCTATTGATGTGGTCTATGTTTGCCCAACATTGAAATTTCCTGAGTGAAATCTGAATTAATTAGTCGATCTGATAACGTTATAATACGTGTATTCGTTAAACCTTTCACAATGTTGTATTAAAACCACAAGCTTATATAAAATTTTCGGCTTCATAATAAGACGTGCGTAATAACTTCTTAAATGGAGAAAATAATTATAAAGTTATCTTAATGAGATTCGGACAAAAACAGAGATTCTCAGAAACAATAAATATTCATATAAAAGTGGGCGAAATTGAGCACCGACCGGTCGGCACACGCCAACCGGACCCAATTACCAATCACTTTTGATAAAAAAGCTGGTTCACCACGAAGAATTCATAGATATTGTTTTTTATTTCTGTGAATATAAGTCAATCATCAGTCAATAGTAAAACATGGAACCGAGATTCGTTGTCAAAATAGTTTTCTTGGTAAATAATTTCTTGATACGCGCCCCTGAATTCCTAAAAAAGGTGTGTCCCTCTTTAACTTTTCAACTATAAGAAGTGGAAATTTCTGAACAAATTTAATTTAATACAACTCCAAAAGACTTTCAACAAAAAAGCTTTTGTATATGTTGAGTAATTTTTGAGATTATTTGTTTTTAAACTTGTAATTTGAATATCAATCATGAACGTTAATTTTGATTATGGAGTCCTTCACTGCACAGGGTAACTACGACATGCACTTAACCGGATTTTAACCGACGAAAAACGTCTGTATTATATTTTAAATTATTTGAAGTTTTTTTATGTGTTCGGGCATAATTTTTCACAATATAGTTAGATTTTAATGATTCCTTTTTTATTAGATAGCTTATACCTCCAAGTCGGTACACTTGAAAAATTTACCCCTAAGGTACAAAAATTGAAGAAATTTCTACAAAGTAGTCCGAATTGGATGATTCTTTTTAACGTATACTTCGAAGTTAACGAATAAAGAATTCAAACAACCAAATGAATTACGTAAAAATATACATTGATAGCAGTGGTTCAATGATTTAATGATCTTCGTTGATTGTTCGTTTGGCGCCGACTCAAAATTTGTTACCTACATTAGTTTAAGAGCTTAGTTTTTACGACTAAAAAAGTTTATTTTTCGCTTTTCAGTTTCATTTTTGGTCGGTTTAATTCCATATTCTTTAACTTTGAAGTATTCGATGTTAATTATTTAAATTTTAATATCTCGGTATAGTTATTTAGATTACTTTAGCAGCTAGATTATTGAGACTAAAAAGGTTTGTTTTTCGCTTTTTTAGTTAATAGTTTAAAAAAAATTGAAAGTCTTTTTACTAGGGCAACAGATTTATTTGTATCGTACAATCGATATGTCGGTGAAGTGACCGGCCGGCAAGTGGGACCTGCCACATGACCCAGTGCGCCACAGCCGTAGGCGTACACGCCGCCACCGCTGCGACTTTCACACGATAGCCACTAAACCAACTTCCATTTCTACTATTCTGGCGCAGAGTTTAAGGTTACCTGTGATCTTGGGTTAAATAATAAACAGGTTATCTTGGCTGAGATATATAATTCACTCATATTGTGCTTGAACGTAATTATTAAAATTGCGTTGGTTACTAAAATTTAAAGTAGGAAGGTTGTAGAACAACTTCTGAGGATATCTATTTTGTCGGTTTACAAATCTGCCAGATATTTACGAAAATTCATCTGTCATCAAATTTTCTATGTGACGTCATCGGAACGGCTTTCTGTTTTCCATAGAAAAAAAAACCAAAAAGTAAACATAAAATATTGTAGTAAGTCACTATCTCAAACACAGAGTAAATAAATGTGACACGAGCGCGTTTGGTTTTAATAATCAGAAATATCACTGCACAGTATCGAAACTGTCAAACGCAATTCCGCAGGGAGGAAGGCTGGCGCGCGGGGATTTCGCAGACTGAAACCGGACTGAAACTCGGACGGTAAGCGCAGAATAAGGCTTCTAGTCAATTCGTACGTCTACGATCTCAAATTAAATGTAACCGTTATGAATTAATCAAAATTTTATGATGTTATTCAGACACCTGACCAGATGACGTCACATGGAG
Organism: Luffia ferchaultella; assembly: GCA_949709985.1. NCBI lineage: Eukaryota > Metazoa > Arthropoda > Insecta > Lepidoptera > Psychidae > Luffia > Luffia ferchaultella. The sequence goes on along the minus strand of OX453251.1, from coordinate 14,530,549 downwards.
ATTTCATTAATCGACTTCTGAAAAAAAGTTACAAAGAAAATGGCAGATTTAATTTTTTTGCACTGCAGATTGGTCTATATTTATGGGGGGAAAAAATTATATATTAAATATTTTTGGCGAAGCTGATTAAGGATGTCTTGTTGCACAATTTAAATTCACAAATAAGCAATATTTAATTTCTGTTTCATACGCGTTGACACACACGGCACTATTTATTTCCACTCTTAATATTTCACTTGCTTCACTTTTAGTCGCTTTTTAGAAGGAATTTGTTTCGACTACACATGCAATTTGAAACGTGCGTTTTAACTTTCAACACGTAAAAATTAATCGCTTAGGTACTTTATGAACCATATTTTTAACTGAAACAATAACACCTGCAAGCACTGAGTGCCGAGTCTAAACGAGTTGAAAATTATTACACGGCTCGGCTGTTGCACGTGTAAAATTATTAATATGCCTAGAATTTTCAATCTTTTATGTAAGTTAAATTGTTTTATTTTCTACAGTTTTAATAGACAACAACTTCTGTAATAAATAAATAATAGATAATAATACTTGTGAATGTAATAATAATAATAATACTTGTGAATGTCGTGATAGCGCAAAGCGCAACGAACCTGTCTCAAATTTATAAGGCTCCATAAGGCCATGGTTCGAATCCGGGCGTGTACCAATGAGTTTTTCTGATTTAAGTACACAATATCACAGACACCGTGCTTCGGAGGGCACGTTAAGCAGTCGGTCTAGGACGCTGTCAATAGATGGCGGTCGTTACAGTCCCCAACCCGCAGTGGAGCAGCGTGGTGGATCCTCTGCAGTGGGGTAAAAAATGGGCTGATGAAGTGAAGTGAATAATACTTGTATTATGCGTACCAGACAACTGATATACATATTTATGTTTTATATACATATTGTTATTATGTTTTATAATATATACATATATGGATCTTTTACAACCAGGCACGGAACAAATAGACATGTTCATGCACATAAATATTTGTCCCGGGCGGGAATCGAGCCCGCGACCCTTGGCTCCACAGTTAGGGTCTTTAACCACTCGGCCAATCGATATATAAATAACTATTGCATTCTAACTCTAAAACAGATAGAAATAGAGTTTGAGAAATTTGAATTTCGTGAAGAAAAGATGGTTTAAAAATTTATAAATACTAAAAACGAGATACAAACGCATTTTTTATATATATATCGTTTTATGGCTCAAGCATTGCGCAGGTACGTACAATGTTCGGAGACATCCAGCAGTTTCATCTGACAATGGGCCAGGTCGTGTATGGAATTACGGCGTTTATTCTTATCGGTAATACGCGGCCGCTTTCACTGCATGGTCAGTGTTGACGATTGATGTACGCAACAACGATCCCGAAAAGAGCTAGATTGTTGTCTGTTCGATATTTGTCACCGTAGAGATGTACAGGTGTATTAAAGCTAAAAATCAATACTACACTGGAGGGATGGGCTATCAATAATGAATCCAGCTATCTACTAACTATGTATCGTATAACTCTTTAATAGTTGTGTAAGACGCGGCTTCGAGTGATTGGCATTTAAAATTTTATATTGGATTGCCTATCAATAATTTCATGATTCAGAAAGAAAGTTGATACTTGTATCGAAATACCCACAATACCTTTCAATGTTAGTACACATGCTCATATCACGTATATTAGTTGATTACAATCGAATCTAAATGCCGAATCCTAGGGTACTGAGCCAGATATAAAATCAGGGATAATTTTTCGCGTGAAATTTATTTATATAAATACGCCACAGAAATCTGTATACATAAAAAACAGACTCTGACCAACTGACAACTGACTTATTTATCAACCCCGAGCCAACTGAAGCTAATTACACGGAATTTAGACCCTAGACCCAATCAGAAAGAATTTTACAAATCTTTTTCTTAAAGGTGTAAAAAGTGATTGTGTGAAAGGCTGTTATTTTCCAAGTTTTTAATTTTATTTATAGAAATTTATCCTTGATAAGGTAAAATTTAAGATGAAAGGTTTTAACGGAAGTGACGGAATTAAGTTTTTGACCTTTTTTAATTAAAAAATACATTTCAGTGATTCGTTAATTTTTCTCAAAAAATGTTTCTTAAGAAAACGGTGTCGTTACGTGTTATTTTTTAAATACTATCCTAGTTTAGGTATTGAGTATAGTATTTGTATCGTTGTGTTGTGGCCACTGGCATAATTATGAGTGTCAAGGTGTTTATTTATTACTATATTTAGACCGAGGACGCTTCAGAAAAATATGTCATTTGCCTTCTTTTTCTCGCATACATTTGTAACGATCGAAATGTGTCAAAGCGTGATTTGACTAGTCATTAACTCCCAGGAAATTAAAATGACTTATGTCAAAATATATGTTTTTGCTTATAATTACAATTTTTACTTAGAAAACTGTTTTGACAATATATTATAATAGTAATTTTTCTGAAATTTTTTAAAGTACATATACAGGATGAGATTTTAGTCACCAGCCAAATTTTATCTAGATGTTAGGTATTACCAATAGACCTCATAACGTTAATAAAAATTGCTTTCTTAACGCTATAGTAAACGTACGCGCTCGGTACCTTGACCCGAAGCGGGACGGCGCGCTGCCCCGGTGACTAGAGTTATTGGTTTTTTCGGGAAATGTTTCTGTAGTCATATGTCAATATTTTTCTATTAAACGATACTAAAAGAAAACAAGATGGCCATCGGTATTTTACCAAAGATCAATATATTAAAATTTGGCTGGTGACTAAAATCTCACCCTGTATAATTTAAGATAATTACACTAAATAGTAAAAACTTAATATCGAAAATAAACTTTATGTGGAGTCAGTTTTTCGATCTTATTTCCATTGAAATTTTCTTTATTAATCCAGTTTTTGATTTCACAATTCATTAGATGCATTAAACGATTTTCACCCTGTTTTTCTAAGTAATTTAATTTGTAATGGTTTTCGAATATAAACTAGTTCGATTTTTGTCTGAGTCTTAAATACAAAGATTTATGAGTGTGATACAAAATAATATAGTAATTGATGAGATTATATCGCTAGCAACAGAATTGACCCCCGCGGGCTTTCATGTGGCCGTCGATCTATATAGAGTAGTACCGAAGCGATTTTTCAAAACAGACTCGCTCTGTTATGGCGGCGAATGGCAAAGATTTTTCTTCGGTGAAGTTTTATTATATTTAAAGGTGAGAACAGAAAGCTCTAAAAATTCTAGCGCTCGTCGCTACAAATAAACGGACAAGAAATCATTTGTTAAACTGAAAAATTGTTCTTTGACAGCGAAATCATTTGATGGTCATAGATCATTAAGAAAGAGTAGGTATATATTTACAATGTTAAGAAAATTAATATTTGCTGATGGCTGGCATCAGTTCCACCCAGGCTGGTGCATTATCACTCTTCTTACATGACTTTATTGCGGATGGTCCGAGTTTCTGGTCGATGCCATATTGCTTAATTTCCATTCTATGTCTTTGGTTAGCTTTTTGCCTGTGGTTTCGCCCGCATCGACTCTGACTGACTTATTGGCTAAGTAGTTAGAGACGCGAACTGCAGAACCGAAGGTCGCGGGTTCGATTCCCGCTCTGGACAAAATTTTGTGTGCATAAACATGTCTATTTGTTCCGTGTCTGGGTGTAAATTATATATTTTATAAAGAATACTTAAGTATGTAGTATTTAAGTATATCAGTTGTCTAGTTCCTAGTAGTTTTTTTTTTTGTTTTGGATGTGTTTTTACAACATTTCACTGCATAATTCGGCGTTTTCGAGGTTAAAAACAAAATTTTACTTGCTTACAGACACAGACCAGTCAATCTATAGACCCCGCTTTAATAAACGTCAGTACGAAAACGAAATCGCCAAAAAGTGGCGGGGTGCGGGGAGAGGTCGGCTAGTTTTCATTGGCTCGTTCAAAATTGATAATTTAATGGTTTCCGACGTGCTTCCAACTGAGGGCACACTAGTGACGTAGTTATGTAGTGTCACTACATAGCCTTGGCGAATGCTACTCCCTGTCAAAGCGTGGTCTATAAGGTTGACTTGTTTGTGCTAACAGACCATGACCGGTGGTGGGCATACATTACTATATAACGTGGTGTATGAACGGTTGCCCTTTCGATAGCGCGCTGTGGTTCTAGTGGGGAGCGGGGTGGGCGCTCTTCACTACTTCTATAGCAATAATAAAGAGTTGTAGACCTACATAGAGAAACTGCATTAGTTATGTTTTTTTTAAAACGACTGAGTCGACTTAAGGAAAGATCTTCTAGTTATAGTTCTCTATCTACTTTGCCAATACACTGTGCTTTTACTATAATAGTTGCTACTGCCAATTTTTTCCCTCTATGATTATCAGGAAGTGAATGCAGTAACAAAGCTTGTTTAAGCAAGACGTGTGTATCATGACATGAATCACAATAATAATTTTATTCCTTTATGTTGTTTATATAACCACACTGTACGTAACAAAATGATTACTCAAATCGACTCATCACTCTCAATTGGACTAAAGCTTAGTACTAACCCAGTTTCGCAACAAATCTATCTCGAACAATAAACAAATGGCTACGTAACATCTCGCTAGACCGGGACAACTGTGTCGCATAAACTCGATGTGCACTTTGCTTATGTAGTGCTGGGAATTAGTGCTGTATAAAAACACGAATGTCGATATTTATTATTAGATATTTTTATGATTCGATATCTCTAAGAACCAATGCCTTATTCGGTATTACCATTTGTTCCTTCGTTTATCTGCTATTTTTCTCGTCTATCTGTCGCAGGTTTAGAAATCGCAAATTGTTTAGATATTTCCAATTACATATTTGCTAATTAGTTAGATTAGCAAATAATTGGAAAAGTCGAAACTTTAAATGGGTAACGCAATATCGATATACACAGGGTGAGGTTTTAATGACCAGCCATATTTTAATATAATTATCTTTGGTAGAAAACCGATAGCCGTATTGTTTCTTTGTTTCTTTTTAGTATCGTTCTATAGAAAAATATTGAGATATGACTACACAAACCTTTCCCGAAAAAACCAATAACTCTAGTCACCATTCATGCCCGCCGCCCCCTTCCGTGTCAAGGCCTCGCACGCGTACGTTTACTATAGCGTTTACTATACAGCCAAACGTTATAAAATAACACTGTAGATAAAATAATTTATTACGAAAATATAACCTATATATTTTTATTTACGCAATGAGGTCTATTGGTGATACCTGACATCTAAAAAAATTTTGGCCGGTAACTAAAATCTCACCTTATATATTTAACGTTATCACACATCTCTTAAAGTTGGCTGTGAGTAAATGATTAGATACAAACTGATTCCGTCCCTGAAAGGGATCGTGACGCATTAAGGTATCATCTTTTTTTTTTTTTATCAGAGTACAATATACTGTGGATATCCATAATTTATTAAGTTAAAAAAGTAGTCTTGCGGTAGTGTAAGCAAACACGAGAAGTTCTACAAAAAAATCGTAACGTTGAAAAAATTATTAATATTCTAAGGCCCATATTTCTAAAGTGTAAACGGAACCCTTAGTCGTCTGTTTAAGGGTCTATTTCACCAAATATCTCATAATCGAAAAAGTGACGCTCGAAAAAGTAACAGGTTCGTCAAACTTATTTTTCAGCCTATCTATTTAACGGAATGATCTTTCTGTCCGCGGCTTCGATTTGGGGTTGCTATCTCCATTTCAATCCCTCTGCACCGACTCGTTCCCGTGTGACTTCAACTTCAAAACTTTATTGCATTCAAGTTGTAAAAACAGGTTACAATATTAATTCCACTGACAGAGATGACAAAAGTATATTCCCAAAAATACCTATAAAATGCTCCTCGAAACTGCTTGCGGGTCGTGTCTGTTGCCACTCCCGATAGAGTACCTATTTTCTAAAACCAAAATTTGCAGCGTTATTAAGAAACGCCGTCCCTAGGGTGGAGCGTTTTCCTTTTTTTGGAAATCGTATTAATATAGAATGATGACCGCTCAGCCTAGTGGGCAGCGACCCTGCCTGCGAAGCTGGAGGTCCCGGGTTCGAATCCCAGGTGGGGTCAGAATCGGGTCGGGTATTCATTTATATGATGAATATTAATACTGGCACCGGGTCTTGATTGTTATATGTATGTGGTGTCTTCGCTTGGTACCCAAAATACAAGCTAATGCTTAGTTTGGGACCTAGACGTTGTTGTGATTGTGTGTGTTTTAAGAATTTACGAATCGGTACTTTCTAACCAAAACATTCAAAGAAAATAATGTTTTAGTAAAATTTATTGTAAAACAACTAAACGAGATGTAGAAAAAATCCACAGATCTTGCAGTCCCCGCAACCATCGGTTTCATTGAAAATGAACCTACCCAAAGCCGATTTTCACAGATTATATTATTTTACTAGCGACCGCCCGCAGCTTCGCTTGCGTAGATTACACATTCCTGTTTTAGGTAGTATTAACATTCGAAATGGTTAATACGTAGGTACTTTTTGCTAAAACTAATATTGGGGACACCCATTCAAACTTTCAATCTTCATTCTCCCCACTCCTTTAAGAAAATCGATACTCCCATACTTTTCACATCCCGTTTTCCACCCTTGATATCCAAAAACCTTGAAAGACGTCATTATTTATTTATGTTAAAATTTTTATGTTTCTAACTTTAAAGAACAAAGACTCTCATACGAAGCCCCTCCATCCCTCCCTCCTTCAATTTGAAATTTCAAAATATTCCTTTTGTTTTTAAATTTATATTCACGTTATAAAATAAACCACTGTTCCAAATTTCGGCTTCCTAGATTTAGTAGTTTCGGCTTTATCTACGCTGATAGATCAGTGAGGACAAACGACAGACAGCCACAAAAAGTAACTGATGTCACTCTTGACAACCTTCTTTCACGTCTGCAAAGTTTCATTAAAATCTATTCAGCCGTTTTGGAGATTAGCTCGAATAGACACATAGACGTACAGACAGACAGACGAACAAAAAGTAGCGTATGTCACTTTTGACTACCTCCTTTTCATACCCGTGAAATTTCATTAAAATCGATTTAGCCGTTTTAGAGATTAGCTGGAATAGACAAATGGACGTACATACAGACATACAAAAAGTAGTGTATGTCATTTTTGACCACTTTCTATCCACATCTGTGAAGTTTCATCAAAATTGGTTTAGCTGTTTTGGAGATTTGCTCAGACAGACAGACAGATATTATTTTATACATATAGCCTATAGCCTTCCTCAATAAATAGACAATCCAACACAAAAATAATTTTTCAATTCGAACCAGTAGTTCTTGAGATTTGCGCGTTCAAACAAACAAACAAACAAACAAACAGACAAACAGACAAACAGAAAAAAAAGACAAACAAACAAACAGACAAACAGACGGACGGACGGACGGACGGACGGACGGACGTCCGTCCGTCTGTTTGTCTGTTTGTCTTTTTTTTGACGGACGGACGGACGGACGGACGGACAGACAGACAGACAGACAAACAGACAAACAGACAAACAGAAAAAAAAGACAAACAAACAAACAGACAAACAGACGGACGGACGGACGGACGGACGGACGGACAGACAGACAGACAGACAGACAAACAGACAAACAGAAAAAAAAAGACAAACAGAGAAACAGACAAACAGACAAACAGACAAAATGACAAACAGACAAACAGACAAACAGACAAACAGACAAACAGACAAACAGACAAACAGACAAACAGACAAACAGACAAACAGACAAACAGACAAACAGACAAACAGACAAACAGACAAACAGACAAACATACAAACAGACAAACAGACAAACAGACAAACAGACAAACAGAAAAAAAAAGACAAACAGAAAAAAAAAGACAAACAGACAAACAGACAAACAGACAAGCAGACAAACAGACAAACAGACAAACAGACAAACAGACAAACAGACAAACAGACAAACAGACATACAGACAAACAGACAAACAGACAAACAGAAAAAAAAGACAAACAGACAAACAGACAAACAGACAAACAAACAAACAAACTCTTCAGCTTTATATATTAGTATAGATTGCCACGAAAACGTGGCACTATTCTTTTCAACTCTTTAAACTCAGAAATAAATCAACGAAAAAATTCTCTGCTACCCGTGCGAAGCCGGGGCGGGTCGCTAGTTCAACATATTTGAAACATTTAGGTTTTAAACTGCAGCCTTTGATATCCTTAAACGTTCTGAACTCGATAATTAAGCATTCGAACGAATACAGGCCGAAAGGCGATGACCGTAATGTTAACAAGTTCCCGAACGTCCATAAAATCTAACATGCGATGTCAAATTTCTTGTTCGATTTCCAACCGATTTCCAAAATTTTGGTCTTAAACTGTAGCTACCGACGCCTTCTAACCTTTGGTATAACACTTTGAAGCGATCCGACGAATGCCCTCTGAAATATAGTAACTTATATCCACAAACACAAGCGATCGACCAAAAAATCTCATCTTTCGGAAATAATTTCTCTTACAATTACCAACCGATTTCCAAAAACTTGGTCTCAAATCGTAGCTGCGTTAATGGCCGAGATGCTATTTTTTTTGATTTTCGATATCGGTCCCCGTTCTTGAAATATTGTGGATTTAGTAAAAAAAAACCAAAAAAATCCCGATTTTTTTACATTTTCCAATTTTTTTCAAAAACTACTTAACCGATTTCCAAAATTTTGATGTCATACAATGCACAACTAAATTCTTAATCTTTTAAAACCTTAAAATCTTGGCTAGACCCCATACCCTCGGAGTTATGGCTAAAAATGCGTTTCCCGTGAAATGGATATGATAGTCATTTTCAATGACAAAAACAGAAACGCACCGCCCGGTAACAGAGTTTCTCCTGTTATATATATATTTTTTGAAGAAATCAGATAAGGGATTGAGCTAGGAACAGACATGGGCTGGACCTTCTTTTTTGTATGGGAAGCCTAGCGCCTTATCAGACAGTTACTAAACTATCCGTCAGAGACAAAAAGGCTGTCTATGACCGCTTCTTTCGTTCTTGGCAAATGACATATTATCCTATTCCGTTAAAATGTCACTAATTACAGCTATTTTACACTAGACTAGCTACGTTTTTATACAACACAATTCAAAAATTGGCGAATAGCATGACCAACTAGCAAAATGGTCATGAAAACTGGACCTTGAAATGCTCTAAATCTTGTATACTAATTACATAAACGCTTTAATTATTGTTAGAATGCTTGTAGAAGCACTGTAATATATCATTGTAAGAAAACATGTTACAAAGTTGTTTCAAGACACATTCAGGATTAAATCTTGGACTTTGTGCACAAATCGGGACTTGTTAGACACTACAAAACCAATGCAAGACTAAATAAATGCGCATTGGTGGCTTTTATAATATCACTTTTTGGTAGTTGGTGGGTTATTCATACCAATTGTCGCTATGTTCACTGGTGACCCACAAATAGGATTTGACGCCCCGTTAAAAGAGTGAAATTGACTGTTAAAATTTTAATATCGCGTGGAGAAATTCGTTCTTAAGTAAAAATTATAACCTAAACAATAATCAATTTATAAAAAAAATCATTATAAACGCAAGGTCCTGTATAATTCTATAGCACGGGCAGCAGCATCCGTTCAGAGCTAAACGCGTACACGATTCACTTGACATGAGCAGCCTCGGCCAGTGCGCTCGCTAATTGGCGTACCCGAGCTAGCCGCCCACGGTGGCTGGGTTTAATTAAATTTCAGACTAAAATCTATCTAACGGAACCCGAGACGGAAGGAAAAGAGTGAACTAGTTTATGTATGTATATAATTACCCTATAAATGATTATCGATTTCGTGAACATAGAAACAAACCGAAAGACAAAAAAATGCTTTATTTTGATGGGACTTACCGAACTCTGCTAAAGTGATAGGTATACGAGTAAACATTTTTTTAATTGAATATATTTTGTCATTGAAAATGACTATCATATCCATTTCACGGGAGACGCATTTTTAGCCATAACTCCAAGGGTATGGGGTCTAGCTAAGATTTTAAGGTCTTAAAAGATCAATAATTTAGTTGCGCATCGGATCACATCAAAATTTTGGAAATCAGTTTGGCAGTTTATGAAAACAATGGGAAAATGTAAAAAAATCGGGGTTTTTTCGGATTTTTTTTTTTACTAAATCCAAATTATTTCGAGAACGGGGACCGATATCGAAAATAAAAAAAAATTGTATCCTGGCCATTAATGTAGCTTCGGTTTGAGACCAAGTTTTTGGAAATCGGTTGGTAATTGTAAGAGAAATTATTTCCGAAAGATGAGATTTTTTGGTCGATCGCTGGTGTTTGTGGATATAAGTTACTATATTTCAGAGGGTATTTGTCGGATCACTTCAAAGTGTTATACAAAAGGTTAGAGGGCGTCGGTAGCTACAGTTTGAGACCAAAATTTTGGATATCAATTGGAAATCGAACAAGAAATTTGACATCACATGTTAGATTTTATGGACGATCCGGAACTTGTCAACATTACGGTCATCGCCTTTCGGCCTGATTCGTTCGAATGCTTCTTTATCGAGTTCAAAACGTTTAAGGATATCAGAGGCTGCAGTTTAAATCGTGGAAATGCCACGATTTCAGGGCAATTTAATTTAATTTAGTTTTTAGTAATAAGTACTTTTGAAATAGTTTGAATTCTGAGTTTTAAGCCATTCCTGAGTTCCTGGTTTTTGATGTACAGTTAAGGGTTCCGTTTTTTCATTTTTCATTTTGAAGTACAGACAGAATCCTATTTCAGTTTTTTAGTATTGCTTTTTTTTGAAAGATTATATTTATTACATTGAGCTAGTTTGAATTGGTATTAATTGACCAAGAGGACAGACACTTTAGTGATTAGATTAATTAGAACTTTATACCTCAAGCCATTCCTGAGTTTCTGGTTTTTGATGCACAGATAGTTCGACAATGAAATCAACCTTTTAGGGCTACGTTTTTATTTTTATTTTTTTTTTCATTTTGAAGTACAGAAAGAATCATAACAAAATAAGTTATTTAGAAAAAGACTAGTTAAGTTTTTAGTTAGACTTTTTTTGAAAGCCTTGTTTTTATTACATTGAGGTAGTTTGAACTGGTATTAAAGGTCCTGGTATTGATTCACAGATAGTCTGACATTATTTTAGAGCTTCGTTTTTATTTTTTTTTTCATTTTCAAGTACAAAATATTAGAAAAAGCCTAGTTAAGTTTATAGTTAGACTTTTTTTGAAAGCCTTGTTTTTCATTACATTGAGCTAGTTTGAATTAGTATTACATGACCAGGAGGACAGATATTTATTGTTTAGATTAATTAGAAGTGTATACCTTAAGCCATTCCTGAATTCCTCGTTTTTGATGTACAGTTAATGGTTCCGTTTTTTTTTTTTTCATTTTAAACTTACAGACAGAATCCGTAATGCATAAATTTAGAAAAGCTTATTTCAGTTTTTTAGTACTGCTTTTTTTTGAAAGCCAAATGTAATTTATTACATTGAGCTAGTTTGAATTGGTATTAATTGACCAGGAGGACAGACATATAAATGTCTGTCCTCTTGGTGATTAATTAGAACTTTATACCTCAAACCATTCCTGGGTTCCTGGTTTTTAATGAACAGATAGACAACGAAAATCTTTAAGGGTTTCGTTTTTTTTTTCATTTTGAAGTACAAGAATCGTTTTTATTTAGAAAAAGCCTATCCAGTTTTTAGTTAGTTAGTTTATGCTTTTCTTTGAAAAATGTTTTTATTACATTGCGCTCGAGTTTGAACTGGTATTAAATGACCAGGAGGACAGACATTTATTGTTTTGATTAATTAGAACTTTATACCTCAAGCCATTCCTGAGTTCCTGGTTTTTGATATACAGGTAGTTAGACAACGAAAATATTTTAAGGTTCCGTTTTTTTTTTTTTTTATATTTTGAATGAATAAATTACAAGAATCGTAATAAAAATAAGTAAATTTAAGAAAAGCCTATCTTAGCTAGTTTGAATTGGCACTAAATGACCAGGAGGACAGACATTTAGTGTTTTGATTTATTAGAACTTTATACCTCAAGCCATTCCCGAGTTCCTGGTTTTTGATGTAGTCGGACAACGAAAATTGGTCGGACAACGAAATGTCTGTTCCGTTTTTTTGTTAATTTGAAGTCGTAACAAAATATAATTTTTAGTAAGCCTATTTTTTTAGTTTTTAAGCTAATGCATAGCTTCTATCGCGAGCATTTGAGCGCGATGACCGAATCGAGAAATTCCGTAACGAAAAAAACCTCACGCTCATTATCAGTGCAAGAAAATAGGAGTGCATAAATCGTTAAGAGTGATTACTGATCACTGCACGTCGACCGAACTACTTCTAATTTATGCGATCCTGGTACCGCTTTTATAATACCACTACGCAAGGAATCGCGCCATTGTCGCGCTGGACCACAGACAAGACCACAGACAAAATTGTCTGTGACTGGGACCCACATAATTTATTAACGTCAAATAATATACTTCCATTGTGACCTACTTGACTATAATCACCACGTGCTTGTTGTTCTCCTAGTACAAGGTGGCAATATGAATAGTCTTTGTCCGAATCAAAAACTTGAACGACTCGATTATGCTTGAACCAACTATTACCCCACCAAACTCTGTCTTCGTTCGTGCGAAAAAGAGAAAAGAACACGACAGTCCCTCTGATTTATCGCAGCCTAGCACTAGTACTAGTAGTGGTTGTCCGCATTTAAGGAAGAAATGCGTGGGATGTTTGCATCGTTACTTACTGCCCAACGACAAGAATTTAATAAAAAAAGACGTGTGGTACTCGAGGACTGCCGCGGTAAAGCTATTGCATACATTTTGTATCAACTTATACAATTATAATTTTTTTTTTATGCAGTAATTAATCTGAGTTACTCCTAGTCGCGCCTAAAGAAGTTTTACTTCAAAAACAAAGAAAAAGAAATACTGCATAAATAAAATAAATAAATAATTATAATTGCATAAGTTGATACAAAATGTATGCTATTAGCTTTACCGCGGCAGTCCTCGAGTGCCACACGTCTTTTTTTATTTAGTTAAGTAAGTAAGTACTTTTGAAATAGTTTGAATTAGTATTAAATGACCAGGAGGACATTTAGTGTTTTGATTAATTACAACTTTATACCTCAAGCCATTCCTGAGTTCCTGGTTTTTGATGTAGTCGGACAACGAAAATTGGTCGGACAACGAAATGTATTTTAGAGTTCCGTTTTTTTTTTAAATTTGAAGTCGTAAAAAAATATAATTTTTAGTAAGCCTTTTTTAGTTTTTAATTAGTAAGTAAGTACAAAGAAACAGTTCAAATTAGTATTAAATGACCAGGAGGACAGACACTTAGTGTTTTGATTAATTACAAGTTTATACCTCAAGCCGTTCCTGAGTTCCTGGTTTATTTAGTCGGACAACGAAAATTGGTCGGACAACGAAATGTCTTTGGTTCCGTTTTTTTTTTAATTTGAAGTCGTAACAGTAATTTTTAGTAAGTATTTTATTTTATAGTAAGTACTTTTGAAATAGTTTGAATTGGTATTAAATGACCAGGAGGACAGACATATAAATGTCTGTTGAGGTTAATTAGAACTTTATATTTCAAGCCATTCCTGAGTTCCTGGTTTTTGATGTACAGATATTTAGACAACGAAAATCTTTTAGGCCGGTTTTTTAATATTTTGAATGAAGTACGAAATCGTAAAAATAAAAAAAATGAAGAGTGAATTTATTAAGCTATTGCATAGCTTCTATCGCGGGCCTTTGAGCGCGGGCACCAAATCGAGATATTCCGTAATGAAAAAAACCTCACGCTCATAATCAGTGCAAGAAAATAGGAGTGCATAAATCGTTAAGAGTGATTACTGATCACTGCACGTCGACCGAACAACTTCTAATTTATGCGAGACTGGTATTGCGCTTATAATACCACTACGCACGGAATCGCGCCATTGTCGCGCTGGACCACAGACAAGATTGTCTGTGACTGGGACCCACATAATTTATTAACGTCAAATAATATACTTCCATTGTGACCTAATTGACTATAATCTCCACGTGCTTGTTGTTCTCCTAGTACAAGGTGGCAATGTGAATAAGTCTTTGTCCGAATCAAACTTGAACGACTCGATTATGCTTGAACCAACTATAATCCCCACCAAACTCTGTCTTCGTTCGTGTGAAAAAGAGAAAAGAACACGACAGTCCCTCTGATTTATCGCAGCCTAGCACTAGTACTAGTAGTGGTTGTCCGCATTTAAGGAAGAAATGCGTGGGATGTTTGCATCGTTACTTACTGCCCAACGACAAGAATTTAATAAAAAAAGACGTGTGGCACTCGAGGACTGCCGCGGTAAAGCTATTGCATACATTTTGTATCAACTTATACAATTATAATTTTTTTTTTTTTTATGCAGTATTAAATCTTCTGAGTTACTCCTAGTCGCGCCTAAAGAAGTTTTACTTCAAAAACAAAGAAAAAGAAATTAGTGTTTTGATTAATTACAACTTTATACCTCAAGCTATTCCTGAGTTTCTGGTTTTTGATGCACCGATAAACCGACAACGAAATCAACCTTTTAGGGCTTCGTTTTTATTTATTTTTTTTTTTTCATTTTGACGTACAGAATCGTAACAAAATAAGTTGAAAAAGCCTTATTAAGTTTTTAGTTAGACTTTTTTTGAAAGCCTTGTTTTTATTACATTGAGCTAGTTTGAACTGGTATTAAATGCTCAGGTGCACAGACACTTAGTGTTTTGATTAATTAGAACTTTATGTCTCAAGCCATTCCTGAGGTCCTGGTTTTGATTCACAGATAGTCGGACAACGAAATCAACCTTTTAGGGCTTCGTTTTTTTTTTTCATTTTGAAGTAAAATATTAGAAAAAGCCTAGTTAATTAGACTTCTTTTGAAAGCCTTGTTTTTTATTACATTGAGCTAGTTTGAATTGGTATTACATGACCAGGAGGACAGACAATTATCGTTTTGATTAAATAGAACTTTATACCTCAAGCCATTCCTGAAATCCTGGTTTTTGATGTACAGGTAGTTAGACAACGAAAATCTGTTAGGGTTCCGTTTTTTTTTAATATTGAATATATCTTAATAGAAATACTAATTTAGAAAAAGCCTATTTTTTTAGTTTATTTATAATCCCTTTTTTTGAAATGGTTTTAATACTGAGCTAGTTTGAATTGGCATTAAGTGACCAGGAGAACAGAGACTTAGTGTTTTGATTAATTACAACTTTATACCTCAAGCCATTCCTGAGTTCCTGGTTTTTGATGAACAGGTAGTTAGACAACGAAAATCTGTTAGGGTTCCGTTTTTTTTTAATATTGAATATATCTTAATAGAAATACTAATTTAGAAAAAGCCTATTTTTTTAGTTTATTTATAATCCCTTTTTTTGAAATGGTTTTAACACTGAGCTAGTTTGAATTGGCATTAAGTGACCAGGAGGACAGAGACTTAGTGTTTTGATTAATTACAACTTTATACCTCAAGCCATTCCTGAGTTTCTGGTTTTTGATGCACAGATAGTTCGACAACGAAATCATTTTAGGACTGCGTTTTTTTTTTCATTTTGAAGTACAGAATCGTAACAAAATAAGTTATTTAGAAAAGTTTTAGTTACGTTTTTAGTTAAGCTAAAAGCCATTTTAAGCTATTGCATAGCTTCTATCGCGGGCCTTGAGCGCGGGAACCGAATCTAGAAATTCCGTAACGGAAAAAACCTCACGCTCATAATCAGTGCAAGAAAATAGGAGTGCATAAATCGTTAAGAGTGATTACTGATCACTGCACGTCGACCGAACTACCTCTAATTTATGCGAACCTGGTACTGCGCTTATAATACCACTACGCACGGAATCGCGCCATTGTCGCGCTGGACTACAGACAAAATTGTCTGTGACAGGGACCCACATAATTTATTAACGTCAAATAATATACTTTTTGTGTATAAAGTGTTTTGAATATGAATGAACAAAGTGCATTTATTAGAATTGAAAATATGCTATAAAGATAACCTAAATTTTTGATATTAAAATGAGCGATATTAAAATTAGCACTCTGTTATACACACAAACACACACACTCGTATAGTTTAAATTCTCAATTTAGATTCTTAATATGTATATATAAATAAATAAAAAAAAAACCGGAACCCTAAAAGACATTTCGTTGTCCGACCAATTTTCGTTGTCCGACTACATCAAAAACCAGGAACTCAAGAATGGCTTGAGGAATAAAGTTCTAATAAATCAAAACACTAAATGTCTGTCCTCCTGGTCATTTAATACCAGTTCAAACTAGCTCAATGTATTAAAAACAAGGCTTTCAAAAAAAGTCTAACTAAAAACTTAACTAGTCTTTTTCTAAACTTATTTTGTTATGATCTGTACTTCAAAATGAAAAAAAATAAAATAAAATAAATAAAAACAAAGCCCTAAAAGGTTGATTTCGTTGTCGAACTATCGGTGCATCAAAAACCAGAAACTCAGGAATAGCTTGAGGTATAAAGTTGTAATTAATCAAAACACTAATTGTCTGTCTTCCTGGTCATTTAATACTAATTCAAACTATTTCAAAAGTACTTAATAATAGGCTTACTAAAAATAAATTTTGTTAAGATTTCAAATTAAAAGAAAAAACGGAACCCTAAAAAGACGGTCCGGCCAATTTCGTTGTCCGACTAAATAAAAAACCAGGAACTCAGGAATGGCTTGAGGTATAAAGTTCTAATAAATCTTAACACTAAATGTCTGTCCTCCTGGTCATTTAATGCCAATTAAAACTAGCTAGTATAAACCATTAAAAAAAAAATTAACTAAAAAAATACTACTAAATTTACTTATTTTTATTACGATTTCGTACTTCATTCTAAATATTAAAAAACAACGGCCTAAAAAAAAGATTTTCGTTGTCTAACTATCTGTACATCAAAAACCAGGAACTCAGGAATGGCTTGAAGTATAAAGTTCTATTTAACCTCAACAGACATTTATATGTCTGTCCTCCTGGTCATTTAATACCAATTCAAACTATTTCAAAAGTACTTACTATAAAATAAAATACTTACTAAAAATTACTGTTACGACTTCAAATTAAAAAAAAAAACGGAACCAAAGACATTTCGTTGTCCGACCAATTTTCGTTGTCCGACTAAATAAACCAGGAACTCAGGATTGGCTTGAGATATAAAGTTCTAATAAATCAAAACACTAAATGTCTGTCCTCCTGGTCAATTAATGCCAATTCAAACTAGCTCTACTATTAAAACCATTTCAAAAAAAGACATTAAATTAACAGGCTTTTTCTAAATTTACTTATTTTTATTACGATTCATTCAAAATATTTAAAAAAGTAACGATGCAAACATCCCACGCATTTCTTCCTTAAATGCGGACAACTCATTGTTACCAGTACTAGTGCTAGGCTGCGATGAATCAGAGGGACTGTCGTGTTCTTTTCTCTTTTTCGCACGAACGAAGACAGAGTTTGGTGGGGTAATAGTTGGGTTCAAGCATAATCGAGTCGTTCAAGTTTGATTCGGACAAAGACTTATTCATATTGCCTGTACTAGGAGAACAACAAGCACGTAGAGATTATAGTCAAGTACTTACTTACAGTATAGTACAGTAAGTACAATACTTGACTATAATCTCCACGTGCTTGTTGTTCTCCTAGTACAAGGTGGCAGTATGAATAAGTCTTTGTCTGAATCAAACGTCAAATATGACGTTAATAAATTATGTGGGTCCCAGTCACAGACAATTTTGTCTGTGGTCCAGCGCGACAATGGCGCGATTCAGTGCGTAAGGGTATTATAAGCGCAGTACCAGGATCGCATAAATTAGAGGTAGTTCGGTCGACGTGCAGTGATCAGTAATCACTCTTAACGATTTATGCACTCCTATTTTCTTGCACTGATTATGAGCGTGAGGTTTTTTTCGTTACGGAATATCTCGATTCGGTGCCCGCGCTCAAAGGCCCGCGATAGAAGCTATGCAATAGTCTTAATAAATTCACTCTTCATTTTTTTTATTTTTAAGCTATTGAATTGCTTCTATCGCGGGCCTTGAGCGCGGCGACCGAATCGAGAAATTCCGTAACTAAAAAACTTCACGCTCATAATCAGTGTAAGAAAATAGGAGTGCATAAATCGTTAAGAGTGATTACTGATCACTGCACGTCGACCGAACTACTTCTAATTTATGCGAGCCTGGTACTGCGCTTATAATACCACTACGCACGGAATCGCGCCATTGTCGCGCTGGACCACAGACAAGATTGTGACTGGGACCCACATAATTTATTAACGTCAAATAATATACTTCCATTGTGACCTAATTGACTATAATCTCCACGTGCTTGTTGTTCTCCTAGTACAAGGTGGCAATGTGAGTAAGTCTTTGTCCGAATCAAACTTGAACGACTCGATTATGCTTGAACCAACTATTACCCCACCAAACTCTGTCTTCGTTCGTGCGAAAAAGAGAAAAGAACACGACAGTCCCTGTTTATGACGATGCTTGTTTGATTAAGGCAAATAATACTAAATTTGGTTTGATGCGTGTATTACTTATTTTAACAATAAGAAAGAAAAAAATAGATTTTTTAAGGAAGTTCAGACATGAAGGAAGAGGAGAGAAGCGAACGAGTGAAGAGTGAAGTGCCGATGAAGTTTTCGGGTTCGCTCCCGCCGCGGCGCCACCCGTCGTCCGGCCGGCACCGGTGCTCAAGGCCTTTGTGCTTGAACAGACTGCCCGGCGTTGACTAGTTGGCTGGCAGCACGCAAATTTTGTTGTATCCACGACGAAGTATTCCCTTTTTGGTCTTGATTTCAGCCACCCTGGATACTCCATCACGGCCTGGGAAAGTGTTTATGACCCGGCCGAGGAGCCACATTAGGGGTGGTTGCCCCTTTTCTCTGATGATGACAAGACTGTTCTTTTTGATTTCTTCGCCCTTAGATTGCCACTTTGTACGCTGCTGGAGTAGAGAAACATACTCAAGTGAAAAGCGCTGCCAAAAATGTTGCTTCAAAAGTTCCACTCTCTTGTATCTTTGCAGTCTGGTGATATTTTGATTTGTGACTTCAGACTGAGGAACGAATGTGAGAGACCGTCCAATAAGAAAATGGGCTGGAGTGAGTGGGGTGAGGTCAGAAGGACTATCGGATATAGGAGTTAAAGGTCTCGAATTAAGAATTGCTTCGATTTGAACTAAACAAGTTGTTAATTCCTCGAATGTTAAGTGAGTAAGACTCAGCACTCGTCTTAGGTGATGCTTGACCGACTTGACTGCAGATTCCCACAACCCACCGAAGTGAGGTGAGTAGGGGGGAGAAAAGTAAAATTTAATATTATCATTAGCCATTTCAGAAGGGATGTCACAGTTTTTAAGAAACTTCGATAATTCATTATGTGCTCCTACAAAGGTCGTCCCATTGTCCGAAGCAATGCTCCTTGGTTTGCCCCGACGAGATGTAAAGCGGTTAAGAGCTGCTATGAAAGCCTCTTTTGTAAGATCAGAAACGAGCTCGAGATGTACTGCCTTAGTTGCAAGACACACAAAAATACAAATATATGACTTTATTAACCTTGCACCACGTCCCTTGCGATCTGCTATCAGTATTGGCCCGGCATAATCTAAACCTGAATTTAGAAATGGATATTCTAAATTAAGCCTGGCTTCAGGTAAGTTTCCCATAATAAGCTGCAATGTCTTCCCTATAAATCGCAAGCATTTCACGCATGACCGATATACCTTTTTTGCAAGATTTCTCCCTCCCAGAGGCCAATAACATTGCCTTAAATGAGCTAAAAGTAACTGAGGTCCAGCATGAAATAATTTTCTGTGTGTAAATTCAAAAATTTGTTTTGTAATAATATGTTTACTGCACAAAAGAATGGGATGTTGAACGTCATAGCAGTAATGAGAATTATTTAATCGGCCCCCTATTCTAATAAGATCGTTTTTATCAAGAAATGGTGTGAGTGATGACAGCTTGCTTTTCCTGATTTGAGTGACTTGTATTCTTTAGGAAACATTTGCAATTGAGATAATTTTAGTAGAAAAGTTTCAGCTGATTTCAGTTCTGTACTTGTAAGAACTCCATTTTCTTAAAGGGAATTGAGCTGAAACTTTTCTACTAAAATTATCTCAATTGCAAATGTTTCCTATATTATTATATCTGATTTATCGCAGCCTAGCACTAGTACTAGTAGTGGTTGTCCGCATTTAAGGAAGAAATGCGTGGGATGTTTGCATCGTTACTTGCTGCCCAACGACAAGAATTTAATAAAAAAAGACGTGTGGCACTCGAGGACTGCAGCGGTAAAGCTATTGCATACATTTTGTATCAACTTATACAATTATAATTTTTTTTTTTTTATGCAGTATTAAATCTGAGTTACTCCTAGTCGCGCCTAAAGAAGTTTTACTTCAAAAACAAAGAAAAATAAATTAGTGTTTTGATTAATTACAACTTTATACCTCAAGCTATTCCTGAGTTTCTGGTTTTTGATGCACCGATAGTCCGACAACGAAATCAACCTTTTAGGGCTTCGTTTTTATTATTTTTTTTTTTTTTCATTTTGACGTACAGAATCGTAACAAAATAAGTTGAAAAAGCCTTATTAAGTTTTTAGTAAGACTTTTTTTGAAAGCCTTGGTTTTATTACGTTGAGCTAGTTTGAACTGGTATTAAATGACCAGGTGCACAGATACTTAGTGTTTTGATTAATTAGAACTTTATGTCTCAAGCCATTCCTGAGGTACTGGTTTTGATTCACAGATAGTCGGACAACGAAATCAACCTTTTAGGGCTTCGTTTTTTTTTTTTCATTTTGAAGTAAAATATTAGAAAAAGCCTAGTTAATTAGACTTCTTTTGAAAGCCTTGTTTTTTATTACATTGAGCTAGTTTGAATTGGTATTACATGACCAGGAGGACAGACATTTATCGTTTTCATTAATTAGAACTTTATACCTCAAGCCATTCCTAAGTTCCTGGTTTTTGATGTACAGGTAGTTAGACAACGAAAATCTGATAGGGTTCCGTTTTTTTTTAATATTGAATATATCTTAATAGAAATACTAATTTAGAAAAAGCCTATTTTTTAGTTTATTTATAATCCCTTTTTTTGAAATGGTTTTAATACTGAGCTAGTTTGAATTGGTATTAAGTGACCAGGAGGATGTCGGGTTTCTTGTCAACAAAGTCCTTGTCAACAACGTAGTGGAGATCTCCAGTGTGTCGACCCGGGTAGCATACCTTGTACTGCAACTAACCGACAGGTACCGCCTAAAGGTTATACAGGTATACGCTCCAACTTCGACTCACTCGGACGACGAAGTCAGGGCAGTCTATGACGACATAGCGAAAGCTATGCGTCATGCAAGCCCGACTCAGTTCACCGTTGTTATGGGGGACTTCAACGCCAAAATGGGAGTACAGAAAAGCGACGAATCGAAGATGGGGCCATACGGCATCGGACGGAGAAATCACAGAGGGCAAATGCTGGCAAACTTCCTCGAAATGAAAGGTTTGTTCCTGATGAACTCCTTCTTCAGGAAGGCGCCACAGAGGAAGTGGACCTGGCAAAGCCCAGATAAAGTGACCAGGAACGAGATGGATTTCATCATGACGGATAAAAAGCGCATATTCAGAGATGTCTCAGTGATCAACAGGTTTAATACTGGAAGCGATCACCGCCTAGTCAGAGGCACTCTGAATATCAACTACAGGCTTGAAAGGGCCCGTCTGATGAAGTTCAAGCTCCGACCGACACCGCCCCAAGCCGACACAGGCTCCGAGGCTTTCCAACTGGAGTTGAGAAACCGATTCGACGCGCTGGAAACCATGGCGAATGTTGACGACATGGCGGACAATCTGATCAATGTTGTCAGAGAAGTGGGCAGCAAACATTTTAGATCCAGGTGCTAAGGTAAGGAGTCTAAACTCTCCAGCGAGACACTGGATCTCATGCGAGAGAGACGTGAGAAGTCGCTACGTGGAGTATCGTCAGACTTGGCTCTGAACAGGAAAATCAAGAGGCTGATACGACGGGACCTCCGCCTCTTCAATACAAAACGTATCGAAGAGGCAATCCAGCGGAACAAAGGTTCGAAAGTGTTCGTACAGCAGCTTGGTAGAAGCCAACTGACGAAGCTCAGGACTAGCGACAACAGAATCGTCTCCTCTAAACCAGAGATTCTCGCTGAGATTGAGACGTTTTATAAAAAACTCTATGCCGTACATGCACCTCCCCCTGCAGCCCGCGACAACAGTGATCGAAGAGCTCCGCTCACCCGACACTACACAGATGACATTCCCGACGTCAGCCTGGGCGAGATAAGATTAGCTCTCAGGCAGCTAAAAAATGGCAAAGCACCCGGCGCCGATGGCATCACGACAGAGCTTCTGAAAGCAGGCGGGACGCCAGTTCTGAAAGAGCTTCAGAAGCTATTCAACACTGTCATACATAGTGGTGTTGCGCCGAGTGCTTGGAGTGAGAGTACGGTCATCCTATTCTTCAAAAAAGGAGACAAAACGCTTCTTAAGAATTATAGACCGATCTCACTCCTCAGCCACGTGTACAAGCTGTTTTCGAGAGTCGTCACGAATCGCCTCGCCCAAAGATTTGACGAATTTCAGCCCCCTGAGCAGGCCGGGTTTCGAAAAGGCTACAGCACCGTAGACCACATACATACGCTGAGGCAGATTATACAGAAAACAGAAGAGTATAATCAACCTCTGTGCCTAGCCTTTGTGGACTACGAGAAAGCCTTCGACTCCGTCGAGACTTGGGCTGTTCTGGAATCCTTGCAGCGATGCCGAATTGACTGTCGTTACATTGAGGTGTTGAGGTGTCTATACGAAGCCGCGACAATGACTGTCCGGGTCCAGGACCAGCGAACGGAACCTATCCAATTGCGAAGAGGAGTACGACAGGGGGATGTTATATCCCCGAAACTGTTCACCAACGCTTTGGAAGATGTTTTCAAGACGCTGGACTGGAAACATTGTGGCATTAATGTCAACGGCGAATACATCTCTCACCTCCGTTTTGCTGACGACATAGTCATCATGGCAGAGTCGCTGGAGGAGCTCAGCGGAATGGTTAACGGCCTCAATGTCGCCTCTCGGCGGGTGGGGCTCGGGATGAACTTGGACAAGACGAAAGTCATGTTCAACGAACATATTCTCCCGAGACCGGTAACCGTAGAGGGTGCGACTCTAGAAGTTGTGCAAGACTATGTCTATTTAGGACAGACTGTCCAGTTAGGCAAACACAACTTCAACAAAGAGGCCGACCGAAGAATTCAGCTGGGCTGGGCTGCTTTCGGGAAGCTTCGTCATCTGTTCTCGTCGCCACTACCACAATGTCTGAAGACCAAGGTCTTCAACCAATGCGTCCTACCTACAATGACGTACGGTGCCGAAACGTGGACTCTCACGGCAGGACTGATCCATAAATTCAAAGTCGCTCAGCGTGCTATGGAGCGGGCTATGCTCGGTGTTTCTTTGATGGATAAAATCAGAAACACTGAAATCCGTCAAAGAACTAAAGTTATCGACATAGCCGAAGCGATCAGCAAGCTGAAGTGGCAATGGGCCGGTCATATTTGCCGTAGAACGGATAACCGATGGGGTAGACGAGTTCTCGAATGGAGGCCACGTACCGGAAAGCGAAGCGTTGGACGCCCCCCGGCCAGGTGGACAGATGACCTGAAGCACCATGCCGGGGGTAGTTGGATGCGAAAGGCGGAGGACCGTGTGTGGTGGCGAGCCTTGGGAGAGGCCTATATCCTGCAGTGGAGAGACACGGGCTGATGATGATGATGATGATGATGACCAGGAGGACAGAGACTTAGTGTTTTGATTAATTACAACTTTATACCTCAAGCCATTCCTGAGTTTCTGGTTTTTGATGCACAGATAGTTCGACAACGAAATCATTTTAGGACCGCGTTTTTTTTTTCATTTTGAAGTACAGAATCGTAACAAAATAAGTTATTTAGAAAAGCCTTAGTTACGTTTTTAGTTAAGCTGAAAGCCATTTTTAAGCTATTGCATAGCTTCTATCGCGGGCCTTGAGCGCGGGGACCGAATCGAAAAATTCCGTAACGGAAAAAACCTCACGCTCATAATCAGTGCAAGAAAATAGGAGTGCATAAATCGTTAAGAGTGATTACTGATCACTGCACGTCGACCGAACTACTTCTAATTTATGCGAGCCTGGTACTGCGCTTATAATACCACTACGCACGAAATCGCGCCATTGTCGCGCTGGACCACAGACTAAATTGTTTGTGACTGGGACTTACAAAATTTATTAACGTCAAATAATATACTTTTTGTGTATAAAGTGTTTTGAATATGAATGAACAAAGTGCATTTATTATTAATGAAGAAAGTCACGAAAAAATATTGAAAGAAAATGAGTGAGTAATTTATATACATACATTTTATTATTATCACAAATGCAGTATTAGTTTTGAATTGAAAATATGCTATAAAGATAACCTAAATTTTTGATATTAAAATGAGCGATATTAAAATTAGCACTCTTTTATACACACAAACACACACACGCGTATAGTTTAAATTCTCAATTTAGATTCTTAATATGTATATATAAATAAATAAATTCACTCTTCATTTTTTTTATTTTTAAGCTATATTGCATTGCTTCTATCGCGGGCCTTGAGCGCGGCGACCGAATCGAGAAATTCCGTAACTAAAAAAACCTCACGCTCATAATCAGTGTAAGAAAATAGGAGTGCATAAATCGTTAAGAGTGATTACTGATCACTGCACGTCGACCGAACTACTTCTAATTTATGCGAGCCTGGTACTGCGCTTATAATACCACTACGCACGGAATCGCGCCCACCCACATAATTTATTAACGTCAAATAATATACTTCCATTGTGACCTAATTGACTATAATCTCCACGTGCTTGTTGTTCTCCTAGTACAAGGTGGCAATGTGAATAAGTCTTTGTCCGAATCAAACTTGAACGACTCGATTATGCTTGAACCCAACTATTACCCCACCAAACTCTGTCTTCGTTCGTGCGAAAAAGAGAAAAGAACACGACAGTCCCTCTGATTTATCGCAACCTAGCACTAGTACTGGTAACAATGAGTTGTCCGCATTTAAGGAAGAAATGCGTGGGATGTTTGCATCGATTCTTGCTGCCCAACGACAAGAATTTAATAAAAAAAGACGTGTGGCACTCGAGGACTGCCGCGGTAAAGCTATTGCATAGCATTTTGTATTAACTTATGCAATTATAATTATTTATTTATCGCTATTGCATTGCTTCTATCGCGGGCCTTGAGCGCGGCGACCGAATCGAGAAATTCCGTAACTAAAAAAACTTCACGCTCATAATCAGTGTAAGAAAATAGGAGTGCATAAATCGTTAAGAGTGATTACTGATCACTGCACGTCGACCGAACTACTTCTAATTTATGTGAGCCTGGTATTGCGCTTATAATACCACCAAGCACGGAATCGCGCCATTGTCGCGCTGGACCACAGACAAGATTGTCTGTGACTGGGACCCACATAATTTATTAACGTCAAATAATATACTTCCATTGTGACCTAATTGACTATAATCTCCACGTGCTTGTTGTTCTCCTAGTACAAGGTGGCAATGTGAATAAGTCTTTGTCCGAATCAAACTTGAACGACTCGATTATGCTTGAACCAACTATTACCCCACCAAACTCTGTCTTCGTTCGTGCGAAAAAGAGAAAAGAACACGACAGTCCCTCTGATTTATCGCAGCCTAGCACTAGTACTAGTAGTGGTTGTCCGCATTTAGGGAGAAATGCGTGGGATGTTTGCATCGTTACTTGCTGCCCAACGACAAGAATTTAATAAAAAAAGACGAGTGGCACTCGAGGACTGCCGCGGTAAAGCTATTGCATTGCATTTTGTATCAACGAATGCAATTATAATTATTTATTTATTTTATTTATGCAGTATTAAATCTGAGTTACTCCTAGTCGCGCCGAAAGAAGTTTTACTTAATAAACAAAGAAAAAAAATACTGCATAAATAAAATAAATAAATAATTATAATTGCATAAGTTGATACAAAATGCAATGTTAATAGCTTTTTTTTTTATTTTGGAGCACAAAAAGAATCCGTAATGCATATAAAGTACAACAAAAACCAGGAACTCAGGAATAGCTTGAAGTATAAAGTTCTAATTAACCTCAACAGACATTTACATGTCTGTCCTCCTGGTCATTTAATACCAATTCAAACTAGCATAAAAAATGGCTTTAAGCTTATAAAAACTTAACTAGGCTTTTCTAAATAACCTATTTTGTTACGATTCTGTACTTCAAAATGAAAAAAAAAAAACGGAACACTTAAAAGATTTTCGTTGTCTATCTGTACATCAAAAACCAGGAACTCAAGAATATCTTAAAGTATAAAGTTCTAATTAATCTAAACAATAAATGTCTGTCCTCCTGGTCATGTAATACCAATTCAAACTAGCTCAATAATAAAAAACAAGGCTTTCAAAAAAAGTCTAACTAAAACCTAGGCTTTTTCTAATATTTTGTTATGATTTTGTACTTCAAAATGAAAAAAAAATAAAATAAATAAAAAACGAAGCTCTAAAAGGTTGATTTCGTTGTCTGACTATCTGTGAATCAAAACCAGGACATCAGGAATGGCTTGAGGCATAAAGTTCTAATTAATCAAAACACTAAGTGTCTGTCCTCCTGGTCATTTATTACTAATTCAAACTATTTAAAAAGTAAGTAACTAAATAAAAACTAAAAAAGACGTGTGGCACTCGAGGACTGCCGCGGTAAAGCTGCATAGCAAAGTACCAACTTATGCAATTATAATTATTTATTTATTTTATTTATGCAGGATTTTTTTTTTTGTTTTTGAAGTAAAACTTCTTTAGGCGCGACTAGGAGTAACTCAGATTTAATACTGCATAAATAAAATAAATAAATAATTATAATTGCATAAGTTGATACAAAAGGTATGCAATAGCTTTACCGCGGCAGTCCTCGAGTGCCACACGTCTTTTTTTTTATGCAAAATTAAATCTGAGTTACTCCTAGTCGCGCCTAAAGAAGTTTTACTTCAAAAACAAAGAAAAAGAAATACTGCATAAATAAAATAAATAAATAATTATAATTGCATAAGTTGATACAAAATGTATGCTATTAGCTTTACCGCGGCAGTCCTCGAGTGCCACACGTCTTTTTTTTTATTTTGAACAAGTAATTATTTTTTAGTAAGCCCTATTTTAATTTTTAAGTATATCTTTTGAAATAATTAGAATTGGTAGGAGGACAGAAACTTAGTGTTTTGATTAATTAGAACTTCATACCTCAAGCCATTTCTGAGTTCCTCCTGGTTTGTGATGTACAGATAGTCCGACAACGAATTTCAAGCTTTTAGGGCTTCGTTTTTATTTTTATTTTTTTTTTCATTTTGAAGTACAGAATCGTAACAAAATAAGTTAAAAAAGCCTTATTAAGTTTTTAGTTAGACTTTTTTTGAAAGCCTTGTTTTTATTACATTGAGCTAGTTTGAACTGGTATTAAATGCTCAGGTGCACAGACACTTAGTGTTTTGATTAATTAGAACTTTATGCCTTAAGCCATTCCTGAGGTCCTGGTTTTGATTCACAGATAGTCGGACAACGAAATCAACCTTTTAGGGCTTCGTTTTTTTTTTTTTTTCATTTTGAAGTACAAAATATTAGAAAAGGCCTAGTTAAGTTTATATATAGTTAGACTTCTTTTGAAAGCCTTGTTTTTTATTACATTGAGCTAGTTTGAATTGGTATTACATGACCAGGAGGACAGACATTTATCGTTTTGATTTATTAGAACTTTATACCTCAAGCCATTCCTGAGTTCCTGGTTTTTGATGTACAGGTAGTTAGACAACGAAAATCTGTTAGGGTTCCGTTTTTTTTAATATTATGATTGAAGTACTGAATCTTAAATTTAGAAAAAGCCTATTATTTTTTTAGTTTTTATAATGCCTTTTTTTTTAAATGGTTTTAATACTGAGCTAGTTTGAATTGGCATTAAATGACCAGGAGGACAGAGACTTAGTGTTTTGATTAATTACAATCTAGGTTCCGTTTTTTTAAATATTTGAATGAATCGTTATAAAAATAAGTAAATTTAGAAAAAGCCTAATAAATATTTGAAATGGTTTTAATAGTAGAGCTAGTTTGAATTGGCATTAATTGACCAGGAGGACAGACATTTATTGTTTTGATTTATTAGAACTTTATACCTCAAGCCATTCCTGAGTTCCTGGTTTTGATTCACAGATAGTCTGACAACGAAATCAACCTTTTAGGTCTTCGTTTTTATTTATTTTATTTTTTTTTTCATTTTGAACTTACAACTTACAGATAGAATCCGTGTTTTTAGAAAAGCTTATTTCAGTTTTTTAGTACTGCTTTTTTTGAAAGCCAAATTTGAATTGGTATTAATTGACCAGGAGGACAGACATATAAATGTCTGTCATCTTGGTGATTAATTAGAACTTTATACCTCAAGCCATTCCTGAGTTCCTGGTTTTTAATGTACAGATAGACAACGAAAATCTTTTAGGGTTTCGTTTTTTTTCATTTTGAAGTACAGAATCGTTTTTATTTAGAAAAAGCCTATTTTCAGCTTTTAGTTAGTATTATGTTTTTTTTTGAAAAATGTTTTTATTACATTGAGCTAGTTTGAACTGGTATTAAATGACCAGGAGGACAGACATTTAGTGTTTTGATTAATTAGAACTTTATACCTCAAGCCATTCCTGAGTTCCTGGTTTATGATATACAGGTAGTTAGACAACGAAAATCTTTTAGGGTTCCGTTTTTTTTTGAATATTTTTAATGATTACAAGATTCGTAATAAAAATAAGTAAATTTAAGAAAAGCCTATTTTTTTTTTGTCATTGAAAATGACTATAATATCCATTTCACGGGAGACGCATTTTTAGCCATAACTCCGAGGGTATGGGGTCTAGCTAAGATTTTAAGGTCTTAAAAGAAAATTTAGTTGCGCATCGGATGACATTTTGGCAGTTTATGAAAAAAATGGGAAAATGTAAAAAAATCGGGTTTTTTTCGGATTTTTGTTTTTACTAAATCCAAATTATTTCGAGAACGGGGACCGATATCGAAAATAAAAAAAAATGGTATCCTGGCCAATATGAGGCTTCGGTTTGAGACCAAGTTTTTGGAAATCGGTTGGTAATTGTAAGAGAAATTATTTCCGAGAGATGAGATTTTTTGGTCGATCGCTGGTGTTTGTGGATATAAGTTACTATATTTCAGAGGGTATTTGTTGGATCACTTCAAAGTGACAAAGGGTTAGAGGGCGTCGATAGCTACAGTTTGAGAACAAAATTTTAGATATCAATTGGAAATCGAACAAGAAATTTGATATCACATGTTAGATTTTATGGACGATCGGGAACTTGTTAACATTACGGTCATCGCCTTTCGGCCTGTATTCGTTCGAATGCTTCATTATCGAGTTCAAAACGTTTAAGGATATCAGAGGCTGCAGTTTAAATCGTGGCAATGCCCCGTTTTCGTGGCAATAAAATAAAATAATCTGTGAAAATCGGGTTTGGGTAGGTTCATTTTCAATGAAACCGATGGTTGCGGGGACTGCAAGATCTGTGGATTTTT
Source organism: Luffia ferchaultella (assembly GCA_949709985.1). NCBI lineage: Eukaryota > Metazoa > Arthropoda > Insecta > Lepidoptera > Psychidae > Luffia > Luffia ferchaultella. Next base: position 14,500,746 of record OX453251.1, on the reverse strand, counting down.
TTGAGCTAAATTTTAATCGTACATTGTCATAGAGTAACATGATAATACTGTAAATTTTATGATTTTCAAAAAACATCGCAGTAAATAGTGTAGAATATTGTTTTTTTTTTAATTACAAAACTACTATTGCTATTTGAATCGATGTGGACTTACGACGCATCGACACTGAGCTGACAAAATCGTGTCTTTGAAAAGAGTCTTCAAATACTTTTAATTGGTTATTTTCGTAAGAGCAAGTAAACATGAACAAGAAAAGAGCTCACGGCTCAGGTTACAAGAACGAACAAAAAACACAAAAATTCGTTTACAGGCTTGAAATTCATTTATTCCTTTGTGCGTAATGTCTGCCGCATACCGTTCGTTCCCACGGCCCACGCGGGGCTACACAGAAAGATTCATTTCCTTTTAGGGTTCCTTAGGAAAACTGCCAGGATACATCACGACGTCATCCAATCCTATTGGTGCATCACAATTTGTGTTTATATCATTGATTTATGCCAACAAGTTTTAATTTGAAATAAAACAACAAAATAAAATAATGTGGATTAAAGTCAAAAATGCACTCAACCACTCAAAACTATAATAAAAAAAATAATAAATGAAAACACTGTCAATTCCTCAAAATTACAAAATAAAAACGGTTTCGAGAATAGCATTTCAACATTTCAACAGAATTTTTATCAATAGTCAAAATATATTAAGTAAGTAAAATATTTTGTGGTATAGATAAAAGACTTTCAATTGACCCGAAGTGACTTTATCGTACCACCAAAAACATTATGCTGCCTATAAAAATACTGCGTACAGTTCGCGCCAAACTTCTTGATCGAACTCGAAACTAGTGTCCTCGAAGTAGGAAAAATGCGTATCACAGGCTATAAAACCGGTGCCGCGCCTGCGCAAAGCGCACCCGAGTCGACTTCAGAGCATCCAAGAAGTTTGACGAGAGCTACACATAGAGTAATATTAATTTGACAGCAGCGTTTGTTTTTTAAAGAGTCATAAATGTCAGTTCACAGTATCGAAGTGACATTTCGCATTTTCGGGGGATTGAAACCGGTGTGCGGGGATTTCTCGGAGGTGAAGAGTCAATCAATATTCGTCATATAAATACTGACCCGACCTGCGATTCGAACCTGGGGCCTCCAGCTTCGTAGGCAGGGTCGCTACCGACTAGGCTAAGCGGTCGTCTATATATTAGATATTAAACTTTGGAAACAAGGATATTCATTTCACTTTGGTTTTTACGTCACTTTTACGATTGCCTATACATAGGGTGAATAGTCAAATTGCTATCTGTGAAACTGTGACGTCACTAAGGTCATCTGCGAAGGCTACTTCCTTATAATACATGGACTAGTGAGTAACTGATTAATTTAGGTTTTGTAAAACATTTTAAGAACAACAATGATGGATAAAAACGTGTTAATAATCCCATATAACAAATCAATAACTATTGTTTCATGTATTATAAATTGTGGTTCACTGCAGAATTATTTTAAAATGTTTAATTAAATAAAAGAGAAATGAAAGTAATAATTGTTCACATCATTTAGCATGTAATATTGTGCTTAAGACGCCTTCACTACCTGTTTTTAAATGATTGAAATGCTATTAATAGTTTTTTTTTAAAGTGTTCATAACACAAGATCTGAATAGGATTTAAGAACATTATTAACCTGTTCACTACACATTAACCATATTTGGTCAGATTGAAAGTCACGACCCATATAATTAACAGAGACAATCGATTGATAATGATTGATGACTAGTTAAAAGGTTATTAAAATATAATAGCGACACTAACATATCAAGAACGATGTAGTTGGATCACATAAATTGTAAGTTAGTTATAGCTAGTTAATGAAATTATATGTATTTATGAGACGCTGTGCTCGAGCTTTGAGTCAGTACTCGCGAAGTTCATGCCGCGAGCTGAGTAGCGGTAATTTACAAGCCTAAGAATATTGCAAATTTACTGTCATGGTATAGTAAGTAGGTACTTAAAGTGCAACGTGTTCGATTCTCGGTTTGTTTTTCTTAAAATTTCGAATTTCCATTTTGTTACATCGTCCATTTTCAACGGACAAGTGATAACAGAAGAAAATTTTCTTTTGCTTTGGTTTTGCTCTCAAACTAGTAAACTATATATAGCGTATTACGTAGAATGATCTGGAATAAAAAAAAAATACAGGATATAACTAAACTAGTTAGCTCTTCAAACTAATTAATCTGAATAACATCCGTTTAGTCATACTGGAACCGTGTATTAATCCATAAGAAATTCAACCCGTGTTGTCATTCCAAGCTTTAAGAAAGCTTCGTATAACACTTGTAATAACATGAAATTGAAATAGTGACGATATCTAAATAAGAAAACGTAGAAAATAACGTTTGTCCGCAGGCACGTCCACTGCACGCCGTAAATTGCTAGGTTTTGCGTTGGGATACAATGAACGACCGCATTTTCTCAAATCGTTATAGAATCAGATTATACTTTGAGAACCAAACAACAGCATAAAATTCTTGATTTATTGAGCAAAGGAAAAATATGAGAAATCTTGTTCTCGGGTAATGCGAAACTAGATTAAAACGCATAACAGCTTCAAAATATTTTTGTGATTTAAACCTGTTGATTAGTTAAACATGCAGTGGTTAAATTTTTAATAAAGTTATTTATTAAATATATATTAACATATTAACATTGAGATAGTAAAACGGGAGTAAAACATAAGAGAGGTGACAGAAGTGATATAAAAGAAAAAACTAATACACTTCACTTTAAATAGTATAGTATGATATACAACCTTTTGCATGGATTATACGACATAAATGAAATACGACCTTTTGACAACAGATTTTTGGGATCGGAAGCAATATGATATTTTACATCTCTTGACATTTTAATACTGTACAATTTAACTAAACAAGAAACGGTTTTTATTTGTAATTAAACTTCATCTTATAAACTATTAGGTAGTATCAAAATAACATATGTATCATTTATTTTAGAACCAGGTACCAGGGTACCAGGACACAGAGAGAGCAGTACACGTTGACAGGCGACAAGGGCGCTCCCCTTGTTCAATTTTGATTTACGCACATCGTGTCAAGTACCGTTATGGCTTTTACCGATACGCGATACGTCGACTTTAAACGACCGTGTGAAATGGAACGGAGGGACTTAGTAAGATGTTAACAAGCCGCGTTAGAATATAGATAGACTTCCTAGTCAAGTTTTCGTAATAGATAAGTAAAGAGATAAAACTCAACGATACGATATGAAGTTTAAATATGCAATTAATGAATCGCGACATGGTAGAATTTCTCTATTTACTTTAGAATAAATAATTCTTTAGTTATAATTAGTGCCAAGAAATTTAATTTTAATACCTAAATTTAATACCTAATGTTCACGATGCTTTCATATCTCACTTATATACCAATTCTTCTGTTACTCTATTATGCTTTTTGTGACACCCACTGTAGAACCACATATCTATACAAGGTGAAATTTTAATATAATGATCTTTTGTAAAAAATCGATGGCTATTTTGTTTCCTTATAATATCGTTCAATAGGAAAATATTGAGATATGACTACACAAACCTTTCCCGAAAAAACCTATAATTCTAGTCACCATTCACGGCCGCTGCACGCTCCACCCCGTTTCGGTCTCAAGCGTTATAAAATAACACTGTAGATAAAATAATTTATCATGAAAATGTAACCTATATTTATTATTCACGTAATGAGATCTATTGGTGATACCTAACACCTAGATAATTTTTTTGGATGGTTGTCAAAATTTCATCCTGTACACGAGTATGTGAGAATCGGTAGTTCGAAGCCCCGTACCCTATATAGTCAACCAATTTCGTTGTGCATATTTCAAGCGCCGTTTTATGGTCATAGTCTTAAAGCACACGTAATGCCACCAAAGTAAGGCGGGTAGGAAGAGCTTCCAGTAGTTTAAGAAGACGTAGAAAATATCTATCAACAATAACAGGAATCGATTCCCAGTCAGAAAGAAATAATGTTAACTCCTATGAACGAAGTCGCATTTTTTTATATATCGGTAACATTTCTTTTTTCATAATTACAGCACAATATAGGTAACTGTTTAAATCAACGACAATGTGTCCAAATGGCAATATATTATTATAATATATATTGTAAAAAAACATACGTTGCCGAGATAGCCGCTGCAAGGCTGTATGGGAGGCGGCAATGCGACCAGACTCGCTGACCGCCGGCCGCTACCAGTCACCCTGGGCTCGCACATTTTTAACATAACATCTGAAAAAAAATATATATATATTAATTAGCTTTTTCATTAAGATGCTAGATTGGAAAGTAGACTTCGAAGTTTTTCACATATACCAATCTATCTACAACAGGCTTGATGTGTAAATAATACATAAAATGCTGCTTTAGATTTTGGAGATTGCTGGAGAGTTGAATCTACACTAGTATATTGAAGCGTCGAATCGGAATGCTAAATTCATAAGAAACCTAGAGATTGCTAGAGTTAACAAATTAACTACAAAGTGTTTGGCCCCTACCCGCCATGGTGGTAGTTTGACTCTGCTCTCATCTTAAAAAAAAACGGTCCTTCTGTGTAAATAAAATAAGCACTTCAATATCGGTGCCCATATAGCCGAGTTACATTACATTCGTGACGTGCTCTGAGAAAAAAAAAATACCGCCGTACAAAAAAAAATTACCATAAAACGGTTTTTAGGCGGTCAAACCGAATAGTTCTATGCATATTAGTCATAGAACTCTACGGAACAACCTCTGAATAACTCTATGGGCCGGTTCAATGTAAATTAACCATATAATTCGGCGGACTATAACCGTCGTATTCTATACGTTTACCGCAGATTATTCGGCAGCAATACCACTGCAGAAAGTCACCGACGAGTCCGGCGGTAAATGTGCAGAGTGATGACTATTTTATGACTATATGCTATCCGTCGCGATCCTTGCTGACGCAAGTTTTGCTAGCTTTAGGTTAGATTATCTTTGGTGTGACCATTGCAGAGGATCGCATAACCGAACCGGTAGATTTTCAATCGAAATCTGTGTGGTTTAGATTAGATTAAATAGATGAAGTTGTGCTGTAAACTCTTCACTTTTGTATAAGTTACAACAGAGTTAAGTGAAACGAAAAAGTTTTAAAAAAATAAATTATAATTATTCACAATGAAGCAGTTTGTGAAAGTGAACTATTTTTTCCTTCGCACGGGCTTATTAATATTTATGCTGCGATTGACTAATTTCATACAGGATGTTACTAAGAGTATTTTTGTTTCAATTCTAATTTTGTCGTTTAGATAGTATTATTATAGTATTTATAGTATAATTTGTAGGTATTTTTAGTTTTTAAATTAAATTTCAATTTACAGTACATCTTATAATAATATTATGATGTACCCAATGTACATCATAATATTATTATAATTTAAATATTTCTGGTACTTCACTAATTTAAGCAATAAACTGTAAAATAAACACCATTTAATTTAATATTAAATTTAATATTATATATAATAACGAACGAATATGAATAAAACAGCAGCCAATTTATTCCAATGTTCGTGAAATGAACCGTTATCATCACTAAATGGCTAATTTAGTACCTATTTATACAATGTGTATTTTTATAAAAATCTCAACGGACCTAGGAATACATTTGTTTACACAAGTCAGAATTTCCAATACAGTGCAAAGTGTGGGCGGACGAATGGTCGACCACTTGTAATATCTATGTCGCCTTATATAATAAAAAGTTTCTAAATTATATATAGCATTATGGAGAACACGTTTAGTAATTTTTTGAAAAAACTCGATTTGCAGGTTGCATCCAATTTACAGGATTTATATTCTGGAATTAAGATCTCGCATTTAGTTTATTTGCTTCATTATTTTTTTATATTTACCGAGTTCAGGTTTTACGAGCAAATAAAGACCAAACCAAATTAGTAAATTCCAAAGAAATATTTTTATTAAGTTTTTTTTTTAGAGAATTGTAATTCTAACCACCCTATGTATGGTATCAGCAAAAGTTACGTGATATGGAGTATATTTAAAATATGCACGAAAGAATTAGTAATGTGTGAAAACATGGACGTTTGAAAAAAAATGTCTCTTTCTAATATTATCATACTAGCGACAGACATATAGACCAACGAAAAGGAACTTATGTCACTACTGACAAGCTCGTTTTCATATCTGCCATGTTTCATTAAAAAAAAAAACATTAACTATTAAGAAAATGCAATTAGTTTCATGTTGAACACATTGTGAAAAATTAAACTATTTCGAAAAAACAAATCACACATATTTAAGTTTTTTTTCCTATAATGTATCAAAATATTTAAAAAATTACAAACGTACGAACCTAGTTTTTGTTGATCTGAATACCATTTTTTTTTTGCGCCAATCGGTTAAGGTTTAATGGAGTACAACCGTTAACGCCGTTTGTATCGAAATTTGCCACTACACAATAGATCAGCCTCGCCTTATATACAAATATTTAAGAATCGTGAGTGTAAAGGATGATGTGTGACTCAAAATTTTGATACAATTATTAAAAAACTTAATCTAACACAAAGTCATAAATATCGTTTTGTGTTACATTAAGGCCGCATCTGTGTAAAATATATATAATATTTTAATATATTCTCCTTCTTTATATTTTTCCTTTCGAAAATTATAATAATAAAACAAATCATGGCGAAAGTTGGAGCCGTGTCATACCAGGACCTCAAGAAGAAAGCTGAAGATAGAAAGCAGTGGAAAATCCTACATCTATATTTTATAAAAAATTCTGTTCTGCGATGATGTTATGTCGTATTAATTCAAAATTAATTCGACCGAACAAGAGGTGAACAAACGACCTCAATCAAACGCGACGTGGTTTAATCGCTAATTTGAATATACACAATACACATCCTTATTGGCGAACAATAAAACAACATTAAAAATCTGCCAAGATTTATCTATATCCTTGTTTGTCGCTGGTCCATGAAACTAAATCGTAACGTGGGAGTCCTTGTTTCGATTCTTACCCGCCTTTTTAGAGTTCCGTGGATTTAAAGCAATTCAAAGGCAAAAGACCAACGACATGTGTTTACTAACTATAACGTCCGCCGGACATTCTAGCACTCGCACTCGTTCACTCACGATACTGCGCTAATGGACACTGACATTGGTCGACACGTGTCTATATTTGAGTTCAGTATTCATCATCATCATCATCATCAGCCCATTTTAACCCCACTGCAGGGGCTTAGACCTCCCCCAGGGTGAGAAGGGGGGCTTGGAGCTTAAGTCCTCCACGCTGCTCCACTGCGGGTTGGGAACTGTAACGACCGCCATCTATTGACAGCGTCCGGGACCGACTACTTAACGTGCCATCCGAAGCACGGTGTCAGTGACATTGTGTACTTAAGTCAGAAAAACTCATTGGTACACGCCCGGATTCGAACCATGGCCCTATGGGGCCTTATCAATTTGAAAGAGGTTCGTTGCGCTCTGGGCTATCACGACACTATCGGCATATCAGTATTCATACTATTAATTAAATAAATTTCAAGACAATATCTTGTGCACTTTCAAATATACTATATGCCTCGTACGTATGATTTTTCTGTGATTGGTATTCAGTTCGCAAAAAAAATCCTGAAAAATCAGTTGTTTCGAGTTTACTCAAAAACTTATGTTTTAATTTATTTTTTATTTATTTATATTATGTTCTTAATTAAATGAAATTTTGTAGATTTACTACATAAATAGGTGATGTATGACTATGCATTAAAAAATATCGAATAACTTAATGGTTATTGACAAATTTGAGCTGAAAAAATAGTGTTTTTCGGTTTTCACATCCCGAAATTAGTAGGGAGCCTTAAACAAGGCTTTACGTTTTTAACGTATGCGACTTGAAGTTTAAGTGTAATTAGATTTATAACTTACCGATTCAGAACCGGTTATCAAAACAATCGTATACATTTTCTTGATGATTCTCATACAGCACTACCATCTTGTAGTACTAAATCTTAACTAAGTATATAATAAATACAAATGATCTTACCAAATGCCACCGATTATTTCTAGTGTTTATTGTTAATATATATACTCTTAATAACTGGTTTATAATTTAATCTTATATTCAACTATAGAACCTTATTAAGATGAATGCTCTTGAGTATTTTAAGATTACAAATATACATCATCTATACTAATATTATAAAGCTGAAGAGTTTGTTTGTTTGTTTAAACACGCAAATCTCAGGAACTACTGGTTCAAATTGAAAAATTATAGTTGTGTTGAATAGTCCATTTATCGAGAAAGGTTATAGGCTATACTACATCACGCTACGACCAATAGGAGTGGAGCATCAATGAAAAATGTTGCAAAAACGGGAAAAATTATTCCTTTTGAGAGCTTCCGTCGCGCGCGCTGCGTAAACGGTTAATGTTAAGCAAAAATCATGTATTACGGAACTGTTCCCCTTTGAATGTTCTAACCAAAAGTCTGCAACAGCATATGTGTATCTTTTAAGGTTAACTTACTTTAACCTTTTTTATGACAATCAAATTTGTTCTAAAATAATGTACTATTTGCGAAGATGTTTTTTAAACGTGATATTAATCCTTATCAAATTAAATACGTTAGTTGTCTTAAGTATTTCACGCATATTATAATTGCCCTTTACACCATACAATTTAAATTAATATCTTAGCAGTTTTTATCAAAATATGAAAACTATAGCGGAAGAAAATAAATTCGCTGTCTGCCTCTGTTCGTTAACTTTTTACTTCCAATCCACGCAATAGACTTTGATACGGTTTTCAGTTATATCTTATTTTCTTATTATCTTATAATCTATTAATCTATATAATAGATTATTATACTTATTATAAAGCTGAAGAGTTTGTTTGTATGAATGCGCTAATCACTGAAACTACCAGTCGGATTGGAAAAATTCTTTTTGCCTTTGATAGCCTGAATCTAGCGGAGGGTTATAGGCTATATATATGAAAACGAACTACCTGTCTATTCGAGTAAATCGGCTTCGGCCAAAAAGGCTTAACTGGTTTTGATGAAACTTTACACATATGGAAAGGATGTGGTCAAAAGTGACATGCAGAACTTTTTGGATGTCTGTCTGTACGTCCATCTGTCTAAACCGATTTTAATGAAACATCACAAGTATGAAAAGAAGGTCGTCAACACTAACAAATGTTATTTTTGTCCGTCTGTCTGTCTGTACGTGTATCTGTCTATTTGAGCTAATCTCCAATACGGCTGAACAGATTTTAATGAAACTTTGCAGACGTGAAAGAAGGTTGTCAAGAGTGTCATAAGCTACTTTTTGTGTTTGTTTGTCTGTCTATCTGTCTGTTGTTTGTCCACACTGATCTATCAACGTACAACTAAAACTAATAAGTCTAGGAAGCTTGAATTTGGAACATAGTTTTATTTTATAACCTGAGCATTAAGTTAAGAATGGCTTTTTTAGAAATTTCAAACTTAAGAATGGGAATGAAGGAAATTAAATAAAGACGTGTTTCTGGGTTTTTAGATTTCCACCTTTTTAGAGTGGGAAACGGGAAATGAAAAATTGTATCGGTTTTTTTAAAGAGTGGAAGGGGAATGAAGATTGAAAGTTTGAATGGGTGTAACCAAATTTGTACCAGCAAAAAGAACGTATAAACCGTCTCGAACGTTAATAGTACCTATAACAGGAATTTGCACTCTACGCAAGCGAAGCTGCGGGCGGTCGCTAGTTATGTATATAGATCGGTTGTCACTAAAGCTAGGTAGGTATGGACTAAATTACATTCAAACAAAAACAAAAGGATACTATGAAAGAGACTAATAGGATTATGAACTATGGAGTTATGTGCAACTATTTTCAGAGTATACACCAATGTGTCCATAAGAATTGTATTAGACTTAAGAACTTTAAGCTTTCGTTTTCGTATTACTTTAGTTCTTGGGATTGAACGAATGATTGCCGGAGGTACTTATCTAAAATGAAAATGACCTCAACCCCAGAACATTAGAGTATGTTAGACATGGCATGCAGGCGGAAACGCTGGCCCCTTCATGTATGTAATATGTTGTGTACTTAAAATAGATCTTATAACCTAAATTCTAAAATACGACATCAAATCATACCAAAAAAGATGTGAGTGAAAGAGATGAACGACTTAACCCCTTTCTAAAACGATATAAATTTGAAACAAAACTATTCACCTACTTATATGTATAATATTTTTATTTATATTCCTTGTGTGAGCAATTATTTTTGGGATACATGTCTTTGAACAAATATCCTCATATTGCACCTCTAACATACTTGACTCTCTGTGACCTAAAATAATAAAAAATATAAAGTGCTTCGAATGCACACGTGTTTATTCTCAAGAAACTACGTATCTATTCACAAATCTATGCAAATACCTGCTCGATATCATAAATTAGAAAAAATATGGAGGCGGTTTAATCTAACGATTACAAGACAAACATTATACTTACTTATGATATTATATGAACAAACGGATGGATACAACAAAAACGATATTCAGATCTGGATATTTTGACCTGTTTAGGAATGTCCTGATCACCGTGATTACCGGTCCTGGTTTATTCCAAAATTCCAATTATTATCTCACTCAATTCGAAGAAAAATTTCTATAACATACTCACGTCACTTTAACAACTCATTGACGGACCATCGTGGTTAAATGACATAATAATATTAAAAGCACTCGTAATACAAGCGTTCAGCATATAATATTTACTTTTAAAGATATATCTTTTATTTACATAAATCGATATCATCGCACGCACCGCAATAGCACAAAATGAGTTTTATAATTAAAACTCACTAACTCTTTCTTCCGTTTGTGAGAATTCTTTCCCACATTCATTGCGTTTTGTGTCTATTGCAGTTATGATAATAAATTGCAATTTACCCTCATAGAAAGACTTCTCGGCACATCCTTACATTTTTTTGTTAATGGTATCCATATAATTTACTTGACTCATTATCTTGATGCATTGTCTAATAATTAATTAATAATAATGATACTTGGGACGTTCCAACACAGCGCCATCTAGTCCCAAAATAATTAATAAAGTTGATAATTCTCACAGATTAAGAAATACACCCGTAAACGATTTATCCAATGGTCCAATAACTTAAAAAAAATCATTGTTAATATCTTTAATCATAAATATGACGTTTAAATGCATTCAACAGATTTAACAATTTATTGTCGGCAGAAACACAAACATATGCGCTGCAAATATCGGTGAGTCGAATGTTACCAATAAATATTTATCCAAAAAAAAAACAAGAATTTCAACATATCTACAATGAAATGGACAAGCTTAGCATGACAGCGACGTTTTTATTATATACATCTTGATTAATTCCACAAAATTCAGGTTTCTTGTAACGATTCAAGATTCAAGAATGCGCCGTTTATGTTTTGTATTATAATGTATTTCTAGCTCGTAAATTATGATACTTGTATGTATTTATATTGTTAATTTTAATAAAAGAATATATAGTTTTTACATCTCCAATCAATATGTGGAATAAAATTGTTTACATTTCTTTTCTAAATATAAGTAAACAATTTTAAATAATAATTCAAAGCGTCAGCGTACCTAATCGATTTGCAGTCATGCGTGCACGGTAATTATTTGTTTACGTGTATTTTTATTGATTTTTTTTTAAGATTAATTTTCAATACCCTTTGATAATTGCGTAGAGGTCGTTTGGGAATTTTTTATTTCATCACGCGAAATCTTTCAAAGAGATTTTCATTACGTTTTCACAGTTGTCATCTTTAAGTTTCCATGAAACATAAAAGTCAAATAAAAGCTTTCGACAATAGTAGAAATCTTATACTCTCAAAAGTAATTAAGTATATAACATAATATATTTGGTGTAAATCGAAAGTCATAATAAAAGTTAAACAAATAAATACCTGTAATACTTGACGACCGTTTGGCCTAGTGGATAGCAACCCTGCCTACGAAGCTAAGGGTCCCTGGTTCGAATCCCAGGTCGGGTCAGTATTTATATGATGAATATTGATACTGGTACCAGGTCTTGATTGTTATATGTATGTGGTGTTTTCGCTTGGTACCCAAAACACAAGCTAATGCTTAGTTTGGGGTCTAGACGTTGTTGTGGTGTATATACGTTGTTACTATTACTTCCATTTAATATAACAAGATTTTAAGTACCATCGATTATATCTATAGATGATGGTAATAATAACTGGCACATATAAATCTAGTCCCAAACTAGGCAGAACTAGTCTTATGGGTACTAAATAAATGACATAAATACTTAGATTTTTTTAATACATACATATAAAGATATTTTACTCCCAGAAACGGAACAAATAGACATGTTCATGCGCGCAAATATTTGTCTCGAGCGAGAATCGAAGTCGCGATCTTTGGTTCTGTAGTCATTCTATATTCACCAATACGCCAGTGTTTGTCCTGAGCGGGAAAATTAGATAATTATTCCTTCATTTACCTGAAATTATAGAGTACAGTTTGACAAATATTTCGTTAGATGCGTTTTAATCAAGAAATTTTGATGAATTTGTTTCTTTAAAAATGAAAGTAATGAACGATGAAAAGATACGATCTTACTTAAATATTTTTAAAATATCACTAGTGGGCCCGTGTGAATAATTTGCATGGTATATTGGCCAGTCACTAAATGGTTATTACGTAGAAATAAGTAAATGCATGCATTTATTCATCATCATCATCATCATCATCAGCCCGTGTCTCTCCACTGCAGGATATAGGCCTCTCCCAAGGCTCGCCACCACAGAGGGTCCTCCGCCTTCCGCATCCAAATACCCCCGGTATGGTGCTCCAGGTCATCAGGTCACCTGGCCGGGGGCGTCCAACGCTTCGCTTCCCAATACTTGGTCTCCACTCGAGAACCCGTCTAAAATGCATTTATTAATGAAAGCTATTTTATTTTGAAAATTAGTAAAGATTCTTGTGTTTATTTCACTTTTTTTAGATAACCAACTTTGTGGTCGTATTTAAATTTTTATTTTGCAGGCAGTGGGTTTCTAAAAATTTTAATTTCAGATTTTTTATTTGTTAGTTTTTAAACTTTAGTAGGTATGTTTCTAATAATGGGACTTTATAGGCTGTTTATGGTACAAAAACCGTAGCGCGCAACACCGGTAAACTCAGTAATATAATAACCTGTTCTGAGTTAATACCCATATAATGCAAAAAACTGCATTATGATAAGGCAGGACCCAACCGTTTTAGCGAAATACATATACTGCAGCGCCCCCTGGTAGCCTATAACCGTAAAACATATTCTAAGAACCTGCTCTGAATATAATGCGAGGAACCTTATCGTGATCAACTCAGTCGTTTATTGGTATTGATAAATATTAAGGGAGCTGTAGGGTACCGATAAAAACATCTTAGATTATAGGTAACAAAGTATCTTATAAATATAAAAATTTACGAATTTTAGAAATTGTATTTTCACTACATTACTTACTACGAATATGTTTTTAAAGAAATAACTTAAATAATCTTGTTCGCGGTCGGATATAATTTGAAATTTGTCGTGCTTCAAATATTTAAATTGTTGTAAAATTATGGAGCGAGATAAAAGGCGTGCCGTTTAATTTTCCTTTGTTTTGGGCAATTCCGCGACATTAACTTTGTAAACACCCGAGCATAATTATATTTTTCAACTTAGAATATGGAGTTTCATAGTGACAATTATTCATGATACAGTCGTACACATAGTAACCCGGTCAATTTAAACAGAAAAATAGTGGTCAGCTTCCCGGCTGATTTCCACAGAGCTAAATTTTGGTAGAGACCTTGGCTACATTATTACAAATAAAATACCAAAAGTCCCCATCGATCCCATGTCCGCTAAAAATATTATTCAAGGGCAAAAGTCAATATTTCGGGTCCTTTGGATTTTCTCGTAAGCGGTAAGTTTTATCAAAAAAATATATTAGACATAAATTGTAGGCCATAAAATCATCTACAAAAATAGTCCGTATACTTTTTTTTCTAAGAATCAATATTTCTAAGATATCGAGATATTAAATTTAATTTATATTCTATTATAATTTAACAATTATCCCGTGAAACTCCGTCATAACCGATTGTGGAGTATGCCTGCCACGGAAACCACGTCAAAAAATTTGCCAAGCACAATTACAAGCGGTGTGGAAATGTATGCATATTATATACAATGTAACTCCTTCAACTTTTAAAATTACTATATCTTAGAAATGGTGATTTTTTATAAACGAGGACAATTATTATATATAATTGAATGATCTATCATTTTTATTCGATTTTTTTTTTTATAAAACTTACCGTTTCCGAGAAAAAACCAAAAATCCGATAATTTTGACCTATGACTTCGATGGGGACTTTTGGTGTTTTATTTATAATGGTGTACCTAACGTATTTATCAAAATTTAGCGCTGTGGAAATTATGGCAAGCCGAAATGTCAATCTTGAACGGATTATATGTATTACTTATCATATAACATTGACTAAAGTGAGGGTGTAAGTTAATTAAAACTTGACCTATAAAGCACAATACTTAGCGGAAAATCATTTATTCAATCATTAATTATTAATATTAATTGTGAGTATTTCATAAAGCGTAAAAAAGTGCACTAAAATTGTCCAGTATATAAAAATTTACGTTGTAGATATAAAACCATTTTTCACTTGCGGTTTACAGTGACGCGATATTATCTATTCATTGCGTATGGCCACCCATTCAAATTGATAATCGAAATTAATTTGTGGCTGGAAGGGCTCTTTGATATTGACGACGCATTGTCGACGAAGTCGACTGGATAGTCTATGGGTCGTATAATTTTATTAGAAATTGTACTTTGATTTACGTGTGTTTCGATATTTTTATGAAAAAAAATATATACGTAGATACAAACCTGTGTAGGGTAACCATTATTCATTCCAATGAAAATAATTGAACAAGTTTATTGCTTTGATCACTAAACTTAAAGTAAAAAATTTAGTTCACAATACTTGTTTATGGTTTCAGAGAGGTACTAAAAATCATTATGATTTATATTTTTATCTGTATGCCACAGCCTGTATAAATAGCTAGTAAATAATTATTTCTTCATCAGCCCATTTTTACCCTACTGCATGCTTAGGCCTCCCCCAGGGTGAGGGGGAGGGCTTGGGGCTTAAATCCACCACGCTGCTCCACTGCGGGTTGGGGATTGTAACGACCGCCGTCTATTGACAGCGTACGAGACCGACTGTTTAACGTGCTCTCCGAAGCACGGAGTCAGTGATAGTTATGTACATAAGTCAGAAAAACTCATTGGCCCGGATTCAAATCATGGCCCTACGGCCTTATAAATTTGAGACAGATTCGTTGCGCTTTGGGCTATCACGACATTATTTAATAATTATTTAATTCACCGTAAAATTTAATATTATTCGTGTGATTCATCTACGAATTGGTACCTAATACATAACGGGGGTAATAGGTAAGCTGGCCAGCGACGCGACGACGGTGACAAAAAAAGAATACATCTATTAATTTTGCAGTGTGCCTTTGACAAATAATAACTTTTGAAGTTGAAGCCCTAAATAATAATAATAAATTTATGTACAATAAAATCAAGTTTCAGTGTTGTAAATCTTAACAAAAAAATATTACAACTTATAGCTGATAAGTAAATTCTTTTAACGTATAATAAATTAGGGTTAGAATTCGAAAATAAACGCTAGCTAATTAAGTTTACCTATGGGTATAGTTATTTCTTGAAAAATGCAATTCTAAACATAATTTTTTTCTACGTAACTATTTAATATAGCATCATGTCGTAAATTTCAGTAGTTCTTGGACTGTTGCCGACGGATAATAGCAACTGTTACCTCATAATTTTGTGAAATGGCGCTATTAATTGCACTCATGATTTTTTTATTTAAATATCTAGTTTATATGTAGGTACGATCGAAAAATATTCATACTTAATTAATATATGATACGCATCTAAATATATTTTCCAAATAAACCACGATATTATAAAGAAAAAGATTTTATAGATTCTATAATTAATCACGTAACATTAACGCTTAGTTCATGTTATATGTGAGCAATTTTTTCATCTTTGTTGTCTGGATTTGAAGGCCAATTCTCCGCTACGGACATGATATTAAAGAAAAGACCATCGTCTGTGGTCCACGCAACGCGATAAATAACCTTATCTAGAAGCATCGGCCCGTGTCGCACGCTAGTCTCCCGCTCAGTGGGTACGATATCGTAAGATATAAAAATTAAAAAAGTCAATTACATACTCGTATTTACATTACCTGAATGTTTATTACCATTCTGAGTAAGTTCAACCTCTTTTGATAATCAATAATAATAGGTAATAAAAAAAATATCGGCGTATATTATGCAAACAAATGTGCATAATATACGCCGATGGTTATCCATCCCCGTGACATTCACAAAAAGCTTCCACATCGCAAAGATTTTGCAAACTTTTAACATGCTTATAACAGTCAAAATGAATTTTGTCGCTTACGAAATTCTCATAATTCAAAGAGTATCTAATGTCTCATCATCATCATCATCAGCCCATTTTTACCCCACTGCAGGGGCTTAGGCCTCCCCCAGGGTGAGGAGGGGGGCTTGGAGCTTAAGTCCACCACGCTGCTCTACTGCGGGTTGGGAACTGTAACGACCGCCATCTATTGACAGCGTCCGGGACCGACTGCTTA